>CM040244.1:81112802-81146031 GCA_022545495.1 Chrysanthemum lavandulifolium | reverse complement strand
CGTGTACCTCAATTCAACGAAAGTGATCAAAGACACTTCGTGCGATTTATTGCTAACTGCGTGTATGCGATGCGCCGGCGTTTGCGGTGATCGAATAAGCGGTCAATCCATAGCCGCATGCTCACTTAACACATTCAACTCAAAAGGAAATCATGTTTAGTGCATCAATGACTCGATATTTTCACTCCATGCTTCGCTACTGCTGCGCCAATATCATGATTCAACAAATGCTTCCGCCACTCGTCACCCCAAGTAACTTTGCTAATGCATCCTCCGCTAAACAAAACATTGCTTTTGTTACCACTAATCACATGAATTCACAAGATGTAACCACCGCCCACTCTTTCTCTCTCTAAAACCATCTATGCATATGGAGTAACCACGCTAATGCTATCGCAAACAATACCACCGTTAGTGATCATCGCGCTGATGGTGCAATTTGTGCTTTTCTATCGATTTAACTACCGGTGTTAATGTTTTGAATCAAGATCTAGATCAAATGGATCCTCGATGATCTTGATGAGATTAATCTTCAATGGCAAATGGCAATGTTAACTCTCCAAGCAAGGAAGTTTCTAAGGAGAACTAGAAGACAGGTTAAGTATGATGGTCAATGGAGAGTGGATTTGACAAAAGCAAGATGGAGTGCTTTAATCGCAAGAAGAAAGGTCACTTTGCTAGAGAATGTCGAGCTCCCAAGAGATAAGAAGACCACGTAAGAGCTCATTGTTTCTTTACCTTGGTTGCTCAAGATGGAATTGGTGATTATGACTGGAGTGATCAGATTGAAGAAGGTCCCAATGCAGATTTTCTTGCTAGTGAAGCTTCAAAAGATCATAACTTTGCTCTTATGGCCTATGCTTCATCTTCTGGTTCATATTCCGAGGTATCTAATGATTCTAAAACATCTACTTGTTCTTTTAAATCATGTCATGATAACTTAGAATCTCAAAAAGCTATCACTGAGAGTATGAGGAAAGAAGTAGAAAGACTGACTATGGACAACTTAGGTTATAGAGTTGGTCTAGAGAGTGTGGAAGAGAAGCTTAAATACTGCATTAAATGCGAGTTTGAGTATGTATATAAGATCAATATATTAAGTGGTGAAATTGATCTTAAAGATAGAGAGATTAAGATGCTTAAAAATAAACTAGTAGAGGCAGAGAGTGTAAAACAAAAGGGCCTAGAAGAAAAAGAAAAACATGTTTTAGGGTAGCTAAAACACAATTTGCTTCTAACTGGTTCATAAATCTATAGAGTGTCATTTAATGAAAAAGGTTCGGGATAGGATACAATAATATGCCACCACCCACTCTTATGCAACATGCACTACCGCTAAAGAACTGTCATTTAGTAGTGAATTCGCTTTTAACAAACCCGTAGAAGGGATAAATAAGACCAAACACCTAAGATAAGTTCGATAAGTCATCCGATGCTCCCACAATTAAAGATTGGGAATCGACTGAGGAAGATAGAACCGAATCAACTAAGTCCAAGAGATAGAAAGTTAAGAAAGTTGATTATCAAGAAGTCAACCTTGTACCTAGATTTGGAGCTCAAATTGCTAAGAGAGTAGTTGAGTACAAGGAAGTGCCTAGGAACAAATGAAAAGATACATACCTAGGGAAACCAGAGAAACTTTAATGGTCTAATTTCTAACAAAGTTAGGAGATGAGTTTCAATGTGTTAAAAGGCTTGTTTTAAATGTGGTAGTTTTGAACACTTACGGAGAAATTGTTATAAAACAAACCACAAGTATGGAATCATTGGAAGAGGGTAAATCATCAAAACTTTTCAAAGAAAACAAACCCTCATCCAAACAAAACATGATTCCAAGAGCGGTGTTGATGAGGAATGGAATACAAAATCTATAGTCATCACCGCACCTAAATGGGTTCCAACCATCGCTAAGCAAAATGTAAACACGGCTAAGCGAGAATCAAACCATCATACAAAATATCACCACCGATTCAAAAGAAGTTTTAAAATTCCAAAGGTGATAACCGACACGATGGTTGGAAATCATTTTATGTTGTTAAGGCCTCAACTAGTTGGCAATGGAAGCCTAAGACCAAGGTTTTACCACATGTCAACTATGCATCAATTGACCTAAAGAAATTTGAATATTTTGATGCATGTGGCACTCCAAGTCAAGATTGGCTTGGGTCCACAAAAGGAACTAATTTGTTTAATTTCATGTGCAGGGCAATCTACAAACTGAGCTAAAAGATAAAGGAGTTTTTGATAGTGGTTGCTCAGGGCACATGACTTGGGATGGGAGCAACCTGGAAGATTTTGAAGATTTTGATGGAGGATATGTGGCATTTGGCAATGATCCAAAAGGAGGAAAGATACTTGGCAGAGGCACAATCAGAACTGGGATCAACAAGTGGTAGGGACTTAAGTATAATTTATTCAGTGTTTCTCAAATGTGTGATAAGAAAAACTGGGTACTTTTTGGTGAAACTGAGTGTGTGGTGTTGTCTCCTGAGTTTAAGATTCCTGATGAGAAGTTTATACAACTTAGGGTACCTAGGAAGGAAAATATATATTGTTTTGATCTTAAAGATGTTCTTCCAAATAGGTCCTTAACATGTTTGTTTGCTAAAGCATCTATAGATGAGTCAAAATTGTGGCATAGAAGGCTAGGTCATCTCAATTACAAAACAATCAATAAACTGGTAAAAGGAAACTTAGTGAGAGGGTTACCTTCTAAGGTTTTTGAGTGTAAGGAACTGTGTGGCTGTCAAAAAGGAAAACAACATAGAGCTTCTTGTAAGACCAAAACAAGAAACACCATAACACAACCATCGCTTATGCTTCATATGGACTTATTTGGACCTACCTTTGTTAAAAGTTTGAACCATAAGCGATTGCCTAGTTATCACCGATGATTATAGTAGATTTTCTTGGGTATACTTTTGGTCATAAGAGTGAGACTAATGAGATCCTCAAGAGTTTCATTACTAAGATAGAAAATCTAGTAAACCAAAAGGTCAAAGTAATCGATGTGATAATGGAACCGAATTTAAGAATGATGTGATGAATCGGTTTGTGTAGCTAAGGGTATAGAGAGCAGTTTAGTGTTGCTAGAACACCACAATAAAATGGTGTAGCCGAAAGGAAAAATAGAACACTAATTGAGGTCGCTAGGACAATGTTGTCAAAATCTAAGTTACCAACTACCTTTTGAAATCAAGTCAGAGGAACCGCATGTTATGTGCGAGATAGAAGTAAGGTAGTGAAGCCTCATAACAAGACCCCTATAAGCTATTACACGATAGGAAGCTAATGATTGCATTCCTAAAACCTTTTGGTGTCTTGTTACTATCTTGAATACCATAGACTACCTAGGCAAGTTTCAAGAAAAAGCGGATGATGGATACTTTTAGGCTACTCTTCCAATAGTAAAGCCTTTAGAGTATACAATAGGAGGACTAGAATTGTTGAAGAGAATCTACATGTTCAATTCAAAGGAAAAGACTCCTAGTGTTGAGACCAAAGGACCAGATTGGCTGTTTAACATTGATATGCTAACCAAATCTATGAATTATGAGCCTATCATTGCAGGAACTTCCACTATTGTTAATGCAGGTACACAAGAGGACTCTGAGGCAGAGGCACCTTCTAAGGAAGCTGATTCTCCTAAGGAGTTCTATTTGGTTGAAAAGTGGAAAGCTGGTTCTGTTCCTTCCATCATTCACAAGCAAGGTCCCACTGATGATGATGTTCTGAATAATAGAGGCAATGTTGATCATCATCAAGATAAGGATGAGTTGTTAAAAGATAACTCAGTATCGGTAGAAGAAATTGAAAAGAAGAAAAGGCATTCAGCAAGCACGGCTAAGCCAACTGAAAGCACTGCTAAGCCTTCTAAAAATAATGAAAAGCCATCTTCTACCACTGATAGGTCAAGTGAAACCCCGGATACAAGTACGGTGATAGTACTTTCTTTGGACCATATGCAAAGCCATTATTTGGTGATGAGGAGTATCCACATGATCCTAATATGCCTGCTTTGATTGAAATTGATACTCCTACTGATGATGAAGACATGGATGATTTCTTTAATGCTGATTTGTCTAATTTGGAAACTGTCATTCATGAGAGTCCAATCACCACTACAAGGATTCACAAGATTCATCCCAAGGAACAAATACTTGAAACTTGAATACTCTGTTCAAACAAGAAGCGGGGTTAAGAACATCGAACCCTTTCTCGAACATGGGTTCTTTGCAAGAACACTTCACAAAAGAAACAAATCATAAAGATCGCAAAATTGTCTGCTTGCTTGTTTTCTGTCTCAAAAGGAGCCCAAGAGAGTGGAAGAAGCTTTATCCAAGAAGGTGGGTGGAATCAATGCAAGAGGAGCTTTTACAGTTTAAGCTTCAAGAGGTTTGGACATTGGTTGATCTTCCTAATGGAAAAAGGGCAATTGGGACTAAATGGGTGTTCAGAAACAAGAGGGATGAAAGAGGAATTGTTGTTAGAAACAAATCAAGGTTGGTTGCTCAAGGATACACACAAACTGAAGGTTTGGATTATGATGAAGTATTTGCTCCAGTTGCAAGAATTGAGACCATTAGATTATTTTTGGCTTATGCTTCATTCAAGAATTTTGTTGTGTATTAGATGGATGTTAAAAGTGCATTTTTGTATGGCACAATTGATGAGGAGGTTTATGTTTGTCAACCTCCTAGTTTTGAAGATCCTGATCATCCTGACAAGGTTTATAGGGTGAGAAAGGCTATGTATGGTTTGCATCAAGCTCCTAGGGCATGGTATGAGTGCCTGTCTACTTATTTGATGGACAATGGGTTTAAAAAAGGGCTGATTGATAAAACTTTATTCATTAGAAAGCACAAAGATAATATTTTATTGGTTCAGGTGTATGTAGATGACATCATCTTTGGCTCTACAAACAAGGAGCTATGCAGGGATTTTGAGAAACTTATGCATGATAAGTTTCAGATGAGTTCTATGGGAGAACTCACTTTCTTTTAGGGCTATAGGTTCAACAAAGGACCGATGGTATTTTCATTAGTCAAGACAAGTATGTAGCGATGTTTTGAAGAAGTTTGGGTTTCAAGATGTAAAGAGTGCAAGTACATCTATGGAGACTCGTAAACCTCTGCTACCGATGATGGAAGTCCCAAAGTTGATATGAAGTTGTACAGTCCATGATTGGATCTTTGATGTATCTCACAAGATCTAAGCGAGATATTATGTTCTCGTGATGTGTGTGCAAGATTTCAAGTCACACCTAATACCTCACACATGAATGTTGTTAAAAGGATCTTTAGATATCTTAAAGGTCATCCTAAATTGGGCCTTTAGTACTTTAAGGATTCCCTTTGATTTGGTGGCCTACACAGATAGTGACTATCTTGGTGCTAGTTTGGATAGGAAGTCTACTACCGGAGGATGTCGGTTTTGGGAAGCGACTTATTTCATGGCGGTGTAAAAGCAAACTATTGTGGCGATTCTACAACCGAAGCAATATGTGGTCACGCTAGTTGTTGTGGTCAAGTTCTTTGGATTCGTAATCAATTCTTTGGATTTTGGTACAATTTATGCATACTAAGATTTACATTGATAATAACAAGACAATTTGCATCATTAAAAATCTTGTTTTACATTCTAGAACTAAACATATTGAGATAAGACATCATTTTATTAGAGATTGTAATGAGAAAAGACTGATTCAAATGGTAATGAAACCATACTGATTTCAATGTTGCTGATCTTCTCACTAAAGCTTTTGATGTGGGAAGGTTTCAGTACCTTGTTGTTAGTATTGGAATGATAAATCTCTAAACTCTCAAATTGTTTTGTACCAGTTTGTATAAGTATTGGACTGTTATTAAGTAATCTTAGTATTGCTATTTTTGTTTCTAACCATTGATAGTTGTGTTCAAACCACTGCTTGTTGTTCTGTGTTACTACTAACTATTTTGTAGATAAAAGAAAGTTCATTATAGAAGCTAAAGATGTCCTGAAGTTAAATTGTTCATTCATTCATCAAAACAGTTTACAGCTTACAATGAAACTTCAAGTGCAAATTAAAAGACTACTTCTATACATGATTTCCTACTACTATCCTCAGCTGTTGGATATGCATGACAAGCTAAGAATCAAAATGGGATGGATGGATTGATGCAAACAAAGATGATGAAGATGAATACAGTAGATGAAGCACAAAGGACATAGTCAGATCACACTTTCATCTGCTGGTTTCACCAAAAAGCATCACTCCATTTTCCTTTTTCCCTTCTCCCTTACGATGTGTGAAGAAGCACCACAACTTGGTGCAGGAAGACCAAGAACCACCTCTCTGTCCTTTGGGAGTGGTGGATTTCTTGCTCATGGTCTTGGTTGGGGTTGGGATGATGATGATTGGGGGTTTGAAGTTCTCTTCTTTGAGGAGTCATCAGAGTCCTCAGATGCCTCACTTGGATCCACCACACTATCATCTTCAGATGATGGAAGAAATGGGGATTTTCTTGGTCTTGGTTCTTGTGGAGGAAAGTAAAACTGCCATTGGTTAGTATCTTCACTTGATGATGATGAGGATGAGGAGGATGTTAGATCAATGACTTCTGGTTTATTCCAACTAGGGTTCCACATGGTGATAGTAGTTGATTGGGGATTTTGGAGAAATTGGGGTTTTGTTTTTGATTGATATGTTTGAGATGTGCTTTGGGTTCTTTATATAAGCAAAGATATGGCTTATGTGAGTAAATGAGGGGAAGGTTATATGTGGTTGAGGAGTTAATGAGTTTCTTGGGCGTTGGACTAATATTAATCCTAGAAGTTGACCATATTGACTTATTTGTTCTAAACCACGGATAGGTCATTTGGAACCACTTCTGGCTCTTTCTAACCACTGACAACAATAATATTCTTCTCTGTGTTTGTTTTGTGTTTTTATCTTGCAGGTATGAAGGATTTGTGTACAAAGGAGCTGCTGTGTTAGCTGCTTGTGTTTGTTAAAAAAAATTGTAATCCTTCATATTTGTGTGAGATCTCACTTTGTTATGACACAGATTTACTTGCTCTAAATCTTGGACATTTGGTTGAAGTGCTCTAACTCATGTATCCACTTATGGTGTGTTTCTAACCGCGGATAGCAGTTCTGAAACCTCGGATAGCTTGTTGCTTTGTTTTGGTACTCTTGAAACCACTGCTGCAGTTTCAGATATGGAAATTGTACCCACTACTATCATACCCACTGCTATCATAACCACTTCCACTGTTGTTACAACTCTCTCTGTATCCCCACCTAAAACTAAAGAAGTTGAGAAAGAAGCTGTAAGTACATTGATAAATCTAAGTAAAACCTCACCTATTTCTACACCCATCATTGCATCTGTTTTATCTGTTCAATCTACTGCAACTAAACCCAAAGAAAAAAGTTTAGTTATTGGTGAACCTTTGAAGAAGAAAGTGGTTCAATCTGATATTGGAAAAGGTAAAGGAGTTGCAGTACCAGAGCTGAAGTTTAAAAGTAAAGCAGAACAAGAAGCTTATGATGCATAGTATGCAAAAAGTATTATAGCTGATGAACAAGCAGCTTTAGAGAAAAGGAAGCAAGATGAAGAAGAAGCTAGTCAGAGATGGTTAGCTACATGGTATGAATCACAAAATTATCTTCAAGCTTTTGAATTAATAAATGATGAGTATACTGCACAAGAATGGGCTTTGTTGGATGATGAGGAAAAAGCTAGACTTTTGGGTGAATGGGCAAGGAAGGTTGGTAAAGAAAAGAAGCAAGTTATAAGAAAGAAACCCCCTTCAATTGCATAGATGAGGAATGTATTAATGAAGATTATTAAGAATTCAGGCATACATGTTCCTGATAATCTTAATAGGTGTTCATTTGAAAGAATTTATGAGCTTTATGAGAGATGTATGAGAATTAATAATGATGATTACTGTCCAATGAATTCTAAAAAGGAAGAAGTGTGGATTAAAAAGGATGATGAATGGATTCAAAGTAAATGAAAGAGAAAATCTGAGGTTCAAGAGACATCTGATTCTAAAATACTGAAAGTAGTTGAAGATGTTAATCAAATTATTTCTTATGAATTTAAGCTTAAAGTTGGAAGTGAAGGAGTTTGGAAAATTCAAAGATTCAACAATGAAGTTTATGAGTATAATAAATTTTCACAGATGCTTGATATTTTGATAGAGATGATTTGATGAATCTTTGGATACTTTACAAGAATAAGTTTGGTGAAGTACATCCAAATGATTATCATGAGAGACGGTTTATCATCATTTGAAGATTTTATTTGAGCCTACTCATGATGAACCCGAATGGAAAGGACTCTACAATGGTCAAGTTACTAGATGGTTTTATATCAAACTTGTGGAGTTCATGTTTTAACTGCTTTACGGAGAAGTTATTCATATGCTTGTAGAAGGTGACTATCCTCAATTGAATAAGTATCCAACAGCTATTGCTCGATGTTGAAGCCTGGTATTATCAAGATGTTATTACCCTATGATGGTCAAGCTTACAATTTTTGTCAAGTATGAGAATATTCTTAACCGGTAAGTGTTTGGCTACATCCTCCAATTCGGATGTTTTGAGCTTAAAAGAAACTTGAGAATTCATTGGAATGTATCAAGTTTGGGGAGGATTGTTGGGTTTTAGGTTCCTTGAATCAAGAATTATTCTAAGTCTCGGAACCACGGACGTAATTGATATAACCACGGACAGAAGATTGTAACCACGGATGATGACAAACCGCGGCTAGTAGTATTGTGTAACTACTGATAGATTATTGTAACCACTTCTAGTCTTGTATATCGGTTTAGTATTTTGTATTAGATAAATATGGAAAAGATATTTATCTTGTAGGTTACGTATTGTATAATGTAAAGGACTCCTTAGCCTATAAAAGGAGGTCCTAGGTTAGATTAGATATATGTGTTTTATATCTAAGGTCGATACACTTCAAGGTTGTAAAACCCTAATACTGGTTAGAGTATTCGTATTAATAATAGTATTGAGGTGTTGAATGTTTATTATTCTTCTTCTTAAGATTAAGTATTAAATTCCGCGTGATACTTAATAAGCTTTTGTTCTAAGTCAGTTTCTATATTAGATCGTTTGCTCAACTGGGATCAACATATGCTAAGACCAAATCCAAAACCTTACGCATCCTCATTCTTAACACTTGAAAATGGTACTAGAAAACATCAACATAATGTTGGTGAGATCGTAGGTTTAGTGCAAAACCACGAAGCCGTGAACGATATAGTGAGGGGCAATAGTGAGCAAGATATACCATTATAAGCAAAAAAATCAATAATGTTCACGCCAACTCAACCTACTACACATACAAATTTGCTAATATGTGGGGAGCTACCCTGATAGTACTATCAAATGATTCGGCCCCAAACGGAGTTAAACAGTTGCGCATGGTTGTCCACACATAAATATAATCACACAAAAAAACACATAATCGCATCATAACATACAAATTGTCCAAACATGAAAACAGTAAGTCACAACATAAAAACATTTCAAAAACATAATTTGAGTACCATTTCCACCCTAAGGAAAATACATTGGAAAAGAGGCAACGAGAACTCACCTTAGCAATGATTGAAAGATATCGGTACTGATTGATCAAACGGTATTGAACTATGGTTAAGTCATGTTTTATCCAAATTTGTCCTAACAACCATTTTAAACAATATTAAGTTAAAATTACTCCAATTAATACGTTATTCATTAGTCTGATTTATTAGACCGAAAAATACAAGTTTTCACTTATTGGGCCTAGTAGCCCAATACTAGCCCAATATAACAATAAGTCAATAAGCCCAAATTTAAGTTTACTAGTTAACCATTTCAATAACCCTTTAATACTCCGCATATGTAACAAGTTCAAATAAGCCGAAACATTTAATAAGATAAATATGAAAATAGATCGTATCATTGACAAGCTTGTGAAGCTTATCAACCATGAAATAAGCCATAAGCTCGTGCTTAAAAATAAGTCGAAACTCATGCTTACCAAAAATAACAATTATCAATATATGTCGAAATAAGCCGCAAACCAAATAACAAAAATAAGCAACAGTGTATAAGCATCAAAATAAGTCGAAAACCATAAACAAAACATAAACCGAACTTCTTAAACCCTTAATGGGCTTCTCGACCCAAAACATTAAATAAGCAAATCCAAACCCTAATAAGCCCATAATAACAAATATAACTTAAAATAATCCAATAAGCACTAGATTCGTTTTAGTTTTAAAAATGAGCCATAAAATAAGCTAAAAAGTGGTCGAAAGTGTTATAAACCCAAAATCTCTTTTCTTTTATTTGCTTTTCACACGAGGCCCAAATAAGCCCATTAAGCACTATATGTGCTTTTTAATAAGCTGATTAGCAAATACGCACTTTTTTAAAATATTTTTTTATTACACCAATATAACCACAACAACTCAATGATACTTTCCCCATTAACTTTTTATTTTGAAATTGTATGTATATGTATATTTTTATAAATTCGGAAACTATAGTTTATCATTTTACAAAAATGTTTGTACTTTTGGTGTTTATGCAACTTGAGGTTAATAAAAGTACAAGAAAACTTTGGTTTGGATTGACTTACAAAAGTGTTGATTTACGAGGTGATTAGAACCTAATAACGACCCAAACGTCAATTCTATACCCGAACAAACTATCTAAACCAGTCCTGAAACACTAACAAGCTATCAATCTTTGACCAAAACGTAAAAACGAATGGATTTAGGGTATGTGTGGCTCTCGACCGAAGGGTAGACGGGGGAGGGGGCTAGGGTTTTCTTTTATCTTGTTTGTGAAATGATAAGTGTTAGTGTGTTGGTTTATATAGGAAAAATAGTGAGACATAGATCCAAAATTTTTGCTAAGGTATTGGTGTTGGTGTTGGGTCAAGCCGAGTAGGGGACAAGGAGGGTGGGGCGGCTGTGATGGAAAGAACAGTGGAAAGGTAGTTCGAGTAAAATACAAAAGATAAGAGTAGTGTTTGTTATATGTCATTACGTGACATTGCGGGTATATTTTGTCCGGAAAAATGTTAACGTGACCCGAAAGTTCACGTTTTTTGAAAAATGTTATTAAATAATTAAAAATAACTTTAAAACGACTTTATGAACGTTTAAACGTGTTAATCAAAACATAGACCTTAAATAGGCTCGCGCTGGTACGCGTTGCGTTGTTTTTACGAATTGAACTAAATGATCACATACAAAGCAAATAACATAGTGTTTAAGCATTAAATAACGACATGGAAAATAAGGGTTGTTAGATTGACAATCGCATGCACAATGTTCACCCATTTGTAAATATTTATCAAGTGCATCGGGTGTTGTGCCATATGCCAATTGGCGTATGGCGAAAGTGCATTTCATAATCACATTAAAACCCATTAGACCCGTACAATCGGGTGTGACTTTGAAATCAAAATGATCGGGAAGAGGATCGTTACTTTGAATATAAGTTTCAATATTTTGGACTATTTCTAAAAATAGTTTTGTGGATCATACGACATCGACGTTTGAAATAATACTCCGGATATTTTGGATCGTCACCAAAATAGTTCTTCATCAAACGTTCTTCAGCAACATCACATTTCTTGTAAATCGGATTATGAGTATTGCGTACGACGGAAGTTTGAGCTTCTTGTTGTTGTTGCAACGTTTGCATATACTAATACGCTTGCGTCATGAAGAAAATGTTGTTTTCATCGTCGACATAGGAAAAATTAAATGGATTCGGATCCATAGTTTATAAGAATGTGTGTTTTGGTAGAAATATTTGTGTAAAATTATGTTAAAAAGGTATAACATAAATATAGTAGGGTTTAAATAAAATAAAAAATGTAATAGTAATTTTTAACCGCTGGCAAAACCAGCGTTTAATTTTTCAAAAACAAAAAAGCAACGGCCGTTTGTGTACCAATGCACACTGATGGTTTCATGCATAGCATGGGGTAATAACGTCGGCAACGCTGACGCTATGTCGGTATAACGGCAAGTGCTGCGTTATACCACTACTTTAAAAGGAGTGATTGACACATTCAAAATTTGATTGAGACACTTAATATACAATCAATAAAAGCAGTTTATATTTACAGTACAATTGTTTATTACACGTTTTAAAATGTCTCGACCAAATATATGAGATCCCCTACTTTAATATTAACACGTGCCATTTAAATTTAATAGATAAAATATTTTAATGTGCTAATAGTATGCATCCCCCCTTTCATTCACTTGTTGCTGCTCCCCACTCTATAATCAGATCTGTCGGCCCACTATACTCACGATCTTTACACGTCAACATACTAATTTCACAGGGAAGAAACATACCGACCAAACGTATAAAAAATAAAATTAACGTTAAGAAAATGATATAATTAAAGAAAAAACCGCGTGACATTATTAGCTTCGCATGTGTTAGCACGTATTAATAAATTTAACATTAAGAAAATCATATAACTATAAGAAATTTGAGGTCACTTACGTACGTATAGTTTCCTAGCTTGCTGACACTGGGAACATCGAAGACCAAAATAAATTATTCTTGAACACAAGGTCAGTTATGGAAATGTGAAATTTTAAGATCTTAAACAAGAATAAATTATTGCCAATAAGGTCATTAACATCAACAGGGTTTATCAAAACTGAAAGTTATTGTGCATTAAGGAAATGTGAAGTTGCAGTCAGGAAAAACCGTTAATCGTCATTCCTCCGTCAACAGCAATTGTTTGGCCAGTAATGTAAGAAGCATCAGGTAGGCAAAGGAACGCCACAAGTGACGCAACTTCATTTGCTTCTCCAGGCCGTTTCATCGGAGTCCTAGATACCACACTATTGAAAAACTGCTCATCATTTAGCCACTGAACAAAAGAAAAATATTTCAAATCAAACTTCAATTATTTATTAACAAAAAAAATGATCTGTGCGGGTTTGATATAGTAAATTACATGTTCCACAAGCGGAGTTCTAGTGATCCATGGTGCTACACCATTAGTCCTAATCCGGTCTTTAGCCCATTCACATGCTAAATTCTTTGTAAGCTGATTTATTGCACCTATGAATGGAGAACTCAAGTTAAGACCACATAGCCTCACTTAATAAAGAACAGGACCAGGAAAGATGCACCTTTAGTTGCTCCGTAGACTGATGCAAAAGCGTGAACAAGACCTGCAACAGAGGAAATGAAAACAATGCTACCATTTCCTGAAGCTTTTAAAAGAGGATGTGCAAGTTGACATATATGGTAACATGACTCCAAATTTGTAGCCATGAGAATAGAATAGTCTTCTGCGGTATGCTCAGTGGCGGACCCAGCCACAAATCCAAGGTGGTTCCTTGAAATAATAAAGGCGGAAAAATCAACGCGTCTAATAATCACATCGACAACACGTCGGGTTGGGTCGGGTCGGTCGAGACAGTCTAATTTAACGCAACCGTCATTTAAACAAAGAATCATGATTAACCTGTTTTCATGATGAATTTGTATAACTCAACTACGCCATCTAAATGAAAACCATGATTACCTTGATTTCATAATGAATTTTATAACATGGATTTTTTTTGATAAGGCCTAAGCACACGCGTGACACTAAAAAAGACACCGGCCCCTGCAGAAAAGAACGAGGAATCCGCGAAAAGACAATTTTGTGATCCTCGTATCTTTCTCGCGACCGATGTCTTTTACATACTTAATACGCTTTAGACATGTTGACAAACCCTTATAACATAACCATAGCTAGCTGGAACATTTTTATTACTCCGTACTTTATACCAAAATAATATGTGACATCTCAAATATTTGCAGACTAATACACACATATTCACTTATGTACAGTTTTAACCTTTTGTGAAAGGCTACTAAATTATATATTTTCAATTTTTAACTATCAGGGGTTAAAAATAGCACTCTAAACTAGAATAAGGGCTATAGTGATGGTACATATAAAGTCTTTGACTAAAAGAGAATAAACAAAACAGATAGATCTTGGTTTCTGAGTCATCTTCTCCACCAAAGACACAAAACCTCCATTAATGTAAGGTTTTCAAATCTGTTTTCAGTTGTTTCCTTCTATAAAATTGTCACCCTTTTATCTTTTCAAGATGTAAGGTGGTTCCCAATCTAAACGTAAGGTAGGTCCCAAACTTTATGCATATATACCTTATAAAAGGTGTTCGTTTCTAAGGTGGTTCCCGGGAACCACCTTCATACACTGTAGGTCCGCCTCTGGGTATGCTTTATAGTAGGTTTATAAATGGTCGTCCCAACATTGTTTATCTACACAAAACAACACAATAGAAGTAAGTCTCCATAAAAAATTACACAATAAAGGGTTCTATCCTGTTTAATTCAGTTAACCTCATGTATGGAACCTGTTACATGACAAATATCTAGGCATCTGGCAACTTCACATCCACAATTTGGCACAGTTTAAAAACTGATTATGTGACATATAATTAAATCATTAGATAATGTATTGTATCAAAACAAACTTTAAATAAAGAAATAATCAAATAACACTTATAATAAAAAGGCCCTTAACAAACCAGAAAATTGTGCAAAAAAAAAAGCAATACAACTTACAAGGATGTTAAGCTTTCCATTGAAGACAGACAATACTTTTTCTAGAAGCTGTTCACGTTGAGGACGAGAAGTTGCATCACAAACAGATCCAGTGACAGTAAAGCCCTTAACAAACCATTCTTGTAATCGTTGGTTAAGCTCAGACTCGTTACGAGAGCACGTGTGTACTGCAGCCCCTAGCTCAGCCAGTTCCTCCACCACAGCGTATCCAATCCCACGTGTACCACCCGTGACCAGAGCGGTCATTCCAACTAACGACCACTTGGATTTTCTAGTTGCAGAACTGCTAACTGACAATGTGGACATGTTCCTAGATTCTGTTTGCTAGTTATCTGTCAGTACTTCTTGCATAACGTGATATAGATATCTTTTTAAATATTTGTTGCAGTGACATATTATATTAATACCAACTTGCAAATTTAAAGCTCCCAAGTTTGAATACTATTATGTTCAAAAAAAAAGTTTGAATACTAACGACTGATGGAAATATCTTATATTAAAAACTGATATGAACTATTAGACAAAAGAAGACGAGCATGTATGAGGTAACACTATAATGTTGCTGCAAATTAATGACAAATGCAATACATTAAAATGAACTTATTCCTTGAATTGTTTCAGGATAAGGTATCAAATACTGGAAATCTTCAAAAATAGATTTCACAAGTACCTTTTTCTTAAGTGAGATAGACGTCAGAAATGTAAGAAAACTTAACATTATAAATACTTTAATCCATTACATATCGGGGGTTTTGTTAAAAGCTAATAATGACATAATGCTATTAAATTAATGCATGCTTTTCCCCAAATGTGAAAGTCAAAGAGTTCAACTTGCTAACAAAATAGTCTTACAATGTTTTCAACGGTAGATAATCTCATTCAATGGTCATACTCTTGCTTGGCAATTAGTGTGCTATTGCATGAGGCAGACTTCATTTATATATGAACAGAATAAATGAAAAGATACATGGATTGGTTCATCTTGTATGGAAGGATCCAAACTTTCAAAATTCAAATTCCAACCTGAATCATACAGACGGTCGGGAAATTACCAAACCAGTCGGCCGACTTATGACAGCCAAACAATAACAGTAAGGTAGGTGATATAGAGAACATTGAGGACAAAGATAACGTTTCAGCGTAGCTTAATTAGGGAAATGAAAAAGATAATGATCTTAAACAGCAACAGAATTTTACCAAACGCTGTCCACATGAAGATAAAAGGACCGACCGAAAGCCAACATTCTTAATTATTATGCAGATGTGAAGTTGCAGTCATGCGAAACCATTAACCGAAAATCCTCCATCAACAGCAATTGTTTGACCAGTGATGTAAGAAGCAGCAGGTAGGCACAGGAATGCCACAAGTGATGAGACCTCGTTTGCTTCTGCGGGGCGTTTCAGCGGAGTTCTAGATGCAACTCTTTCCAAAAACTTCTCATTACTTAGCATCTGCATAAAACAAAATAGTTATATTAAGCCCATACAAAACGTAGCACTAAAAGAAAGGCAAAATCTAAGAACATTACATGTTCGACAAGCGAAGTTTTAGTGTACCATGGTGCTACACTATTAACCCGAATGTTATCTTTGGCCCATTCACATGCTAAATTCCTTGCAAGCTGATTCATTGCACCTGTGGATGGAGAAGGAATTAATACCTCGTTGCCTACATGAATTGTAGTCTCATAAAAAATACACAGACCATACCTTTAGTGGCTCCATATATAGACCCAGAGAAAAGGTGAACAAGACCCGCAACAGAGGAAATGAAGACAATGTTACCGACTCCAGAAGCCTTTAAAAGGGGGTGTGAAAGTTGACACATGTGATAAGAAGACTCTAAATTGGTAGCCATTAGCATTGAATACTCTTCTGCAGTATACTCTACCGTAGGTTTCCTTATGTTCGTCCCAACATTGTTTACCTACACGAAAGACGTCTATGAAAGTTAGTGATCTGAAAAACACGTGAGCTTGTAAAAACATTGCAAGAAGCATTCAGTTATAAATCTATGATCTCTTATCGCTAATTTCTACCTTTTTTGTTCGTTGCAGATTCATTCTGTTGAGTATAACGAATAGTCCTTTTAGGAACTGGTAGTTTAAGAACTTATTACTACTTCCAGAGTAACTGGATATTAGTAAGAAGTTTGCCAACCGAAGAACCCATAAATTTGATAATTGGAATATAGGATATTAGCCCTTTTAGCAACAAACAAAAGTTTGTCAGGTTCTTACAAACTGCATTTGTATTTCAGTAAATTTATCTGTTCATCACTTCATCCGTTAGCAAACTTCTTGCTAATATCCAATTAGTATTCTAAAGGAACTTAATCACAGCTGATGCTCTATGGAATAAGTAAAATGAGACGATGCTCCAAAAGGAATTTTTAGGATTTGCTTTTGAGATAACAGAACAAATTACTCCGATAAGCAACTGCTTGAGTGGTTGGCAATTTTCCTTATCTAAAGGATTTAAGAGGTAAAATAATGATATAATCAGAAAACCAGTTTGTATAAGGAATTTCTAAACTGCTTATTTGACACTTGGAAAACCAATTTGTTTCTATCCAAACACTCAAAACTTCTTAATTTCTTATCTAACTGAATCGAAACAAAATTAGACAAGCACATTTTACTGTTAAAGACTTATGAACGAACCATTACAAAGAACTGATAATCGAAAAAGGGGATAAACAAAACTTATGAACCATTACAAAGAACTGATAATCAAATGCCAAAATGCAATTTACCTGTTAGAGACTAGATGAATTACTTATTACAGTAGTTATTACACCATAACAAAAGCTTGTTTCAGGGTGTAACCTTATACGAAAATAATCCGAAAAACAATCCAGATAAAAAAAAAATCCTGTATATATACAAAACATTATCTATTCATTGTATCAAAACACAATTAGCATATCAGTAATCGAACAGTGACCTAAATTAAAAAGACTTACTAAAATATTAAGCTTCCCATTAAACACAGACGACACTTTTCCATCAGCTCTTCACGTTGAGTACGAGAAGTTGCATCACAAACAGACCCAGTGACAGTAAACCCCTTTAGAAACCATTCTTGCAACCGTTGGTTAAGCTCAGTTTCGTTGCGAGAGCATGTATGCACAACAGCCCCTAGCTCAGCTAGCTCCTCCACCACAGCGTATCCGATGCCACGTGTACCACCTGTGACTAGAGCTGTCATTCCAGCTAGTGACCATCGTTGGTTTCTAGTGACAGGATTGGAGTCAGATGTAGACATGTTTGGAGGGTGAGTTTAGTTTGGTGTTTGTTGTGTGTTAGCAACGGTGGATTTTTATTTAATCTAGACAAAAAATTGGTCTCTTATATCAAGGGTCATTTTCTCCAACATCTCTCTAAAACCACTCTCTAAAACAAATTTACCCGACCCTCCGAAACAAATCTCATTTTCTTCGGCGGTCGGTTTTAACCTACCGTCCGGACCTCCTTCTTTTATATTTTCAGATTTTCTTTCAAAATAAAGCGCTTACTCATGATCTGTCATCTCCTCTTTGCATTGCCAGTAGTCATTGCCGCCACCACCGCCTTCCGCTTCGATTCGTACTATCCGGCTCTTTTCTTCCGGATCCGTTGTGGTCCATTCATCATGGCTTGTCACGCATTGGGTTTCGACTTTAGATCTGTTTGGTTTAGGCCCCATTCCTTTAAGGATCTTGGTTTATCTTCTATGTATGCTTTATGTCTTTATGTCTTTTGTCATTACATCTTTATATGGTTGTGTCTACCAAAAGCTCACATTGGTGATTCCCCCCTTGTATGGTGTTCTTTGTAGTCTGTTACAACTATTATGGTGTATGTCTTGTTTTGGCTTAACTTGTTACCTTGTGTATTTTGTTTGGCAAGTAGGTTTCGATTTTGCCCATTATGTTCGATGTAACTTGTTGTGTTCAAATTACTCCATTTGTGAGGTGTGATATGTTATCTCTGTTCAAAAAAAAAAAAAAAAAAAAAAAAAAATCATTTGGGTCGTATCATGACGTCAGTGTTATCGAGAGTTCATTCTTCATTTATTTTTTTTTATTATTATTTTTCTTCTTCTTCTTTTAAATGAGTCCCCTTTTCCGTTATTTATTGTAGGGTTTTGTTTTTAGTTCGAAGGTATAATGGTCATTCATATATTTTCATTATTATTCACATAAATCTTTTATGACTTTTCTTTCTCTTTTGGTTACCCTCCACAAACAAAGAAACCTTCACAAAACATACACACATCATCAATGGCGGAAAATTCCGCAAGCTATTCTTCCTTTGTCTTAATTTCAGTAATACTTCTTACACTGAATTGCAATATGGTCTCAAACAACTTGACCAAAATTTTATATTGATCTTTAATGCTATGTCCATTGATTGACTTGTTGGAATCACTTGTAACTAGTATTATCAAGTGTTAGTCATTTCATTGTAATAGGTTGCGTAATTATGGCTTTTATGTTAGTAATTAGTGCTAGTCTTATGTAGAAAGCCCATAGGCCTAAGCAAAGGCCCAAAAAGCCAAGGCAAGGGATGCCCTAATCCCTTTGCCTATAAATACATTATAACCTCTCTTTGGAGAGGTGTTGTTCACTTTCATAATACACATAATCCTTTCTTCATTTCATACGTGTGATTGTGTCAATCATCCTTTCTCATCTCTTGTTTCTATCATCTAGATACTTATGTTCATATTATGGTGACCTAACAGTGGTATCATACGCCATCTAGTTGCGTGAAACACGTTTGTGTTTGAAGTTTTGTACGTACTCGTAAGGCCTCACGTTATTCATTTTTCATTTGCTTTAAAACCTTGATTTTTATACTTTAAACCTCAAGATTCTTACGTTTTTAGGTTAATATAGTGTTTTGAATCATTGTTTTGCAAAAAAGTTCGAAGCTTTACGTGTTTTAGATAGTTTTTAAACTCGTTTTTGGTTCATTGTCTAAGTTTACGCTTAAGCTCAAAACTTATTTTGGTTCATCAAGTTCAAAACTTTCTTGTTCCTTTAGTGTTTTTGAAGCTTTTTCATCATTAAAAACGAGTGTACAAAACGTTTTAGTGAATAAAAATACGTTTTGTTGAATTCTGTTGGTTTTACGCCTAAGAAAACCCTTTCCTTACGCTTAAGTTGGAAACCTTCTTTTTACGCCTAGTGAAACCCTAGTTTTACGCGTAACGTCTACGCATAAAGTCAAAAGTTACGCCTAAGCAGTTTACGCGTAAGGAATTTTCATCACGTTCTTTGAAGCTGCTGGTAACTCGGTGTTTTCTTGCTTGGATAAGCTCGAAAAACACTTGGACTTATGGATATCTCTCACACTTGGACAAGTGTGAAGGATTTTGTTAAAACCTAAACTTACGCCTAAGCCAAAAGCTTACGAGTAAGCCCTTAACGCCTAAGTTCATTCTTACGCCTAAGTAGGGGTAGAAGCCGTGTCAATCGCATGCTACACTCGTAACCGTTCTATGATAACCAAACGCCACAACAAAACACCTTATTTATCCATAACAGAAAACCGAACCTAAAACACTTTCATGTATTTGGTACTCTCTGTTACCCAAATAATGATCGTGATGACTTTGGAAAGCTCAAGGCCTAAGCTGACATTAGAGTCTTTGTTGGATACTGTGAAAACTCAAAGGGATATCGAATCTGGAATCGTCGTACAAAGGAAATTTTGGAAACCATTCATGCTAATTTTGATAAGCTCACAAAGATGGCTTCTTAGCAAAATAGCTTGGAACCCGGACATAACCATCTCAACTTCCTTAATCATCAGCTGATCAAACTTTTCAACTCACTCATCGTCAGATGGAAACGTTGTTTGCTCCATTGTTTAGTGAAGATTTTGATCAACATGCTCCAGATGTATCAACTGTTTCCGTTGCTCAACCTGATAATATTCCAATACCTGATATACGAAACAACAACAATCATTGCGATGCACCTCCGATTGAATCTCCACCAACACCAAACAAACCGCTTCTAATGACCCACTCCGGTGATGATATTCTTAATCAAGATGTACCGCACTGTGGATTATGATGGAAATCGTTCTTCAACCCTTTTGCAATTGAAACGGTAAATCCAGATGTTGTTGAATCTTCTACCAGCCATCTGAATCCACCAAATCTGCACAATGTATACCAACATCAACCCTTCACACACCGATGGACTAAAGACCATCCTCTTGTTAACATTATTGGAAACCCAAATCAACCAGTCGTAACTACATAATGCCTTCAGACTGACGGAGAACATTGCATTTATGCACTCACTGTCAGTCAAACTGAACCCAAAAACATTAAAGATGCAATGACTCACGACAATTGGATTGAATCCATGCAATGAAGAGCTGAACCAGTTTAAACGTTTAGAAGTATGGGAATTGGTTGAAAGACCGACAGGGGTCTACGTCATTGGTCTCAAATTGATTTGGAAGAATAAGTTAGATGTTGAAGGTACGGTTATCCGAAACAAGTCACGTCTGGTGGCTAAGGGTTATAGACAAGAAGAGGTATTGCCTTTTTAATAAAAATAATGTTTCCAAATACCCTAGTTATGCAATTAACGCAAAACTATAGTTTCCAGATTCAGGAATCCCATATTCCAATTAGAGTAAACTGAAGACTCATTAGTTTATGGAAACTACTTGTTTAGTCACCAAGATTTGTGTTTGTCAAATATGATATTCTTATCAGGCTAGGACATACATATTTGACCCTCTAGGGTTTTTGGTAAACTTGGATAAGATTTTCTTGTTTATTAAGTAATCTTATTATCCTGTGATTTTCTTTTGGTAACCTAGGGTTTCCAAAAATAATTTTAACATATTTTTAGAAAAGTTAGCACTTTTCTTAAAACCCTAAATAGCAAAAGATTACTTATTACCTTTAAGAACTCAAGATTCAAAGTAAAGCAAGTTGCCAAATTAAAATACCCAAAACCTTAATTTACACAAATCGACACAAATCATGCATAACCAAAATTAAAGTTTTAATTTTATGACAATAATAGCAATACTAAGAACCCTAATTAGATTATATATAATTAGGGTGGCTCTGATAGCAATCTGCAGGTTCTCGTGGTTCTCGCATTGCCAATAAAAACTTGCAAGCAATGAATAAAACACATAATTGGCCATGCAATGCAGACAAACACTAACTAACAAGATATTTCCTAATTAGCGATATAACCTAACCCTAAACACGATAAAGGGTGTTTATATTATACTTACTTGTTTCCTTCACTTTTGTATGCTTCGAATCAATGGTGTGAATCACATTCTTCTTTGTGGATCGACCAGATTAAGATTTTCAGGAGGAAAACCACACTTCGAGTTGCGTCGGGTATCCACCGGTACTGCACAGGTAGAACTAGGGCTCAACCCTACACAATTTAGGCGAGATACAAAACCAAGGTAAACCAATGTACTAGAAGTCGATTGGTATAGTCGACTTAAGGAATCGGTCCAAAGGGTAAAACCCTTCCTTGGAACCGATCGACTAGAGTTAGAGGAGTAGAGAGGATTTTAGGGTTTGAGTGAGAGTTTTGAGAATGTCTTTGTTGTTATAGGCTTCGTATGAGCATTCTAGAATACTTGTACAACAAGTATTGAAGTTTGTATATGAAATAAACTCCCTCTTGTGGGTTTTGGTTTGATCGAATACAACAACCGTTTGGGGTTTGTTGTTTTATCTTTGTCATTAATTACCAATATTTATCCCGATAAATATTAAGTTTCGATAATAATCGTTTAACCATTTAATGAAGATAACGTAGTATTTTCATTTCCTTATTTACTCCATATCATTTCATAATCTAGTTTATTATTTCCACTTGTATGTTCTGTTTAGTGTGTACCAGTGTGACCATTTGGTAATTCCGTGAAGGCAAGTGTGATAGCTTGTTGTGTGGTTTGCACATAATCCTTTTCACGCTAAACTATCTTGAGGGCAACTATGTCACACGTTCCACCAAGGGGATGTTTCTAAGCCAGAAAAAGTATGTAGTGGAGATTTCTTGGGCGTGCAAGTATGCACAATTTTCATTCGTGCAGGACCCCTTACAAGAGTCTTGCTAGGGCTCTATAGTACCTCACCTTTACTAGACTTGATATGTCTTATTCGGTGCAACAAGTTTGTCCCTATCTGCATGATCCTCGAGAGCCTCATCTTCATGCTCTTAAGATACAATATGTGTGTGGTACTTTGGATTATGGTCTTCAGCTGTATTCTTTCTCTACTTCCTCACTGGTTTCTTATTTAGATGTTGATTAGGCAGGTTTCCCGACAACTCGGTGTTCTACTTCAGGATATTGTGTTTTTCTTGTCAACAATCTACTATCTTGGTCGTCTAAGAGGCAGTATACTCTGTCTTGTGTTGGTGCGGATGTTGAGTACCATGTTGTTACTTATGTGGAATCTCCTTTGAGCGCTTGGTATCCTTTACATTCAGCTACCATAGTTTATTATGATAATGTTACTGTGGTATATTTTTATTCTAATCCAATGCATCATCAACACATGAAGAATATCAATACTAGCATACACTTTGTTAGATATCGGGTTGAAGAAGGCTACGTTAAGCCTTTACATGTTCCCTCTCATTATCGATGTCGACATATTCAACAAGGGTCTTCTGTTTGCTTTATTTGATGACTTTTGGTCAAGTTTGAGCGTTCGCCTTCTTCACTCTAATTGTCGGGGGAGTTGTTTTAGATCATGTATTATATATATATTGGGTCAAGCCCATGTGTTTTTAGTGTGTATTTGCATTGTAACCATTCATTATCAAAGAAGTGGAACATCGATTACAGCGAAGCATATCGAGATTGACATACGCTTTTTAGAGACCGGGTTGCAAAACAGTCACGTTAGTTACTTACATGTTCTCTCTCATTGCTAGTATGTCGACATCTTCACCAAGGTCTTTAAATCGCTTTATTTGATGACTTCAATCAAGCTTGAGTGTTCGTCTTTTCGCTTTAATCTGAGAGATTCATAGTAGATCATATATTATGTATATTGAGCCAAACCTATATGTTCTTTAGTGTTGTATATTGTAACCGATCTCACAAGAAGCACCAAGTCTAAGCAGACTTAAACCGATTAAAACACAAATACAATGAATATCGATAATATAGGGATTCCGGTCGTTATGTCCCACGGAGACTCAATGGTGTGTTAAACACTGATCGGGAAGATAGAATGATCACAATGATAGCGATCGAAAAGGATTTAGATAGGATAATTACACTTCTTGAAAAGGAAATAAATAAAATAAAGCGACTTAAATGCAAATTAAGAAAATTAAAAAGTTAAAATCTATTAAATAAACGCTATCACTATTTTTAAAGTGATGAACGTTTAAAACTTAAAACGAAAAACTAACGTTTAAATTAAAATTACGTAAACGTATAAAATAAAAAGTGAAACTTATTCAATATAAATCCTAAAAATATGAAAAATACATTTTTACAAACCTAATAATATAAGAAAATTATTAGAAAAGGAAAATTATTTTTACAACTATTTATATAATTATTATTAATTAAAACTAATTATAAAGTATTTAAAATGCACTAAAATAGAAGAAAATACAAAATTAACCTAGAAAAATGAAATTATAACTTTGAAAAATCTAAAATATGATAAAACTAATTTTAAAACAGAAAATATATTTTTTAGACTTTTTATATATTTATTATTAATTTAAAACTATTTAAAACTAATTTAAATTACTAAAAATACCAAATAAAAGGAGAAAAATAGGAAAAATACTTTTTAAGCTTTTACATTTATCTAAACTTAAGAAAAATGAAAACTTATTTTTTGAGACTTTTCTTAATTATTTGTATTTAAAGCTAATTAAAAGGATTAAAACTAAATTAAATTAAGAAAAATAGCAAATGAACTTGGAAAATCTGAAAATTTCAGGAAAACTCTAAAATTATATAAGGAATAAAGGAAAAATATAAAAACAAGGGCTTGTGTGGAGGATTTGGCGAAGAGGAAAGTGCTTAAAAATAAGCACTTTGATAAGCTAAAACCACACCAAAACTACCAAACGATAATGAAGCTCTAATAGGCTAAAACAACCAACATGCAATGAGAATTAACAAGTTCTAACCACTGATCACAAGCTAGAACAGATTTGATGTGATAAGTTATAGTTAAAACAATGGGCAAGGTGCCTACTTTAAGCACTTGCAACTGCTTAACCAAGAAGCTAAACAGAAAACTAGAAATGTGGTTCTAAAGCCCACCAACCAGAGATCATTTGTACCAAATTACATCTACTGAGGACAAGTAATGAAGCAATTAATGACCAAACAAAAACTGCATAATTGGAAAGAAGCTGCTGAATTGCAGAAACAGTGAAGCAAGGAACAACTTTGAGCTTATCTAACTTCTGATCCAATAAGCTAATGCAAAAACTAAAAGTGTGGAATTGTAGACCACCTAGCAGAGTACAATAGTGCCAAATATTAGACCCTAATAAGCTAAGATGAACATTGTGCATAAGCTGCAAGTATGGAGAAAACTGACTCAGACCTGATCTTTTTGACTTTTTAAGCAGTTAAGACAGTTGACTAAAATGAAATTAAAATGCAAATGAAATGCTGATTAAGATGAAATAAGATGTGAATGAACTTTAACAACCTACTTCTACTGATTCTAGACCTATGTGCTATGATGACAGTAGCTTGATTCCAACAGTGAGGTTACAAAATCAGTTATAAAGTGAATTTGACTAAAAGCTCCAATGACAGTAAACAAATGACAGAAATGACTGCATATGCCTATAACAAGCTTCAATAAACTGATCCAATCCAAAATTTAAACCTCTAAAGCAGATTAATAAAGCAATCCAAACACACCTTATCTAACTGATGTACAATTTAAAATACTTAAATTACCAATCTGACTTAGACCAATGATCCAAACAAGCTTAACTACCCTAAATACACATAAATAAACACATTAAAACCAGAAGTGACCACAGATACATGATAAGCATAAGTTGCAATTTTGACTTGAACATGAAAAATGAAAAAGTTACTCACATTTGTCCAACTGATGTAGGCCAATACCAAACCCAAACCTAATCTAAATGAAGCTATTCTAACCCATTTCACAGTTCTGCAACAACCCAAGATACCATTTTCGGTTTGAGCCTAAGAGTTGACTTTTGTTGACTGTGCCACACATTTGCTTGAAAATGTATTGTGAGCTTATAAAGCTTATAAAGACCATAACCAAACTTGTTTAAGCTTAAAACAAACAACTAACAACCGGACATGAAACTTTGAAACCGAAAATCTCAACAAGAATCTTGAAAATATAAACTTATATAAAACTTTAAATGGATATCCAAAGCACCCCACAATGATGTTTAAACTTGAATGTTATACAAAGGAATTGAGATTACATCATTTGAACTATCTAAGACATTAATTAAAAAAAAACGACATAAGGAAATTTTTATAAAAACTAACTACTGCCTTTGCTTCTTTCTTCTCTCCTCTTTTATACTCCAAATGCTTCCCCTTGACTTTCTGAACATTTCCCACTTAAATTCTGAACCATTGGATGTCTTGGGACATTTTTGACCATTTGATCATTTTGGCGCCAATTGGATTTTTTTGACAGTTGGAGGGTAGAGTAAAGGGGTTGAAGGATCATTAAATGATTCTTGGATTTGTGTTGAGGTGGGGGAACAAGGAGAAGAAAATGTTGAGGAGGGGGGATGGGCTAGTTGAGTGATTTCGTGGATTGGGATGGGAAGAAAGACTTGCGGTTTTTTGTTTGTTTGACCAAAAGGGTTTACCTGGGTATTAGTTATAGGCGGGGGTTCAAAATGGGTTGTGGCAGGGGTCACATGGATTGACAAGGGTTCAAAATGAGATTAAGGCATTAATAATCCAAGGGCCTTTGTGATATTTTCTGAAACTTGAAGGGCCTAAACTGCCAATTATGCAAAGATTCTCCAAGGGTTGAAATTGACAAGCTTCAAAAGTATAAGGACCAAAATTGCCATTTTGCAATTTTCCAGGGGCCATTTTTGCCAAATTTGAAACTTGAAGGGCTAATTTGTAATTTTCTCAAAACTTTTTACATTTTTCACCAAAGGACTAAATTTGACAAGTTATGATTTAAAAAGGACCTTTGGTGATTTTACTTTTGAAATTTTGTGCTCAGGGACTGTTTTTGACAACTTTTTGAAACTTGGGGACTAAAGCGCAATTTTGCAAATTTGATACGTTTTCATCCGATTTTGATATTTTGCATTTAAAACACATAAAACACTTGTTTGTGATATTTTGATCATTTTGATGTGTTTCGAAAGTGTTTTCGAGATGATTTTGCGGTTTATTTTGTACAAAATGATGAGTATTTGACACTCATCAATCCCCACATCGAGATATTGCTAGTCCCTAGCAATGATTTGAAAAACATAATGGATTTTAAACTCTTTACCAAAAGCCATTACTCGGAGTAGCCAAATGTTTTAGTTCAAGTAAGAACCATGGTACACCGATAACCATGTGATTTTAAGCAAACCACCGACTTTCAACGGATTTGATTTTGTCTTTACCAAGCCGTTTGCTCGGACTAGCCAACTCTTAGATAAATTATCGAATTATCTTTGGTGAGTGATTACCAATTATGGTTTTCCACGCCTTTACCATGAAGCCATAATCTTATGGGCTAGCCAACTCTTCACTTTTTAGGATATGGTGAGTGATTACCAATTATGGTTTTTCCACCGCCTTTACCACAAGCCATAATCTTATGGACTAGCCAACTCTTCACTTTTTAGGATATGGTGGTGAGAACCATACAATTTTGGGCAAATTGCAAGCCATATAAACGGATTTGATATATCTTTACCAAGAGCCGTTTGCTCGGATTAGCCAATCCTTTGTCTTCTGACGTACATGGCGATCGATAACGAAATGAGTAAGTGTAAAACACTTACTCCAAAAAATTTTGGCCAAAACGGGGAATTGGGTAGATAATATATGAAATTAGTGAGAATTCCCCACACTTAGAAATGAATATTGCCTCAATATTCAAAGTACCAAATAGTTATGCCGAAACAAAGAACGTAAAAGGAAATACTACGACCATTATTTAGAAAGTTTTTTTTTTTTTAAATACTTATATATATATATAACATGTGGGCATCACCCCACACTTAGGTGGTAGAAAGGGTAAGAAGATGATATATGGGTGAAAACCCATATAGTGCGTCTTCTTGTTTTTGATTTCCGAGTCGCTAGCTTGACTCGACCCGAATTCAATGGTTCATGGGGAAGGTGGAAGATACAATCTCCATCGGACTTTCATTCAAGATGTTTGGATAAACATTGAAGTACGTGAAAGTTCCACACCGATGAGATATAGAGAAAGACGGACCCGGCTCACGGATGATAAATGAAAATGCGGGATCAAAGATAGTGTCCTCACTCCCGAAGGAGTGAAGAAGAGAGGAAGTCACCGGGTAGGTGAAGAAAGAAGGAGAATCATGATAACAATCATGAATAGATCTTCTTCCTCGGGATTAAGTCGATTGCACTTATTTGGATTTTATTGGTAGAGCTCTTTGGTTTGGAAGGCATCTCGGTGGGAGGGTGGTAAGATTTGTCATAACTATGCAAATTGAGATTCTCTCCCGATCATGATTTTGCCATCCGAGCAATCATACTCAATGGAGATATGATATGAGTGAGTTCACCGCGAACTCCTCGTGAAGAATATACGGAGGTGGGACATGTGCGGTACTTGGGCTATAAATATGCACCTCGTCCATTATAGTCTCCGTGTCGGACTCATCACTATCAAAGATTGGATTAATCGAATTTAGAGTAAATTCATAACCGAATTCGAATAAGGGATTAGTGATAGTCGATTAATCATTGGAAACAACATGGTCAACATCCTCTTCTAAGTTGACGATCTCGGAATGCGGAAGTAATGCATCAATAAATTCTATGTCTTTAGAATATAAAGAATCGGCATCACTATAATCACCGCAAAATCGAGAAAGTCTCAACAAAATCATTTGTAAGAGGAGAAAACACATCACACTCTTTGTCAAGAATTCCTCGCACTCACTTGGGATCGGGATAAGGTCCTCAATACTTGATGATTCCGTTTCCGAAATAGTGCTCAGATGATCATCCTCCATTATGAGAGAGTCTTTGGAAGCAATAATAGGTAAGATAGGTGTGATAGCAATAGACGAGGGAGTTGAGAAATAAGATCGTTCAATTGAGTAACACTCTCCTCGTGCAATCATAGTATTCCTCGTTTGAATACTATCCTCATCATCATCGTCATCATATCGATTCGATATTCATCTGTGAAGCTTACACACTCATTTGTAGTTTCTTTCGAATGCGTATTTCTTGAACTTTGAGGAAGATTACACTCCTCGTAATCATTAAGATCTTGTGAAGGCTCGGAAGTCGATGGTGATGGAATCTTGTGGGGTTGAAATTGTCAAAGCCGGAGAATTGGAATTTTGAAAATTTT
This sequence comes from Chrysanthemum lavandulifolium, assembly GCA_022545495.1. Classification (NCBI taxonomy): domain Eukaryota; kingdom Viridiplantae; phylum Streptophyta; class Magnoliopsida; order Asterales; family Asteraceae; genus Chrysanthemum; species Chrysanthemum lavandulifolium. The sequence goes on along the minus strand of CM040244.1, from coordinate 81,116,840 downwards.
GATTCACGGTTGACATTCAAAAGTCTCATGAGGACCCCGCAATCTCTACAAGAGATAATTGGGAAAATAACTTTCACAAAGTTCGATTGTAACACCTTCGGCTCATAGACAAGCGGGACTGTGGTGGACAATCAAACCGTAATGAGAATCATTCCATAAAACTTCATGAGTAGGATTCGTATTAGGGTTGTGGAGGTAGGTAGGAAAAATCGGTGTTTCATTTGAAATGGGATCGGGATTATCACAAACTTGCCTCGAAACCCACATTGGTACATCACCGACAATTTCCACCATTAAATGGACCTCCACACTGTGAACATGTCAAATACCATGACATAGAGAATTAAACGGATAAGAGGATAAGAGATGAAGAATTAAGCAGATTAGAGGGTAAGAGAATGGAGAATTAAACAGGTTTGAGGATAGAGAAATGTAGAATTAAGCAGATTGGAGGATAAAGGATGGATATTTTGGATTTTTGAAAATATCTTTATGAAAAGCAAAGAATGAAAAATATTTTTGGTGTTGATAACACTTGGAAAAGTGTTAATGACTTTTTGATTTTCTCGATAACTTTACAAAAACTTTACAAAGATGGAATATGTGCAAGAATGGGTGCGAAAAGGCTAAACACACGCTTAAAGCCTCCCCGCAATGGCCTAAAATTTTGATCACAGCAAGCAGTCAAGTCTAAACAGACTTAAAACCGATTAAAACACAAATACAATGAAGATCGATAATATAGGGATTCCGGTCGTTATGTCCACTGAGACTCAATGGTGTGTTAAACACTTGATCGGAAGATAGAATGATCACTAATGATAGCGATCGAAAGGATTTAGATAGGATAATTACACCATGAAAAAGGAAATAAATAAAATAAAGCGACTTAAATGCAAATTAAGAAAATTAAAAGTTAAAATCTATTAAATAAACGCTATCACTATTTTTAAAGTGATGAACGCTTAAAACTTAAAACGAAAAACTAACGTTTAAATTAAAATTACGTAAACGTATAAAATAAAAAGTGAAACTTATTCAATATAAATCCTAAAAATATGAAAAATACATTTTTACAAACCTAATAATATAAGAAAATTATTAGAAAAGGAAAATTATTTTTACAACTATTTATATAATTATTATTAATTAAAAACTAATTATAAAGTATTTAAAATGCACTAAAATAGAAGAAAATACAAAATTAACCTAGAAAAATGAAATTATAACTTTGAAAAATCTAAAATATGATAAAACTAATTTTAAAACAGAAAATATATTTTTAGACTTTTTATATATTTATTATTAATTTAAAACTATTTAAAACTAATTTAAATTACTAAAATACCAAATAAAAGGAGAAAATAGGGAAAAATACTTTTTAAGCTTTTAAATTTATCTAAACTTAAGAAAATGAAAACTTATTTTTTGAGACTTTTCTTAATTATTTGTATTTAAAGCTAATTAAAAGGATTAAAACTAAATTAAATTAAGAAAAATAGCAAATGAACTTGGAAAATCTGAAAATTTCAGGAAAACTCTAAAATTATATAAGGAATAAAGGAAAAATATAAAAACAAGGGCTTGTGTGGAGGGATTTGAAATCGAAGAAGAAAGTGCTTAAAATAAGCACTTTGATAAGCTAAACCACACCAAAACTACCAAACTGATAATGAAGCTCTAATAGGCTAAAACAACCAACATGCAATGAGAATTAACAAGTTCTAACCACTGATCACAAGCTAGAACAGATTTGATGTGATAAGCTATAAGCTAAAAACAGTGGCAAGGTGCCTACTTTAAGCACTTGCAACTGCTTAACCAAGAAGCTAAACAGAAAATTAGAAATGTGGTTCTAAAGCCCACCAACCAGAGATCAATTGTACCAAATTACATCTACTGAGGACAAGTAATGAAGCAATTAATGACCAAACAAAAACTGCATAACTGGAAAGAAGCTGCTGAATTGCAGAAACAGTGAAGCAAGGAACAACTTTGAGCTTATCTAACTTCTGATCCAATAAGCTAATGCAAAAACTAAAAGTGTGGAATTGTAGACCACCTAGCAGAGTACAATAGTGCCAAATATTAGACCCTAATAAGCTAAGATGAACATTGTGCATAAGTTTGCAAGTATGGAGAAACCGACTGGACACGATCTTTTGACTTTTTAAGCGCTTAAGACAGTTGACTAAAATGAAATTAAAATGCAAATGAAATGTCGATTAAGATGAAATAAGATGTGAATGAACTTTAACAACCTACTTCTACGATTCTAGACCTATGTGCTATGATGGCGGTAGCTTGATTCCAACAATGAGGTTACAAAATCGGTTATAAAGTGAATTTGACTAAAAGCTCCAATGACAAGAAACAAATGATGAAATGACCGTGCATATGCCTATAACAAGCTTCAATAAACCGATCCAATCCAAAATTTAAACCTCTAAAGCGGTTAATAAAGTAATCCAAACACCCTTATCTGGCGATGTACAATTTAAAATACTTAAATTACCAACTGACTTAGACCAATGATCCAAACAAGCTTAACTACCCTAAATACACATAAATAAACACATTAAAACCGTGACCACGAGATACATGATAAGCATAAGTTGCAATTTTGACTTGAACATGAAAAATGAAAAAGTTACTCACATTTGTCCAACTGATGTGAGGCGAATACCAAACCCAAACCTAATCTAAATGAAGCTATTCTAACCCGTTTCACAGGTCACGCAACAACCCAAGATACCATTTTCCGGTTTGAGCCTAAGAGTTGACTTTTGTTGACAAACCGCACATTTGCTTGAAAATGTATTGTGAGCTTATAAAGCTTATAAAGACCATAACCAAACTTGTTTAAGCTTAAAACAAACAACTAACAACACGGACATGAAACTTTGAAACCGAAAATCTCATGATAATCTTGAAAATATAAACTTATATAAAAACTTTAAATGGATATCCAAAGCACCCCACAATGATGTTTAAACTTGAATGTTATACAAAGGAATTGAGATTACATCATTTGAACTATCTAAGACATTAATTAAAAAAAGCGACATAAGGAAATTTTTATAAAACTAACTATCGCCTTTGCTTCTTTCTTCTTCCTCTTTATACTCCAAATGCTTCCCTCGACTTTCTCGAGCATTTCCACTTAAATTTGAACCATTGGATGTCTTGGGACATTTTGACCATTTGATCATTTTGGCGCCAATTGGATTTTTTGATGGTTGGAGGGTAGAGTAAAGGGTTGAAGGATCATTAAATGATTCTTGGATTTGTGTTGAGGTGGGGAACAAGAGAAGAAAATGTTGAGAGGGGGATGGGCTAGTTGAGTGATTTCGAGGATTGGGATGGGGAAGAAAGACTTGGCGGTTTTTTGTTTGTTTGACCAAAAGGTTGACCGGGGTATTAGTTATAGGCAGTGGGTTCAAAATGGGTTGTGGCAGGGTCGCATGGATTGACAAGGGTTCAAAATGAGATTAAGGCATTAATAATCCAAGTGGCCTTTGTGATATTTTCTCAAACTTGAAGGGCCTAAACGCCAATTATGCAAAGATTCTCAAGGGTTGAAATTGACAAGCTCAAAGTATAAGGACCAAAATTGCCATTTTGCAATTTTCGAGGGCCATTTTTGCCAAATTTGAAACTTGAAGGGCTAATTTGTAATTTTCTCAAAACTTTTACATTTTCACCAAAGGACTAAATTTGACAAGTTATGATTTAAAAGGACCTTTGGTGATTTTACTTTTGAAATTTTGTGCGTGTGGACCTTTTTGACAACTTTTTGAAACTTGGGGACTAAAACGCAATTTTTGCAAATTTGATATGCTTTTCATCCGATTTTGATATTTTTGCATTTAAAACACATAAAACACTTGTTTGTGATATTTTGATCATTTTGATGTGTTTGAGTGTTTCGAGATGATTTTGCGGTTTATTTTGTACAAAATGATGAGTATTTAGACACTCATCAAGAACAAACCATTCATTATCAAAGAATCAAATCATATTACACTTTACAAACAG
>CM040244.1:80831524-81112702 GCA_022545495.1 Chrysanthemum lavandulifolium | reverse complement strand
TTATCATACCAAAACTTATCATCGGATCTCGTCATCACAAATCTCATCTAGTCCAAATCTCATAAAAACGATCCAATTTAGAAAGCCCATCAGTCCATTATCCAAATTCAAGTTATCACATATGCTAACACAACCGGTGAACATTCAAGCCCATTCAAAATCCAATACTCAATCCATTAACAATCCAATTCCTCGCCTAAGTCAATCCCAAATCCGCCAAGTCTACTCAAAATTAAGTCCGATCCATGGTTAAAAAAAAATTCTTGGGTTCATTTTCCAACACACGCCATTACTTATATCATTTTCCAACTTCGCGTCTCAATACAAACTTTACTTGAACCATACATAAATTGCTTCATGAAGGCTCTTATGAAAGTTTTCTAAATAGCTTCATGATATATGTCAACCCATGTAATGAACCAAAACCTAAGATTCATAAGAAAAACCATTCGATCCAATAATCCCGCCCAACTGCAGTCAACCCAGTCCACTATTACTTAAAACCGGACCCAAGTCCAATATTGATATCATATGGTTGGCCCAAGGTTGATCCGATCCATTCACCACAATACCCTAATTACGGGGTATATAAAGCCATATCTCACTCACGCTTAACCTAATCCCAAATCACACAAAGGAACCTAAAATCCTCTCACATATGCACGCCCCATCTTACGCATAATCATATCACAAAAGATCCAAATCAAACACACCTTCAAACCTAATATCAAATATGTCGCCCCTTTTCATTCCATTTCACCAAGGCGCGTGCGGGATGAGCATCAATTTGACAATAAAGTTAAACCCTTTACGTGATGTCAAGTACATCTCGCCACAGAGATGGCGTGAGATGATGAATAGGCCACAGGGATGGCAAGATGGTTTTGAATCGGTTTCAAGAACATGAACACGGGTAGGTTTTAATTGACTTGGATGTTTTAATTCACTTGTAACTGAATAATGAATAAGGTTTGAAACCCTAAATGGTTTTGAACTTTCTTCAATCATATTCGAATATTTAAACAGTTTTAGATCAATGATGATGACATTGTGTGAGTATTATTTTTATGTTCGGATGTAGATGAAAAGCACACAAAAATCCGAGATCTTGATGTTGTATGAATTGATTCTTTCTCGGTCCGAGTGAATGAGAAAGATGATTTCAATGTTAGTCTGAGTTCTTGAATTCTCGATGGATCGATGATGGTAATATTCGTGAAATAGGACCTCGAGTCTTGATATATTCAATATGTCACACGAATAAAGCGAGGTTCTTTTATCATATCGAGTCAATAGATGTGTAGATGAAGTATTTGTTGATTTTGAAAGTTTTGCGTGAATCTGTTGTTGCACTTTTCTTTGATTATGAGATTAATATTGGACCGATGAAGATTGCAAAACTGAGGTCGAGATGTTGGTAAACGTTGTTGGTCTTGTGGTCGTGGTCATTCCATCATTTCATCTTCATCTTCTTTTATTTTCTATCAAGTTGTTAAGTCCAAAACAAGTCGCTACCAAATTTTCAAAGCAAGTCGCTACAATTTTTTCGATTAACATAACTCGCTAGCTTGTTCAATAACAAGTCGCTCTTGATTTAAAAGTCAGTCGCTAACAAAGGTCTTGAGTCAACTCGCTAAACCAAGTTGCTAGACCAAGTTGCTACGATTTGTAAATACAAGTCGCTAGGCAAAATACGACCAAGTCGCTAGGTAGATTCGGTGAATTTGGACATCTTGTTCATCGACTCGCCCGACATGAATATATGAGTTTTCCGACCATCTTCATGATAAACCCGAAAAAGCAGTTTTGACCCATTCTTGTTTGGACAATAGCGAATAAATGGACTTTAGACACGAAAGCGGATGTAGTATTTGTAATGACCATTGGACTTTGACACAAAAAATGTAACTTTTGACCAAATCAAAGGATACGAAAGTGTAAAAGCATTATCACAAAAAGGCGGCAAAAACTTTTATTCCGACCAATCCATAATGGAATAAAAGCAGCTTAAACACTAGATTGAACCACAATAAAACACTAAACACAAACAAGCATGTGCGAAACCACATTAAATCAAAGATAACACAATAAACACGGCTCTTGATACCATTTGTAGGATCGTTATATTATTGTGTTTGATGATTCGGTGGTCTTGGATGATCAAAATACATGTTAGACATTTTAGAGAGAAAGTAGAGATGGTGTTCTTGGTAGAGAGTTGCTTCAATAAAATGTAAAGGTTAGATTTCAAGCCACACCTTCCATGGATGGAAGGGTATTTATACTACAAACAATCGTAAATCTGTCGGTTGTGGATCGAGCATACGATGGGTAAAGACCCGTCCTTCCTCCACGGTGTTACACTAAACTAAACTACGCTACAAACTAACTAATAAACTACTAGACAACGTAAATAACTACAAGTCTACGAGCTAATATATGCTAGACTATAATTGGGGTGACCGACACTTTAACATGGAATTTCCGATTCCTAACAGGTTTAGGGGAGTTTGGGTAGTTTACTTGGAGTTCAAGTCGAGTCCAAGTACAACTAGGTTTTCTATCCTATATATACAAACACAACCTCATGCATTCATACACAACATACTATCCCTAAACTAAATCAAAGCAATCGATCCATCCACCTTGTCCTATACTCGATCGGTTTCTCAACAAAACCGATTAGGGTTTATTTGGTTTTGGTTCAATCTTTTTCACTTGAAAGTTCTTTGATTCAAGTCGTGATAAAAGGTTTGATTTGATTGTTTCCTTGCTTGTTCCCTGCGATCTTGAAGCAAAGAAGGTTTTCGTTTTCCTGCTCGTTGGTTAGATCTCGGACAGAGAAGCATAGTATATATCGAACAAAAGCTGTCCGATATCGGGTGGTATTGACAAGCTGTTCTCGGACAGTGGTAATCTCGGGCAGAATTAGAAGAAGTGGTTCTTGGGGTTTTCTTGTTTGTGGTATTCAAGTTATTCAAGGGGTTGATTGTTTTAAACGTTCTCGACTAGCTAATTCGAACGTACTTGGTTTAAGTGTTTGTGTGTGGACTCGTAGAGGTATCTACTTTAGATACTTGGTTTCTTGTTCGTGTTATAGCGTGCAGTTGACATCGAGAGTTAGTTTTCTATTTACCTTTTATTTATTATTTGTTTATTAAATACGTGTTTACCTAATTGCATTTACTAATTCCAATTCTGCTGCGTACTCATTTGCGTTACTTGGCTAACTAGATTATTAAATCCCGACAGAAGCTAGCTAGAAGGAAGATGAAAAACCATGACATTCATATGTATTGACTGTTAAACTGGATGTATTGAGTTTGTGCCTAATATTAATGACTAACCAAGAGATGAGTGAACTTTGAAATTTTTAGATTTGTTTGTTTTCTATTTTGCAACAAAAAATATTATTTGTAACGTCAATTGAGGAGGTTGGTCATACAAATCACATATATTTTGGTTATTTGGCTTAGTAAACATTCATCATGTTTGGTAACAAGCATTTGAAAATGTTTAAAAGCGACAAATGACAAGTGATAAACATTTTAGATGAATAATTTGTTTGGCAATATCTTAACAAGCATTTGAATATTATGTTATTGCTCTAATCTAAAATACTTTTTGAAAAAGTATTCTAGAATTGCTTCAAGCGTTTGATTTTTAAAATTACATATATACCCTTATTTATTTCTCTAGTTTTATTTTATTTTGAATATATTTGCGTAGAATGTTAATAACATACGCATGATTCATGAAATCAATTTCATTACTCTTTGCAACCTCACCAACTCAACTTAAAGATACTATAAACCAAAATACATACAATTTCAAAGGAGACATTATAAATAATAAATTTATTAATTGTTTAATCATTTATTTTTATTTTAATATGTATATGTCTTTTTTGATAATTTTACACTTTATAATTACAATTACAGTTATGTTATCAAACACATTTTTTAAACAAACAACTATTGCTTACTGCTACATGTCGCTAAACATAACTATTATATAGTTGGACTCATTGAGGGGAGCTTACCACCTATTAGCCACCCTTCCCTCCGCCCGTGTTAACGTGATAAATCACATTGTATCGTTGTATCTAATAGTTCTCGTTTGACCTAAAAATATAGATCTCGATCTCAATTTAAAGATTAAATGATTATGGATTTGATGACATATTTTTTATTACCTAAAACACTATATGTTCCGGATTCAGTTGTACATTTTAAAGGTATTCCCGAAATTTCTCTTTTGAAGCATGAAAATTATACCATCAAATTCATAATCATTTAATGATAATTACGACATCGTTGTTTAAATTATTTTGTGATTTTTATAGAGGCAATCTAAGAAATTAGTGTTCATATAAAATGTTTTCATAGAAAAGTTTAATTGAAAACCAAATGTACTTTCTAAGGGTCCCAATCGTGCCTTTAACATCGGTTGGGCACCAAAAAATAACACTCACGACCGATGTAGAGATCGGTCAAGTAGGATGTGGCATTCGGTTGCCAAATCGGTTGGAGGAGGGAAAAACACAATATCAGGCGCATTTTCGCCCGACTTTTATTGCTTGTTCATTTTTTTTTTTTTTTCTCTCTCTCTTTTTTCGAACCGATTTTAAGTCTACTCACAAAACACAAACAAACAAACCACTTACCATGAGATGTGCATGCATGACTTGAAAGTTGGATACATGGTTTGTGTGTTTGATAGTTTGGTACGCATATATGATTGAGCAAAATAGTTGGATAGTTTGATAGTTGGTACACATACATGGTTTGTATGTTTGGTAGTTTGATAGTTGGATACATGGTTTATACAATAATATGTGCATGTATTTGCATGAAATGACCAACAAACTTTATATAATTACCACGTGTAGTATACATGCATGGAAAGTAGACACGTATTTTTATAAAAGATTGGTCATCAAAGTAAAAAAAAAAAAAAAACCTTGGGTCATCGACTGTGGCATCCGAGTCATGTCTGGTTGCTGGAGAGAGAAAGCTGACGTGACGTTAGTGACCTGAATCATCTCAGGTCACGATTGGGACCAGCCTAAGAATCAGTTATCTTTGTTTTGAGATGACCATGCAGGACGGGTATTACAAATACGAAAATAACAAAAACTAATAGAAAGCGATACCATTTGATCGCTATCTGCCTATCTATATGCTGATTGATTAGACGTGACTTCAAGAAAATTGACATTTAGAAATAAGTGTCTCGAATTATTATAACTAGTAACAACGAGTGGGGAAACCCGCGCGATGCAACGGGATTACTTTTGTAGACGTGAATTTTACAAAGGACTTAGTTTGCATGATAACTAAACTTGAGGGACTATTTTTGCCATTTTGGTAAACATAACAAATTAAAGGTGATGGACCATTTTTGCCATTTTGGTAAACTTAGCAATTAATGGGAGGAAGTTCTTTATGTGACAACTTTCCTCCCATGTTTAGTATATCTGAGTGTTGGAAAACCCGCGATCGTGGGATTGTAAGGACTTACTTTGCAACGACACTTAAACCTCAGGGATTGTTTTTGCCAAGTTGCGAAACTTTGCATTTAATGTTAAAGGACTTACTTTGTAGCGCCACTTGAACCTCAGGAGCTGTTTTCGCCAAGTTGTCAAAGTTTGCATTAAATGCGTGAATTTGCAAAACTCACTTCCTGCCTTTTAGTATATAGGATAATATAGAATGTGAATAAAACAAAAAAGATGTCAGTAGCATTTTCATATGTTTCTGCTAGAAACAAAAAAGTCTAAATAACGTGTTTGACTTATACATAGTGACTAAAAGTGTGCGGACATTTATATTTGGTCTCTTTTTTGACACAGTTTATAATAATAAATAAAAAAGTTGATACCACTCAAATTTAGAGTTTTTTGTTAGACCATGGTAGTTTTAAAATTTATTTAACAAAACATAGCATTTTCAAATTTATTTAACAAAACATAGTAGTTTTACAAAAACGTACTTTACAAAAACATTAAAAGAAAAAAAAACACAACAATACACATATGAGTTGACGTTGGACTATCATCCAGTAGTATATATGCTCAAATATTATAGTATTCTCCAATGACACGTATGAGTTTAGACTATCAATAAACATATGAGTTTAGACTTCCCTTTTCTAGTATTATAGTATTCTCCAATGACATTGGTCTAATGAAAGAACCACATCAGTGAAAGAGCCACAGCAAAAAATGACTAAATAGTAGTCTAGTGTTGATACAAACTGCAGACCCAACTAATGAAATTGCAGACCCAAACACAATGTATAATAAAACTGCAGACCCAAGTAACATGATATAATTAAGTATAGCGGATCCAAGAAACACAACAATACAAAGGAAACTAAATGAAAAGTACAAATATATTACAAACATAAAATAAAATTTATACCACATGACCCATCAGGTGCAAAGTAGCAGCAATACCAACTGGACCCATGACCTTTAAACAAAAACAACCCAGTTTGGAAATACATCGGAGATAAAAACCAAATATACAACTACAGCCATGTTTTGAGCCACTGAACCAAGCACCCATGACAGAAATAGTGCTGACCCACTGTCCCAAACACCCAAATAACTGCAAACCTCCTGTCCCGAACACCCGTATAGCTGAGACCATTGTCCCAAACACCTATATCCGCAAACCCAGCGACCAAACACCCAAGCATAGACACTAAACTGGACTTACAGACTTTTAATACTAGTTGGCATCTTGACACGCGTCTTGACACACTGGAGAAACCAATACCAACTACTATAAGATTCACTTTCAACAATAGCGAATGCAAGTGGCAATATTTGATTGTTTCCGTCAATATCTATCAAACTTGATTCTTCAGGTCTGCAAGTAGTGTAACAAACAAGTCTTATATAAGCAAATCAACTAACTACTAAAGTTATAAGTAAACACTATAATAAGTAACAAAAAATATACCTGCAAGAATCCTCATGCAAGATATTAGTAGGTGAAAACTCGTCGGTCCTTTCTTTCGAGGTCTCACGAGGCAATGAAGCATCCTTTTCTGTTAAATTTGTCTTTTGAGTTCTGCAAATGTGAAATAAACAAAATCCATATAAGAAAACTAGCACATACTAACTTGGAACTAAAAGCTAAAGTAAGTAACGGAACATAAACTGCTGCTATCTTTGTGTGGCGTTGTGTTTCAACCTCTAAGTATAAATCAATGGTACTTAATTCCTGATAAAAATTAAGTACTTGAAACATGATCTCGATATCATCATCGTCCGTGATTGGGAGAGGAATGTATTTCATCATTTTCCCAAAACCAGAAGGATATCTACATATGGCTTTGATAAATTTTTTTGTTTTGTTTATCAATAGATGTAGCAACATGGAGTTGGTTGATAAGTTCATTGAACTTTATTCCAGGTTGAACCTTGATTGCTTTGCTCGGCGGCTTATTATAGCATACGCCTTCTGGTCCATCACAAATATTACCACCCCAATAACATAACAGTATAACACACTTCGACGTCATAGTCACAAAAGTCGAGAACCTAGTAAAAGAAACACATTGAATCTTAATGAACAAAAACTATAACAGCCTTATCTATGCATTTATCCATGTTTCATGAGATTAATTAAACAAAGGTAACAAAAACTAACAGATAAACATGTTGTCGGTTTACTAAGCTTCTAATGTTAACATAATATCTCAAAGAATCAATATGTTTTTTAAAGAACCCAACTAAAAACAAGTGGTGTCAAATGGGAATATGATACTTCTTCAATTTTCATAAATTTGATGTTCTTAAAGCATCTCACAAATACGTAATTGGTTTATTGATACTGAAAGAAAACAATTAGTAATTAGGGTAAAGGCAAGCAATCATACCTGAACACATTGGGAGATCGGAAAATAATGAAGAAACGGCTGGTGACTATATTGAGAGGCGGCCGATCACTGAGGAATATACACCGATCATATTGAGGAATTGTTGGTTTTTTTTCCCTCTTTATTTTTTTTGTAGGCGTCATTGTGGAATTTGTTGTGTTTTTTTTTTTCTTTTTCTTTTAATGTTTTTGTAAAATACGTTTTTGTAAAACTACTATGTTTTGTTAAATAAATTTGAAAGTGCTATGTTTTGTTAAATAAATTTTAAAACTACTATGGTCTAACAAAAAACTCCTCAAATTTATAGTCCTCTACGGCCCCCACCCATACTTTCTTTAACGCGTCACTAAAATCTCAAACTAACTGGTAGCTAAGGATGGCAAAAAAATCCGAACTATACGAAAAAATCTGAAACCTGAATTTTTATGAGGCGGGGCGTGGCGTGCTTATCTGATTTTGAGGCAGGTTTCGAGGCCTTAATAGGAATTCTTATCGGGTTTGGGGCAGGGACGGGCCCCGCCCTCCCCCGCCGCCCCTGAAATATATATATATATATATATATATATAAATATATGTATATACATAAAATATTATGTTAATATTTGCGTACTAAAATGTAATTCTTTATATTTTGTTAGTTTTATCTTTGTAATATTTCAAATTGTGGTGATAGAAGCTTGTTTTGTGTCATAATATTCTAAAAAAATTTCAAATTATTCCAATACCCAATTTATTATTAATAGGATCTCGATTCTTCAAGTTATTTCATAAAATTATATTGTTAATAGTGTAAAAGAAGAGTAAGCGGGGAGCGACACAAGTGCGATGGAGCATCACGCTCAATAAAGACAACCCGATAAGAGCCCAAAGGCGAGTTTGGGGAGCATCTCGCTCAATGGGGTGCCCTATAAGATTCCCAATGAGGATTGGAGCGAGTTTGGGGATGACTTTTATGTCGAGTTTGAGGATGGAGATAGTCGCCCGCCCATTGCCATTTCTCTTGACGGTTGTGTCACGAAGCTCTGTCAAATGAAATTTCAACTTTCTTTCGGTAGCTTATGCAAGTTATTACTCCTCGTCCCAAATTATATGTCCATATTGGTATTTTGGTTGTCCCAAATATTTGTCCACTTTTATATTTTAATCAATCAAAAGAGTGCTTAGTGGAGAAAGATGATATTTAATTGGTTAATATGTTGAATAGTTAAATGTACCTCAGCACATGACACGTTGTCATTTATTGGTGTGATATCTCCATCCACATCATGTGCAATATGAAGCCCTGAACTACTGCTTGTATCATCCTTGTTTGACTTTGTCCTACTGCATTTAATGACATCTGAACTAGCATCCAATGCTTTACATGAGTCAACATTAATCTCTCTTGATTGCACCCGACTTTCATTCATCTTCATGTCATACTATGCTCTTACCCCAATGTACTTCTTAACATTACCCATGTGTTGGAGTAATGTTTCTATGAACATGTTAACTTCAATTCCAGTGCAATTCTTAAAACACTTTTCTGTCATTTGACTGTCATAATCCCAAGTGTATTGAGAATCGATGAATGATTGAAGTTGTCTGCTGATCACTCGAAGAGCAGCCATGGATCCAGTTTCTTCTTCTTTGTCAAGTTGATCTAAGTTCAGGAACAAAGTGCCTGTGAAAGTTTGTACATCTTGACCGAAGAGTGATGCAAATGCTCGTTCCTATCCGGATCCAGGTCTTTCTAAGAGAACCTCGAGATGTGAATGAAGTAGTCGAAAGTATTTCATGCAACTTTCCTTTGCATTATCTTGCACTGGTTGTGGCTGGTGCAACTCTCTCTCTCTCTCTCTTGTGAATTTAAGCACAAAGATTTCGAATTATCATTATCTGACTCAAACACGTTTATCCGTTAAGAATCTTATGCTCATCAATCACGTCGTACAATTTGAGTACCTTAGATATGACAAAATCTGAATTGTTAGGCATAATGTGGACGTGCACAGGTTTTTTCAAGATCAGTAAGAAACCGTGTTACAATGATAAATTAAACGTGTTATGATAACTTTTGGATCGATACAATGATTAGCGATTGTATGTTAAAGGTGATGGTTGTTTGATTAATCAGGTGATGTTGTTAAATTGTGTTTCGGTTTGGTTGAAATGATTTAACGTAATGAAATAGGCAAATCTCAATGAATAGTCTTAGACAAAACACAGTGAAGAGGCCTAAACAAAACGCAGTGGAGATTCTTGAGCAAAACGCAGTCAAAGCTTGAGTCAAATCGCAGTCAAGAAATGAATTGGGTAGAGTATCTCCTAGACAAAACGCAAAGTTTGTCTTCTAAGTGAGCAAATCGCGATGGTCAAAATCGACAACCCAAAATGCAATACTCAAATCTCAATAGCAAAGCGCATGACTCAAATCGCGGTGACGAGGCGAGAACTCAAATCGCGGTGACCAAAGCGCAGAACGTAACGCGTACCTCAAATCGCAGCAAAGATGCTGCAGGTCAAACCTCGGGTTCTTTTGGTCAAAACGCAACCATTAATGGACAAACCGCGAGATAAAAATGTCACTATCAAATCGCAGAGCTCAAAACGCAACCGAGAATCTCACTCCGAGAGTCAAAAAGCAGTGACCAAACTACTAACTTTTTCACCTAAAAATAAAAAATCACCATTTTGAACATTTTTGCTTTGTTTCTTTTTTACAATTTGATCCTAGAAGGTTATAGCTACTATAAAAACACTAACTTTAACACCACAAACGCGAGAATCAAATTGAGCCAAGAATAAGACCATGAACCTTCAAAAACCCAACTTTTGATCTAAACTAACCAAGAAAACGCACACACAATCTAGCTAATCAAACCATAGTCTCTGATACCAACTGTAGGATATTGGATATCATAACACAAGTTCGGATTTGATGTTGGGTCGAATTCTAGAGAGAGAAAGTAAGAGTTCTAGTGAGAGAAATAGAAGTTGTATGATTAATTGTGAAAGAACATCCAACCCTTTCCCATGGCTGGGAAATGGTATATATACAAGACGTAAAACACCCTTACTTGGGTTGTGGAGTGGGCTAACAGTGGGTAAAAACCCGATCCGACTCCACGGGTGATACGCTAACTAAACTAATGCTATTAAGCGTACGAGGTAACTTATGCTAGACATAACTTGGGGTAACCGAGTCTTTCATATGAATTTTCATAATCCTAACAATATTGTTAAACCTTTTCAAATATCATCACTGATAACCTAAAAAGAATCCATATGCTAAACAAAATTTCAACTTCCATATCCTTGATTGAGAAAAAAATTAAGTTCATTCCTTTTTTAATTTTTTTAGAAAGGCAATTACGTTCATTACTTAAACCCGAAACATAACATATATGTTTAAGCTATCTGCTTTTCGACTAATATAATTAACCTTTATTTGTCAAGAGGCTAGATCATTTAGACTTCTTTAACTCACTATAAAATTAAAATACATCATATATAAAATGCCGAACTGAGAAAATTACATGTGATATAATTGAGTCATGGATTACTCTTGGCATTGAAGATAAGTTCAAGAGGCTTCTCTTTTGCAATGTCACCCCAAATTTTTCATTCATGTCGATTTTTGTTGGATTCTCGTCCTTGGAAGAACCCAGTCGTATCCAAGAATTAAAGACGCTAATATAGTTTGCAAACTCTTAATACCGGAGGTAGACCAGGACACATCCTCCTCCCACCTCCAAAGGGTAAAAACTCATAGTCATGGCCTGTAAAATCCAAGTGCGAGCCAAGAAACCTTTCGGGTTTAAAAGTGTTAGGGTCCTCCCAAACTTTTGGGTCTCGACCTATTGCCCAAACGTTTACCCATATTTGGGAATTCTGAGGAATTGTATAATTCATAACTTCACATGTTTCAACTGCACGTCGGGGAATTAAGAGAGGAACTACCGGGTGCAATCTTAGCGTTTCTTTAATAAAAGCATTGAAATAAGTCGACTGAGAAAAGTCAAATTCCATAATAGAGTTGGAGTTGATGTCCCTTTTTAGCTCTTCTTGTAATTTGTCCATGATTTCTTTGTTCTTTAACAATTCTGCCATAGCCCATTCAATGGTTGATACAACCGTATCTGTACCCGCTATGAATAGTTCCTGCATACAATGAAAATTTAAAACGATTATTCACCTAAGTATATGAAAACATAACCTGATAGATTTTTTCTTGTTTGAGTCTATATTTTTATACAATGGTTTATTGTTATCAGTTTTTTCAAATTAACTCGGTATGTTAAGCATAAGTAACACTAGCTTTACATCTTGAATATTCAGTTATAAAAAATCACATCAAGATCCATTCAGAAATATATATATGGATGGTTACGATTTACGAAAGATAGACTTACTAGAGCCACGATGTTTATTTGAGTATTTGTGAAATTATTTTCAAGCAATCGATCTAAAAAATCTTTCTCTTCCACAACCACCTTGGTCACTGCTGAAGAAGCAATTCGATCTCTCCTCTCGTCAATTATAGTATCAGTAAAGCTAGATACCTCGTGAAGATGTTTTAAGTAGTCCCTCCTTAATCCTTGAAGATCTAGACCACTTATTACAGGGAAAAGGTCACTTACATTTAGTTTTATACCACTCTCCAATGTCTTCTGGAGTGCCACTTTCAACCAGTGAGCGGTTCCATCTTCATCTTTTAAATCAAGAAAATCTTTGCTGAACAAAATGTTGCTCATAGTGTTAAACATTGTAGTAAAAACAACTTCTTCAATTTTCACAGCTTTTCCTTGGTTGCTATTCAGGAAATCTAACATTTGAGCCATCTTTTCGTTTCTTAATTTAGACTGAGCGTCTAGCGCTTTAGTGAGAACATTTGAGCCTTAGAAAGGGTTCTCAGGGATTTCCAGTGTTGGCTGCAATCGTACGCCCAGACCAAGTAGTAGTCCATGAAACTTTGCTGAAGTGCATCAGGTGTGTTACGACCAGAAAGATTACGGTCTTGAGTCTTAAGAACTTCCATAGCTGCCTCTGGGGACGAGGCTACCACAAGAGTCGAGATCCTAACCGAAGAGAGATAAGAGGGCCATATTCTTGAGCCAGCATGGCGGTGGAAACATGTGGCTTGTTGCCCATTTGGTGCATATTGCCAATGATCGGCAATGGTCGTGGCCGGGTGGGAGGTTTTCATAGTTTTGTTAAACTTTTTTGTGATAAATAACAGGAAGAAAGGTGTTAATATCAGCAAGAGAGAAGATAAGAAACTCTTCTCCATAAAAAAAGCTATGCTTTCCATTGAGATGTTTTGAGTGAATTATTTTGTGTTGGAATGAGTGCTTAAATAGGCTTTTTCATCCGCTACTACTGCATAATCTAAGATTTAAAGTATAATCAATAAAATTTCTTCCGACTTTACAATTATTATTTTAATCATCGACATAGTCTGTATTTTCTTGATATGGATAGTAATAACAGATTGATAAAGAAATAGAACAAGAAGGAAAGCGGGTGCGACAATTGGACTTATGCCCGAAAAAATAGTCGTGAATCAAAGTTCATGCATTGAAATTTGAAACATTCAAACATTTTGTGCTAGCTGTATAATATTATAAAAGGCTTATCTATATCTACCGGCCCATTAGGGTTAACATGTATTTATCTTTATTAGAAATACTTTATACTTGTAATCTTTTGGATAGATATACTCAATAAGAATTTTCTATTTCTCCTCTCTTGTTTTTGTGTTCTTTATTATTGTTCTCTATCATTAATAATACGTTATCTGCATGAAAACTCTAAGAGGAGATCAAGAAGAGATTAATAATAAGAAGTGATGATATTGTTTTGATGTTCATCGGTAATCATGACTTGAGACAAGAGGTAAATCTTAAACCCATTATTAGTTTATATCATATCTCCATAAAACCGTAATAATTATCACTTTGACTTTTTTAGTCTTTTTTATTCATTTTAATGATAATATTTTTATTTGTGTTATATAATCTTGATAAACGTTATATCGAATGAAAATCGTTTAAAAGCACGTCTATTAGTATATTTTTCATTATTAGTATATTTTTCATCAAGTATTATATTACACAAATAAAAATATTCATGGTAAAAGTTGAATAAGAAAGACTTAAAAAGATCAAAGTGGACAATTATTATGACACGGAGGTAGTAATAATCTTTGAAATTTGGATTTTGAGTTTTAAAATATTTATTGTTTCCATACATCATGGACTCATGGTAATTGGAATATTGGCCACGGACCCACGGTCTATAAAGTTATACATGGATAGAATTTGTTCAGTAAATTGAAACGATTATCCAATGATCACGGAGAATGGAGTTTATAATAACTTAGGTGCGTTTGGTTCAAATTATTATATTGAAAAAGGAAACACAAAATGAATACTAAAAAAAGGAAATGGTAAAAAAATTATTCCTTTCAATTTATTGAATAATTAGAGTAAAACAAAAATCATTAATTATTATCTTTGCTATTATTTATCCCTCAATACCCTCAACCAAACATATATTTAGTTGTCAATTAAAGTCTTTTAAGTTATATTAATTAATTGCTAAATGTAATTTATTGATTGAGTATTGAAAAAGCGAGAGCGTAGCTGCTCGACCTCAGACATAGGGATTCTCTCGGACCGGAACAATAGGATTCGCTCGACCGAAGGGAAAGCATTAGTCATACTTAGCATTGAATATGTTTCCACGAAAATATTACTTCGCCGTTGCTAGATCTCGTTAGTGTTACTTTGTTTTCATGACCGCGTGCTTTTAGAATGAGTCAAAAGAAAAAACATGAAATTATTAATATTTGTTTGGGAGATTGATAGGAATGTCCTAGTTGCTATTTATTTTTTGATCTGTTTTTCTATTTATTCTTTTTTACTTAAATTGGACCGGTTGTCTAGTGATTTTTTGAGCCAACTAGGAGTGTCTGCGTGTCAAACAATCTTGTAATGGCAATACATATGTTGAAAGTATTTGTCATGTATTGTAAGGTATTATTTTTTGTGCAACTAAATTGCTTTTTTGGCAACTATATATTATTGAGAAACTTGTATTTATACACGAGGATAGTCTGGTCATTTTACACTGATTCTAAATTAAATAATAATAATAATAATAAAACTGAGACACATAGTCACACAACATCACGCGCACACACAATCAATCTTCTTCTACAATTCTGAAATTAACAAACAGTATTTACAACACATCTAATTCCATAGAACCCTCTAATCGCTAATTAATTTTACTATAATTCCGGATGACTAAATTAAGGTTGTACAATTGTAAAATCGTAGTTCGTTCTACATTGAAGTTGCTTCCAGAAATTAAACTCATTTTGTCCAAGAATGATAACCGCGAAAGGTTGTTTAGGCAAACAGTTTTTTGTCCATGGTTGGATATAAAGTCTTGCGATAATGACTGCCTTCTGATGCATTATGTTTTGCAGCATCAGGTATATGTTTCTAACATCTCATCTGATTCCCCTCCATTAACATTCCATATTGGGGATCATTGGTTACAGTTTGGCAGGAAAGCATTTTGTTTAATAATAGGGTTTCGATTTTGCAAAGTTTCAAAACCGATTAAACGATCTAGTGCATTTTGTGATCGTATATTTCCTGAAGAAAGACTAATGTTATAACAAATGTATATGGCATTGATCTTTTGGAACTTGTTAAAGATGGAAAAAGGTGGTTATCTGTTTCTGATGATGATGCTGTTAGGTTGTGTCTCTTGATAGTTGGAGAGCTGGTGCTTATGGGAAAACAAGACAGGAATTACATCCTGATGAGTGGCCTTTTACTCATCATTTTAGGCCCGTAAAACCTACAAAAATGGCTAAAAACACTTAAATATACCCATTTACGTTACAGATATCTTTGGAGTGTGTTTTTATGTATTTCAGGTGCAAAGGATCGAAAACATGGTAAAAACCAAGCTTGGAATGGATAAGTGCATTAAGGACGGAGCTGGGAGTGGATTTTCTACATTTTTGGTCAAAGTAAATCCCGGACAATTTACCATTTTACCCCTAAACTTTAAATTACCCTTAACCCCTAAATTACCTAAACCTAATTACTTAAACCTAAACCTTTTTATTTTTATTTTTAAACCTTTATATATATATATATATATATAAAAGATTTTCAAAAATAAACCTAATACATTTTTATTAAACCTTCTTTTTTTAAAACTAAACCTACCCCTTAATCCCTTTGAACCCCCACTCTTTTAACATATCCTAGATCAAAAATCTATTTGAACCCTCCCATAACCACACTTGAACCCCATTTGAACCATGCCAACCCTTAACCCATACCCATTTAAACCCTTTGCCCCGTTTTTAGTTTTAACCAATTCTACCCTTGACCCACCAAAAGTCAAACTCAGGAAACAATGAAACCCAATTGCCCACCAAAATCTTTACCCCCTCCTTCTCCCCATCACTATCACTCCAGTAACAAGAATTTAAATAGGCTGTATGAAAACTTGTAAAAAGGTGTTTAGAATTTTGTTCTAGTCCTGTGTTAGTTTAAGTTATTGCAATGTTTTTTTTATGTAAACTTTAAATTTCAGTTTAACATATTTAAATTTCTGTCTTGTAATCCCTTTTTATTAATTAATCCAGTTTGCAAGTTTTTCTTATGATTCATCGACACATTTAAATTCTTGTGTGAATGCTTACCATTAGTTTGAAATCTTCTATTTAACCTTCCATTAGTATTAAAAATCAGTTTAAGTCAAAAGTTGATTACCTTATGGCTTGATTCTGTTTTAAAAAAGCAATTGTAACTTTTAAGGGAGTGTTTGGCACATCAGTTTCAAAACTGTTGTGCTTGTTTTGATCAAAGAAACCCAAGTATTTTGTGCTTAAAATTAGTTTACAAGTCACTTAAAGTCAGTAGGTATTAAGAGTTTCAGACAAAATTGCATTTACTCAAGTTTCAAAAAAGGTCGAAAAAAAAAGCATGCCTGATATGTCTTCTTCACAGGGCATTCTTATGGGTTAAATATGATCTATGGATCAAAAGAATGGTTTTTATGTATTGTTTATACACCTAAATCTATATGTGTTTAGTTTTTAGTTACTAGTATAAGGTTTTAGATAGCTTAATTTTCCCTTAAAGTAGCTTCATTAGCCATTTAAATCATCTTCTTTGTCCTAATGACCCTTGTCCCATTTTCACAAGCTCTTTTGAAGCTTTAAATCACTTCATTTTAGCATAAATTCGGCTATTAGAATCCTTGTAGTATGTACTTTAACTATTTTAGCTTATTAAGTATTTTAGTGTTTGTTTTAGTGCCTATTTTTAAGCTAGAATGTGCCTTTATAGGTTGTTTTGTTCACAACAGCTTAGGTAGCTTATTTAGGTTTTAAAAGCTTCTAGCTTGCCACATTTGCTTATTTAGAACCCCTTTCTTCTTTTTAGATATGTTAGATTAGTCCCTACCCATTTCTTAGCTTATCATTAGCTTTTTCATTAGCTTGTCTTGTTTCTTTGATCACCACATGAGACTCTTCGTGCTTTTGGATTATCTGTTTTAGACTTAAGAAGCTGTTTATTTCTGGTTTATTCCTGCTCATTAGAATTACTTTAGAGATCTTTAGCTTATTTTCAATTTTAGGATAAGCTTTTAGCTTTTGTGCATACTCTATTAAGGGTGTTTGGTCTTTAAGTTTTTTTCAGTAATCTGTCACTAATCTAGCTTAATAACTGCTTAATTCCCAAGTTTCAAAAGAGTTGTTTTTATAAAATTTGTTAGATTTCATCTCATTTACAAGTTCTTAAAAGAAATTTTGAAAAAAAAATAAATACAAAAAGTGCCAAAACCAGGGTTTGAACCCTGGTCTCAACACTCACAGCCTCATCACCAACACACCAATACCAACTGCGCCATAGGTACTTGCAGTTGTTATTTGGGTAATTTAATTTATAACCTAGCCTTCCCTTCATAAGCCATCAACCATTTGTGGCTTTTTCCCAGCTATTCAAATAAGTTGGGACTCTTTTATTATTTTTCCTAGGTTTAATTTATCATTAAGTATTTTGACAAATTTTTTCCATATTGGGGTCGGGAAAAATACCAGTATCACCAAAATGGCGTCGGTTCATTACCATATTGGTACCATGCTCTTCCCTTTCTTATACACATACGGCTAGATGGCAAGGAAGGCAATTCGATCACATTGCTTCAATTTTCACTCGTTACTTTCTTGCTATCCGTTTCATTTCATGCATGAGGTTCTGGTCATTTCATTTTACGCGTAAGAAAAGAAGGAGAGACGAGGGCCGTGTGGTGTCCTTTACGAGTACAACCCATAAACACATCCAAGCTTGACCCTTGATAATCGTTTTACTTGAAAACCCTAGGTGTCCGAATCTTGTAATCAAGATTTAGAGCGCGTGGGTTTGATTATGTGCGTGTGTTTTATGAAAATGGAACCACAAGAGCCCGATCTACCTTTTAGGGTAGGCGGTGTAATTGTTAGAGGTGGCCGGAATGTTGGCCGGAAAATATAGCGGCGCCGGAACCCTAAAAAGGGTGGCCGGAAAACATAGAGAGAGAAAGGAGAGATATTTTGTGTGTGTGTGTTAGTAGAGAGAGAAAGAAAATGGGTGAAATGAGAGAAGTGGTGAGGGTGTGTGTATTTATAGTCCTGGGAGGGGCCAAACTTGTACACTTAAAACCACAAGGGCGAGATTGAAATTATCGAAAGTACTATTGTTGTAACTTTTGATATCTTTTGTATTTCAATGATTCGGGACTCGTTTTGCTTAGTAAACGAATTATTCATGACACGGGAGTTACACCAACGTTCTTAGAATATTATTTCCAATAAAAACGATATAAAATACGACTCATATCTCAAATTAAATCAAACGATCGCTCTAATCGACGTTTCTCCAATTACGACGCATCGAGGAATTTACGAGTTGTCACAACCTCACCTCCTTAAAAGGAATCGCGTCCTCGCGATTCAATTCAAATTATCTGTTAAAGTCTAGAAGGGGTGAGTGCAAAAGCACGAGGGCTTATCTTCACGTTCCCTACGTGAATCAAGGATCTTACTGCGAGTTTCTATGAACTTTCGAAGACAGGGAGGCAACTTTACTAAAGTTTCCAGGTCTCATCATCTATGGTTTTGATAGGTCAACGAAGTTTAAACGTAAAAAAATTAGGTTTTTCCAAAGGGATAACATTTGCCTCAACGGCAAGCCATTTCTTCCTACTATGCACAAAATGATGGGAACTCTCTCCTGACTCTCGATGGTAACTTAAGGCTCTGAGCTACTGGTCTCAATCTAGCAAGGATTTTCCAAAAGATTGACATAGCGGGGATTAAGTTTTCACATTTACTACTCGCTTCACAAAATTTCATGGTGGCTCCGCAAAACTAAATTCTAGGTTACCTCGGAGGGTTCAAGAGTTTTACGTTGTCTATGTTCTTCAAATGGTTTTGGTGAGTAACTTACATATCCATCTCAACTTAAAATGATTTCCTTGGTATTATTTCGAACATGTTTAGGGTTGCTAAGTTGGGGTATTTCCATTTCTTCCCAATCATCTGAATTTACTCTTACATCCATGGAGGATCTCTTACGGTGCCTTTGAGGTACTAAAGTGATAGGTATGGTTATAGGAGATGTTGGCCAATGAAAGGTGTCTATCACAACCATTGTCAGACTTGAGAGATGTCGATAAGAGAGTTTGGCCAACAAGAGGTGTCTATCCCAACCGTTGCCAAACTTGGTAGACACGCTACGTTTTCTACTAGGGTTCGAATGGTTTCTCTACTTCAGCCATTTTTCTGGAGATGATACACTGCAAGCATATCCAGATCGGTTCTCTCGGCTCTAGGAAGTGATAGATGAAAAATGGGTGTGTGGCGATTGCCATAATCTGGAAAGATAGAAATCGGCATTTCCTAAAGCACACGGGTTCCTTTACGTGTGGAGGAGTCCATTTGTGTAGCTTAGGTTTTTCGGTCACACTTTTTCCTTAAAGAGTATCGGAGTGAGTTGAAGGTTGAGGAGAAGGTATTCTCTCACCTCCTTAAAAGAATATAGGGAGATTCTCTATTACTGCTATAACCTATGGGGAGAGACGGGCATTGTCGTCCATACTTTTCCTTTTTACTAATTCGCGGGAGGTGAATAGGTTGGTAAAACTACTAACAACCACTTAGGTAAAGGCAGGAATCTACTTCCAAGGTTTCGTCTATAGTGTAGCTTATCGTTTGGTGAGAGGTCCGAAAGGTTAACAGGTGCTTCTCGAAGGATGAGAGAATGATTATGTGATCGTCCTAGAGAACGTGGTTCCAGTTTCTCCTTAGGACTTCAAGATTTCTGCTGAGTACGGAATCTCTACTAGATAAGAAGTCTAGGAAGTTCAGAGTATGTCTCTATTAGAAAGTGTTAATTAGTACCATCAATCGGTCGGTTGACTTAGCATGATATATAGGTTAGAGGCGAAAGTCGACTCCTAAGAGAGTGTATTGGTTACTAACCACGATCGTCGATTGACTCATTGGTGCAATTAACATAGCGAAAGGTTTCAAGGTTCAACTCAAAATCATAATCTCAAAAAGGAGTTCAACTACCAATTGATATCCAAATCATTTCCTACATACGGGTGAGCGTCAGCGGCTCTAAGTAGGCATGCTAGAGAATTCCTCATCTATGGTGTGTAGGTACCATATTGATAAAATAGGGTAGGTATTACCATTACCGGTGGCGTGACGTAGCAGACTATTGTTGACAAACAATGTTGAGGGTTCAATGTCGCTAGAGTCAACATCGACGAAACAATACCTAAGAATAATCCTCGGTGAACAACTTCACTTAAAACAAATCGTTAGATCGTTATCGATAGGGGTTCCTACATAGAGGATAAGGTACGACATCAACAACACGTAAGGGACTACCTTAACTGAAAGCTGTTGGTGAAGCAACGTCGACCACAATATTATCGGTTCAGGAAATGAGCAACGTCGACTAGATGACGTCGTTAAAATCAACATCGAGTAAATGGTAAGGTTTCAAAAGTTTTCTCAACAATCGGTTCAAGACTAGGCTCGAGGTATAAGTGTCGGTAACAGGGTTACCAATGAAATGAGGCTCGATGACAATACCACGGTGTTACTACCGAACGATGTGGAATGATAATTCCAACAAGATTATTATCAAAATACGGTGGAATGAAAATTCCAATACGGTTACTATCGCAATACGACCAGATGACGTTTTGATATCGAACACCGATAAAAGGTCGAAAGATGATTTTAACAAAGTTCTCAGCGAAGCGAGCGAATAATAATTTGAGGCCAGCGATGACTCGAAGTCAAATAGCGAGTTAAAAGTCGAAGCAATTAAAATCTCAAAGTCAAAAATCCCAAAACCAAAATCAATTCGAATCCAAAATAGTCGAGACCAAATCCAAAAATAGCCCAAAATAATTTCAAATGCTCGAATAGGATCAACGAGGCTTATGTCGAAAAATAATTCGGATGAAAACAGTGCCAATCGGGTCTCACCCGATTTATGGTGAACTATGCTCAAGTGCTACAGCCAAGAATTTCACATAAACGGGGACGTATAGTGATGCCAGAAGTGTTACGATTCAAGAGGTGTTACGATGCCAGTGTGTCGTGTGTGAGTGCGGCTTTTCGTGATGTTTAGCGAGTGTGAGTGTGTGAGTCCACCTAAAGTTTATCGTTCTTAAAACCAATCTCAATTCGAACACAATTTTGTTATAACAATTCCCGATGTTGTAAAATTCACCTCTCGAGGCGGACATAGATGATCGGTCCATGTCCTGCATCTCTGGTGAATATAGGTGATCCGTCTATATTCAATCGAGGTTCGATAAATTTTATTAAGCAAGGCACAATCAGTTTATAACCAATTCTTAATATATATTCCCAACTTCAATGTTATATGCCCAAAATGTTTTCATTTCCTCATCTCAAAAATATCTCGTTGTTCCATTTAGTTATTAGCGTTAGGTATCATCGTGTGTGTGTGTGTGTGGTATCGACTCGACAAGCACCATGAATGTACACAAATAACCACAATGCGACTCATAATGACACAATGAGACGTCTAAATAATAAACCTTATAGTTTAATAAGTTTCGGAATGAATAGTTAGATCTTATCGAATTCGTCAATTCGATAAACTCAACCATTTATTCATGTCGTTTATTATCCACAAAACCAAACACATCATAACGAGTCATAAGGATAATTCAACCATTAATAACGTTATCCTACGTACATAGCGGGCGCCTATTAGGTTCGTCAACCCAATAAGTCTGTTATCCACGTGGATCGACGCTATTAATGTTAGGTAATCCGTAACCCACGCACAACACATAAATGACATTAAGTACTCACAAATGATACCTTTCAATAAACGTGACCTCGAAACATTTAATGACTCAATTATTATAAAACATTTCTATTTTTAAACGTTGGTTCCCTTTTTAAAATGTCGCATAACAAGGCGAGCCTTGTTGTCGAATGCTTAGTACAAAACCATTTATCACCTATATCTTCCAGTACTATTTACTAGTATATAAATAAATTTCGAGATAAATTTCAATATAAATTCATTCGTTTCAATATAAGCTTCAATATAATTTTCAATGTAAATTCCAATATAAAATTTCGATATAAAATTGCGATATAGAATTTCGATATAAATTTCGATATAAATTTCGATATAAATTTATTCATCTCAATATAAATTTCGAGTCATTATTCGTTTCGAGTTCCCAAGTCCGAATCATGACTCCCGGCTTTTACACAATCATACATTGCCGAATTAAATACTAAAGACCATGTTACGGTGTTGTCAGGGTAGTCGAGACTAGAAAGTCACGATAGCACTGACGTAGCATAAAGTTGACATATATATCATTAAGTCCAAAATAAACAATTTCACAACTCAATTAATCCTCTAAACAATCTCATATAAATCTCGTCATATAAGCAGAAAATCAAACATACCCAATACCATTAAACACTTCCAATTGACTCTTTCAATTCCCAAACACAACCGATTAACGGTATCAAATCTAATGTTTGTCAATAACACCAATTACCCAAAACACCATAATTAATTTGTTATTCAATCAACTCTGTTAATTGAAATGTCGTTCGATTCCAAAAATCTAATCCATACCAATGATTCAACGTTAACCAATTAATCACACGTTAGTCCAATTTATTATTTGAAAACACTTACTGGTTTCTCATATCATTATAACACTTACGGACATGAACTCATTATTAATAATTAAAACCAATTACCACTTGTTTGACAATTCTAAAGAATAAAGCAACGGTTTACGAAAGTTTCGACTCAAAATCGCGACACGAGTTCATACACCAATCGACATCATCAAAATCATTATAATCCATCATCTAGTTATGACCAAGGGAACATAAACATGATAAGATGCAAAACACGTGAACATGACACAACACACGATACCAACACACCAGCTTACACATTTTATTAGTTTTAAACGCGTTTTAGACTCGAGTTCATCAAAACTTTACTGTGGAACTCACGTCCACGAGACAAAAGGCCTCGTTTGTGACTCCCTGACTTAGTTATAATAGTACCATTTCCTTTATATTCCCAAATCATTTCCACGACCACTACTAATGTGCAAGTTTTAAATCAAGTGGTGAGATTACGTCGGGAATTGCGTAACCACGATACTTTGAGAGTATCGCATTATTTGATAAATAATGTTGAATTATTGGTTATCACATTACGTGTTCATTTGTTCACTTTAATCTTCCAAATACATTCCAATAGATCCAGCGTATTTGTGTATATTCATACAAAGTTTTCTCTTTATCGTTTTGGGATATACCCAAGGCAACTACTTAATATAAGTTAAGTGTTATAGATTTAAGGTTTGGGACTCCACACTCTGTGATAGGTATAGCGTGCGAAAACATGAGGACATGCTTTCTGTACATGTATAAGCATGAGGACATGCTTATAGGGCGTGCATAAGCATATAGAAATGCTTATGGGGTATGCGTAAGCATGAGGACATGCTTACAGTGTGTGTATAAGCACGTGAAATGCTTATAGTGAACTACTAAGATAGGTAGACTTAAATCGTCTACTAACAGGGTACACGCTCAATCAAGTGTTCAATCAAACCGCTCATCAAATCAGCCCTAAACATCTCATCAATCATCTTATCAATCAATTCATCTAATGTGTTCTCAATCATCCATATCAAATCAATCGAGTTCAAATTTCCAAAATCATAATATACCGTTTACTCAAATCAAATTCCGTAATATCTCGATAATCTCATCTCATCTACCCAAAATTAATAATCATATCTCCAAATCATAATGTTTCCATAATCAGTTCACAATATCCCTTAACATATCATCTCATAATTCAAATAGCAGTTCATACAATAATCAATTAAGAAGCTTGACAGCAGCGGGCGTCGTCGATCGAGGATCAATTTTCTTAAAAAGTGGTTATAGTTTAGGGTTTATAAAATACCTAAGTCTCTATAACCTTGAGCTCTGATACCAATCTGTAACACCCCTAAATCTCGGTACAACGGAAGACTTAATCAAGTTTTCGGGGCGTTACTATTGGATTGGTATCGCACACAAGTATAGCAAAAGATATTCATTTAACATTCAAAACCAATCCCAAATTTAGTTATTCAAAACATTTAATCCAAAAGTATACATATTAGGCCCAAAACATGATTTAATAAGATAGGTCCCCAAAGTTTATCAGAGTCAGAATTGATCCTTGAACCCGCCTTCTTGCCAAGCTTCCACCAATCACGTATTCAAACAACTCTCAAATACGAGAAATCATGCTAAAGGTCGAAACTTCTGTTGGTGAGTTCATAGGTATAAGTTACGATAACGCTACACGCGTCGTTCGGGTCAAAGGAACTTCCTTTTCTTGAGCAAGTTTTATAACACCCTAGGCGGTGAACCTAATCGTTGTAGTGTAGTAATTAGGGTAAGCCACGGGTATTGATATCGTTCTCTGGGGAATAGGAATGCTAGTAGGGAGTTACTACGCTAAGGTTAAGGTTGAGGAAGATTATTTTTATCTTTTATATTTTATGAAAATGGAAAGGTGCGAATCTCGGGTATTGGATTTGGGGGTTGGTATTTCTACCGATTACTCTACTATTATCTAATTATCTAAACTAGGGTTTTGGGAGTCTATGTCTAATTAATGTGTGCTCGTATGATAGTTTAAAGATGTGTTTACTTAAGTTGTATTACTCCTTAATTATCTCTATTAATGGTTGAGTGTCACGTCTTATTCCTAGTTGCGTTGTGTGTCTAAAGTTGTAGGGTATCGTTTCTCCTAACTCTTGAACTTACCAAAGGGTCTTGTCTACAAACCCACTAGAGATTATAGACTCCTACTCTAAGGCGCTCTTGGATGGTTTAGCCTACAATTACTCGGGTAATTATACTCTAAGGTTCACAAAGATGAATCAAGCATTAAGTACACAGCGAATGACCTATCGCATTACTAGATCATAAATCAACTAAGATAAGAAACAACCAATCAATATTCAATAATTAAGTTTCATACTTCCTAAGCAAACACACAAATAAATTAGCGGGACATGGAGAACATGCAAGCATACACACAAATAATCAAAGACATAATTGAATTAATGAAGTAAAGACTTATCTTGGTGTAAGATAGGGTTTAAAACCCTAAAATCTTGTACAAGACACCTTATGTTCGGTTTTAGGTTTTACTCCAAAGACTCTCCACACAAAGGCGAAAAATTCGGATTCTATATATAAGATTACAATTGCGCGGCGTCACCTTATGTTTAGTGGCCGCGTCGTGTCGCCGCTCATTGGGGTTTCGTCTTGGCCACGTTAACCTTGCGACGGCGTCACCTTATGTCCGGGCGCCGTCCTCTTGACCGGCGTCGTGCGGATTGCATCTGGGCCGTCCGAGTAGCGACGCCTACTCTTTCACCACTAGGCGCCGTCTCTTGAAAATCTGAGTTTTGGGTTACGGCCGTCACAATAATTTTGGGACGGCGTCGCCAATCTTTTTGACGCCGACGCCTTCTAACTTCAAAGAAGCTGTGAGTTCCTCGATTTTGACTTTGGCCATTTTCTTCATATATTCTCGCCTTTTCGTCCAAATAAGTGCCATTCCGACATTTTGCCTTCACGAGACCTAAAAGTGAAAAGGAGCGATATTAAGCAATAACGGATACAAAAGTGATCAAATAAGGACTTAAGCGACCCTCGAATGGTACCTTTTAAAACCTTATCAAATATCCCTATACTTGTTATTTGCTTGTCCTCAAGCAAATGTGCTTTAGCCAATTAATTTATAAGTTAGGGGTCATGAAGCATTAATTCAAAGCGGTCCACAACACATATAAGCCCATAAAAGTCATAACAAGCACGAAAATTACATACTAGCACCTCACATGGGGTGTTTGGATACTCACATCTCTCTCGGGTGTATATATGAAACATAACAAAATAGGAAATGGAAGATAAACACTCATTAACGGTCCTAGTACATAGATTACCATAGGCTTGAGAATAGATCAAACCTTCATCGCTTTGGCGTAAGCACCTAGGAAATACTATCAAGAGGTCTTTAAAGGGTTGTAACGTTAGGTTCTGGTAGGAAATAAGGGTTTGGTGGGATAGGCTATTTAGTGGTGGTAAGTCAAAAATCTCTATGTTAGCGCATATGAAGAATGGCGTTGCTAAGCCAAAACTCGACACTCTAAACTCTAGACAATGGAAATAATCAAACATAATTTTAAAGGATAGATGTAGGATGGTAGCCAGTATTTTTTTTTTTTTTTTTTTTCACTCTATTTTTTTTTCTTTTCTCTTTTCTTTTCTCTTTGACCCCATAGAGAGGTTCCAATAGTACAACACTAAATAAAAAAGTCGATACCACTCCAATTTATAGTCCTCTACGGCCCCACCCGTACTTTCTTTAACGCGTCACTAAAATCTCAAACTCACTGCACCTAAGGATGGCAAAAAAATCCGAATCTAAGGGGGAGGGAGTGGTACCCTAGTACCCGAATTGCCACATCACATCTATCCAATAAAAATCCTCCAACTCAAAACTACCAAATTCTACCCTAACACTACCCTAAGTGGAGGGAGTAGTACCCTAATACCCGATTTTTTTTTTTTTTTTAATACATAAAATCACGTACAATATTAAAATAAAAACATACAATTTCATTAAAAATAAAAACATTACATAATACTTAAAAAAAACATTACGTAATACATAAAAAAAGAAACATAACATAATACTTAAAAAAACTAGATTAAAAAAAACCCACTAATCATCGAGATGCGGCAAGTATTAACGTGCTACGTGCTCCGTGAGATCATATCGAAGACGGTCATGGAGAACTTCGTCTAGTAACTCCGATACCACACTGTTGTCGAACACTGACTGGACCGGCTCATCCATTATATGAACCGGTGAGATTGCCCTCTCTTCGCGTTTTATAACCATATTGTACAAAATAACACACGCATGAACCTGATTGGCAATCTTCGCTTTGGTCATAGCTCGGAGAGATCGATCGAGAATTTTCCATTTTCCTTTGAGAGCACCAAAAGCTCGCTCGACATCCTTTCTCGCCCCTCTTGTAACTTCTTAAATCTCTTTTCCTTTGGGTCGGTTGGATACGGGTATGCTTTAACAAATATGGACCATAGGATAGATTCCATCTGTCAAATAGTAGCGCGTTTGTAAGCGTCCATTCACGTGGAATGAGCTGTTCATCGCCGTTCCATTTCGATCTGTAAGATACAAGTCGGGCGATTCAATATGTTGATATCGTTGTTTGACCCGGGGACCAAAAAGCATGCCAAATCCACGTATCTTGTGTGCGGTGACTTGAGCATAATAGTGGGAACACCATAGTCACTCTCGTATATTGCCCTCTCAAATGTCTAGAACAATTTTTCCATTTCACGTGTGCGGTCGATGCTACCAAGCATCCCGGGGAAGGATGTGATGTGATGCTTCGCTTCATGGGCACGGAAAATGCGTGCAAGGTCGTGTCTTTGTCGGCCTCGTGAGGTACTCTCGACCGTGCAACTCGATGATGGCCTCACAAAAATAATCAAGACTTTCGCGTGGCGTTCTTGCGGACATGCATAAATATTCATCATACTCATCGGGGATTGCGGTTGCGAGTTGCCTAACGGCCGATGTGATTTTGTTTCGCTATGAAACTTTTTTTGTTTCGCGTCATAGCCTTCTTGAAAATATGGGTATCTCGCTCAATGTCGCCCATTTATTTTCAAAACATGCTTTCTCCATTGAATTTTTTAAAGTAATATTCGTTGTACTTTGGTGCTTCAACGAACCAATCATTCTCTAGAGTTTGAAGACCTATTTCCGATGGCGATTTATGCTACTACGGCTAGAGCTTGCCGTGTCTTCAAGCGGGCAGCGAAGCATAAGTTGCATCGAGCTACCCGTGGATAGATCGTCGGACGAAGGCGAAATAACGTATTGGTCGGAAGAATCGGAAGACATTTTGATGATAAAAGGTTGGGATTTTATGAGAAATTGAAAGATGGGTTGAGATGATTTTGTGAAAAATGGGTTGTGATTTTTTTAAAAGGTGGGGTAATTTTTTTTTTTTTAATTGTTGCTAGCCGTTTCCCAGCGGTCTTAATATTCAAAATATTCTCCTTCACCGATCGGGCTTGGAAGCGAAATCATACCGATTTTCACTACCAGAGCCCAGGCGGTGTTGCCGATCGGGTACCTCGACCCGATTCACTACGAGCCCAGCTCCTCCCTCTAACGGAAAAATCTGAAACCTTAATTTTTTTGAGGTGGGGCGTGGCGTGCTTATCTGATTTTGAGGCGGGTTTCGAGGCCTTAATAGGGATTCTTATCGGGTTTGGGGCAGGGGACGGGCCCCACCCCCGCCCGGAATATATATATACATATAAATATGTGTATATAGATAAAATATTGTGTTAGTATTTGCGTACTAAAAATGTAATTCTTTATATTTTGTTAGTTTTTATCTTTGTAATATTTCAAATTGTGGTGATAGAAGCTTGTTTTGTGTCATAATATTCTAAAAAAGTTTCAAATTATTCCAATACCCAATTTATTATTAATAGGATCTCAATTCTTCAAGTTATTTCATAAAATTATATTGTTAATAGTGTAAAAAGAAGAGTAAACGGGGAACAACACAAGTACGATGGAGCATCACGCTCAATAAAGACAACCCGATAAGAGCCCAAGGCGAGTTTGGGGGAGCATCTCGCTCCAATGGGGTGCCCCGATAAGATTCCCAATGAGGATTGGAGCGAGTTTGGGGATAACTTTTGTAATCGAGTTTGAGGATGGAGATAGTCGCCCTGCCCCATTGCCATTCCTACTGACAGTTGTGTCACAAAAGCTCTGTCAAATGAAATTTCAACTTTCTTTCGGCACTTATGCAAGTTATTACTCCCTCCGTCCCAAATTATATGTCCATATTGGTATTTTTGGTTGTCTCAAAATATTTGTCCACTTTTATATTTTAATCAATCAAAAGAGTGCTTAGTGGAGAAAGATGATATTTAATTGGTTAATATGTTGAATAGTTAAATGTACCTCACAACATGACACGTTGTCATTTATTGGTGTGATATATGCATCCACATCATGTGCAATATGAGGCCCTGAACTGCTGCTTGTATCATCCTTGTCTGACTTTGTCCTACTGCATTTAATGACATCTGAACTAGCATCCAATTCTTTACATGAGTCAACATTAATCTCTCTTGATTGCACCCGACTTTCATTCATCTTCATGTCATACTGTGCTCTTACCCCAATGTACTTCTTAACATTACCCATGTGTTGGAGTAATGTTTCTATGAACATGTTAATTTCAATTCCAGTGCAATTCTTAAAACACTTTTCTGTCATTTGACTGTCATAATCCCAAGTGTATTGAGAATCGATGAATGATTGAAGTTGTCTGCTGATCACCCGAAGAGCAGCCATGGATCCAGTTTCTTGAAACTCTTCTTTGTCAAGTTGATCTAAGTTCAGGAACAAAGTGCCTGTGAAAGTT
This sequence comes from Chrysanthemum lavandulifolium, assembly GCA_022545495.1. Taxonomy (NCBI): domain Eukaryota; kingdom Viridiplantae; phylum Streptophyta; class Magnoliopsida; order Asterales; family Asteraceae; genus Chrysanthemum; species Chrysanthemum lavandulifolium. The sequence goes on along the minus strand of CM040244.1, from coordinate 81,082,639 downwards.
TGTACATCTTGACCGAAGAGTGATGCAAATGCTCGTTCGTATTCGGATCCAGGTCTTTCTAAGAGAACCTCGAGATGTGAATGAAGTAGTCGAAAGTATTTCATGCAACTTTCCTTTGCATTATCTTGCACTGGTTGTGGCTGGCGCAACTCTCTCTCTCTTGTGAATTTAAGCACAAAGATTTCAAATTATCATTATCTGACTCAAACACGTTTATCCGTTGTACATAGTTAGGAATCTTATGCTCATCAATCACGTCGTACAATTTGAGTACCTTAGATATGACAGAATCTGAATTGTTAGGCATAATGTGGACGTGCACGGGATTTTTCAAGATCAGTAAGAAACCGTGTTACAATGATAAATTAAACGTGTTATGATAACTTTTGGATCGATACAATGATTAGCGATTGTATGTTAAAGGTGATGGTTGTTTGATTAGTCAGGTGATGTTGTTAAATTGTGTTTCGGTTTTGTTGAAATGATTTAACGTAATGAAATAGGCAAATCTCAATGAATAGTCTTAAACAAAACACAGTGAAGAGGCCTAAACAAAACGCAGTGGAGATTCTTGAGCAAAACGCAGTCAAAGCTTGAGTCAAATCGCAGTCAAGAAATGAATTGGGTAGAGTATCTCTAGACAAAGCATAAAGTTTGTTTTCTAAGTGAGCAAATCGCGATGGTCAAAATGCGACAACCCAAAGCGCGATTACTCAAATCTCAATAGCAAAGCATGACTCGAATCGCGGTGACCAAGGCGCAAAACTCGAATCGCGGTGACCAAAGCGCGACAACGAACTCGTACCTCAAATCGCAACAACAAGCTGCGGAAGTCAAACCTCGGGTTCTTTTGGTCAAACGCAACCATTAAGGGACAAACCGTAACAGACAAAAGCGTCACTATCAAATCGCGAGCTCAAAAGGCAACAAAGAATCTCACTCAGAAATTCAGCGCGATGACGAACTACTAACTTTTCACTAAAACAACTAAAAATCACCATTTTGAACATTTTGCTTTGTTTCTTTTCACAATTTGATCCTAGAAGGTTATAACTACTATAAAACACTAACTTTAACACCACAAGCGAGAATCAAAGAAAGCCAGAATAAGACCATAAACCTTCAAAACCCAACTTTTGATCTAAACTAACTAAGCAAACGCACACAATCTAGCTAATCAAACCATGGTCTACGATACCAATTGTAAGATATTGGATATCATAACACAAGTTCGGTTGATGTTGGGTCAAATTCTAGAGAGAAAGTAGGAGTTCTAGTGAGAGAAATAGAAGTTGTATGATTAATTGTGAAAGAACATCAACCACTTTCCCGTGGGTGGGAAAGGGTATATATCTAAGGCGAAAAGCATACTTACTTGGGTTGTGGAGTGGGCTAACAGTGGGTAAAGACCCGATCCGACTCCACGGGTGATACGCTAACTAAACTAATACTACTAAGCCTACGAGGTAATTTATGCTAGACATAACTTGGAGTGACCGAGTCTTTCATATGGATTTTCATAATCCTAACAATATTGTTAAACATTTTCAAATATCATCACTGATAACCTAAAAAGAATCCATATACTAAACAAAATTTCAACTTCCATATCCTTGATTGAGAAAAAAAGTACGTTCATTCCTTTTTTAATTTTTTTAGAAAGGCAATTACGTTCATTACTTAAACCCGAAACATAACATATATGTTTAAGCTATCTGCTTTTCGACTAATATAATTAACCTTTATTTGTCAAGAGGCTAGATCATTTAGACTTCTTTAACTCACTATAAAATTAAAATACATCATATATAAAATGCCGAACTGAGAAAATTACATGTGATATAATTGAGTCATGGATTACTCTTGGCATTGAAGATAAGTTCAAGAGGCTTCTCTTTTTGCAATGTCACCCCAAATTTTTCATTCATGTCGATTTTTGTTGGATTCTCGTCCTTCGGAAGAACCCAGTCGTATCCAAGAATTAAAGACGCTAATATAGTTTGCAAACTCTTAATACCGGAGGGTAGACCAGGACACATCCTCCTCCCACCTCCAAAGGGTAAAACTCATAGTCATGGCCTGTAAAATCCAAGTGCGAGCCAAGAAACCTTCGGGTTTAAAAGTGTTAGGGTCCTCCCAAACTTTTGGGTCTCGACCTATTGCCCAAACGTTTACCCATATTTGGGAATTCTGAGGAATTGTATAATTCATAACTTCACATGTTTCAACTGCCGTCGGGGAATTAAGAGAGGAACTACGGGTGCAATCTTAGCGTTTCTTTAATAAAAGCATTGAAATAAGTCGACTGAGAAAAGTCAAATTCCATAATAGAGTTGGAGTTGATGTCCCTTTTTAGCTCTTCTTGTAATTTGTCCATGATTTCTTTGTTCTTTAACAATTCTGCCATAGCCCATTCAATGGTTGATACAACCGTATCTGTACCCGCTATGAATAGTTCCTGCATACAATGAAAATTTAAAACGATTATTCACCTAAGTATATGAAAACATAACCTGATAGATTTTTTTCTTGTTTGAGTCTATATTTTTTATACAATGGTTTATTGTTATCAGTTTTTTCAAATTAACTCGGTATGTTAAGCATAAGTAACACTAGCTTTACATCTTGAATATTCAGTTATAAAAAATCACATCAAGATCCATTCAGAAATATATATATGGATGGTTACGATTTACGAAAGATAGACTTACTAGAGCCACGATGTTTATTTGAGTATTTGTGAAATTATTTTCAAGCAATCGATCTAAAAAATCTTTCTCTTCCACAACCACCTTGGTCACTGCTGAAGAAGCAATTCGATCTCTCCTCTCGTCAATTATAGTATCAGTAAAGCTAGATACCTCGTGAAGATGTTTTAAGTAGTCCCTCCTTAATCCTTGAAGATCTAGACCACTTATTACAGGAAAAGGTCACTTACATTTAGTTTTATACCACTCTCCAATGTCTTCTGGGTGCCACTTTCAACCAGTGAGCGGTTCCATCTTCATCTTTTAAATCAAGAAAATCTTTGCTGAACAAAATGTTGCTCATAGTGTTAAACATTGTAGTAAAAACAACTTCTTCAATTTTCACAGCTTTTCCTTGGTTGCTATTCAGGAAATCTAACATTTGAGCCATCTTTTCGTTTCTTAATTTAGACTGAGCGTCTAGCGCTTTTAGGTGAGAACATTTGAGCCTTAGAAAGGGTTCTCAGGGATTTCCAGTGTTGGCTGCAATCGTACGCCCAGACCAAGTAGTAGTCCATGAAACTTTGCTGAAGTGCATCAGGTGTGTTACGACCAGAAAGATTACGGTCTTGAGTCTTAAGAACTTCCATAGCTGCCTCTGGGGACGAGGCTACCACAAGAAGTCGAGATCCTAACCGAAGAGAGATAAGAGGGCCATATTCTTGAGCCAGCATGGCGGTGGAAACATGTGGCTTGTTGCCCATTTGGTGCATATTGCCAATGATCGGCAATGGTCGTGGCCCGGGTGGGAGGTTTTTCATAGTTTTGTTAAACTTTTTTGTGATAAATAACAGGAAGAAAGGTGTTAATATCAGCAAGAGAGAAGATAAGAAACTCTTCTCCATAAAAAAAGCTATGTTTTCCATTGAGATGTTTTGAGTGAATTATTTTGTGTTGGAATGAGTGCTTAAATAGGCTTTTTCATCCGCTACTACTGCATAATCTAAGATTTAAAGTATAATCAATAAAATTTCTAGATATACTCCGACTTTATTATTATTTTAATCATCGACATAGTCTGTATTTTCTTGATATGGATAGTAATAACAGATTGATAAAGAAATAGAACAAGAAGGAAAGCGGGTGCGACAATTGGACTTATGCCCCAAAAAATAGTCGTGAATCAAAGTCCATGCATTGAAATTTGAAACATTCAAACATTTTGTGCTAGCTGTATAATATTATAAAAGGCTTATCTATATCTACCGGCCCCCGTTAGGGTTTACATGTATTTATCTTTATTATAAATACTTTATACTTGTAATCTTTTGGATAGATATACTCAATAAGAATTTTCTATTTCTCCTCTCTTGTTTTTGTGTTCTTTATTATTGTTCTCTATCATTAATCTTTCAGTAGTCGTAATAATTGTAAAACTTTTTTTTGAGTCTTTCTTATTCAACTTTAGCAAATAATATTTTTATTTGTGTTATATAATCTTGATAAACGTTATCTAGAATGAAAATACGTTTAAAGCCCGTCTATTAGTATATTTTTATCGAGTATTATGTTCTGCGAATAAAAATATTTATAATTGAAGTTGAATAAGAAAACTTAAAAAGTTAAAGTGAATGATTATATGAGACGGATATAGTAATAATCTTTGAAATTTGGATTTTGAGTTTTAAAATATTTATTGTTTCTATACATCATGGTAATTGGAATATTGGCCACGGACCCACGGTCTATAAAGTTATACATGGATAGAATTTGTTCAGTAAATTGAAACGATTATCCAATGATCACGGAGAATGGAGTTTATAATACGAAAAATTGCATGAAAAGTCATCATCTTGTGACTTATTGTCGTTATTATGTAATGACCTATTTTTTATCGTTGTACATGTGGCTTTTTGGGAGCGTCTTGTGTGTTTATCGGTGACTTGTTTAACTTGTTGTAGCGGTCGTGTTAACGACCGATTAACTTTTTATTGCAGTTAGTCATTTTAAATGCATTTTTAACGATAGTTATTATATTATTGCACCGTTAGTCATTTTACCGTTTTTACGTTTTCGTCCTTTTTGCACTTTCCGTCCGTTTTGCGTTTTCGTCCGTTTTACGTTTTCGTCGTTTTACGTTTTCGTTCGTTTTACATGTTTTACGTTTTCGTCGGTTTTACGTTTTACGCATTTACGTCTTCATCTGTTTTACGTTTTCGTCCGTTTTACGATTTCGTCCGTTTTACGTTTTCTTTCGTTTCGTCCGTTTTCTTCGTTTTCGTCGGTTTTACGTTTCGTCCGTTTTTACGTGTTCATCCGTTTTACAGCGTTTTCGTCCGTTTTACGTGTTCTTCCGTTTAGACACGTCTTGTCCGTTTTACCGTTTTGTCCTTTTATACGCCGTCCGTTTTACGTTTTTTGTTTTAAATGCGTGTATTTTTACAAGTTTTCATTTTACGTATTTTTCGTTTCGTTTTTGATTTTACGTTTCGTGCGTTTTTGCGTTTTATTTCGATTTTTACGTTTGAGTCCGTTTTACCGTTTTTTTTTTTTCGTTTTTCGTTTTACGTTTTTTCGTTCTTACATGTTTTCGTTTTCGTATGTGTAAAGCGGACGAAATCGTGTAAAGCGGACGGCGTGTAAAGCGAGCAGCGTGTAAAGAAGCTGCGATGTAAGCGTGTAAAAGCAGACGGCGTGTAAAGCGAACGGCGTGTAAGCGGGCGGCGCGAAAACGCGAAAGAACGTGTAAAAACATGTAAGCGGACGGCGTGTCAAAGCGAGAAAACGTGTAAGCGGATGAACACATGTAAGCGGACGGCGTCGCGGGCGGCAACGTGTAAGCGGGCGAAAACATGTAAAGCGGAAGAACGCGTAAAAGCGTGTAAACGGACAAAGCGTGTAAAGCGGACGGCGTGTAAAGCGGATGAACACATGTAAGCGGACGGCGTGTAAAGCGGACGGCAAGCGTGTAAAGCGGACGAAAACATGTAATGCGGAAGAACACGTGTAAGCGTGTAAAAGCGGACGGCGTGTAAAAGCGGACGGCGTGTAAAAGCGGATGAACAGCGTGTATAAGCGGGCGGCGTGTAAAAGCAGACGGCGTGTAAAACTTGTAAAATGTGTAAGCGTGTAAAAGCGAGCGGCGTGTAAGCGTGTGAAAGCGGACGGCGTGTAAAAGCGGACGAAACCGTGCAAAAGCGGACGGAAAAGTGCAAAAGCGAGATGGCGATGTATAAAGCGGCGAAAAGGACTAACGGTGCAATAATATAATAGCGGTCGTTAAAAAGCAGACGAAAATGACTAACGGTGCAATAAAAATTTAGCGATTAGTTAACATGACCGGCTACAACAAGTTAAACAAGTCGGCGATACAGCGCGATAGCGCTCCCAAAAGTTTGTGTCGCGATGATAAAAAAAAAAATAGGTCATTCTGCGCGATAATGATAAGTCAAGTATAATGACTTTTCGTACAATTTTCCTTTATAATAACTTAGGTGCGTTTGGTTCAAATTATTATATTGAAAAAGGAAACACAAAAGGAATACTGAAGAAAAGTAAATGGTAAAAAAATTATTCCCTTCAATTTATTAAGTAATTAGAGTCAAACAAAAATCATTAATTATTATATTTGCTATTATTTACCTCTCAATACCCTCAACCAAACATATGTTTAGTTGTCAATTAAAGTCTTTTAAGTTATGATATAAGATCGTTTGAGGACAGATTATTCATCTGGGGATCAATCTCGCGATTCGTTTTATTTGATCAATGGATGAGATTAATCACAACGTGATATAAAAAGCAACTTTCATCCTTTTTTTGAATATTAATATCTTTCAAACCGTTAATCGTGAAGCGAAAAAAATATGTCGTTCACGACGAGCGTTTAATTATCTTTTATAGATAAGTGACTTTGATATCTTTCGACAAAATTTTTTTTTTCGTATTTTCACGTGTTTTTAAAGTTTTTCTGTTTTTTACGTTCTTGAAATTTCGTTGAAAAATCATATATGATATAACACTAATTTGATATTAGTGTAAAATCATATATGATATGTAATATCATATGTGATATTAGTGTAAAATCATATATGATATCACATGTGATATTACATATCGTATATGATTTAACACTAATATCGCGTGTGATATTCGATTTAGTGTTTTATCATATATGATTTTTTCATGCAAATTTCGATGGCGTAAAATAAACGAAAAAAAAAAACGTGAAAAAATGATTTTTTTCTTTTTGAAAGTATATCGAAGTCTTGGTCTATGAAATATAATTAAATCTTTCGTCTTATTGTCTAAATATTTTCACAATGATAAGCGGTTTAAGAGATATTTAAATTATAAAAATTGGTGAAATAATAAAATACTTTTAAATCTCACCATTGATTTTTTAGATGGATGGTGGAGATGAGTCATGGTATGTGAGAAAAGTTTGGTATGTAAAATAACTCTCCTCATAAGTTATATTAATTAATTGCTAAATGTAATTTATTGATTGAGTATTGAAAAAGCATTAGTCATTGAATATGTTTCCACGAAAATATTACTTCGCCGTTGCTAGATCTCGTTAGTGTTACTTTGTTTTCATGACTGCGTGCTTTTAGAATGAGTCAAAAGAAAAAACATGAAATTATTAATATTTGTTTGGGAGATTGATAGGAATGTCCTAGTTGCTCTGATGCTATTTATTTTTTGATATGTTTTTTTTTTCTTTTTTCTTTTTCTTTTTTTTTTTGTACTTAAATTGGACCAGTTGTCTAGTGATTTTTTGAGCCAACTAGAGGGTGCCACGTGTCCGACAATGCTATGACACAAGTACATATGTTGAAAGTATTTGTCATGTATTGTAAGGTATTGTTTTTTGTGCAAATAAATTGCTTTTTTGGCAACTATATATTATTGAGAAACTTATATTTATACACGAGGATAGTCTGGTCATTTTACACTGATTTCTAAATAAAATAATAATAATAATAATAAAACTGAGACACATAGTCACACAACATCACGCGCACACATAATCAATCTTCTTCTACAATTCTGAAATTAACAAACAGTATTTACAACACATCTAATTCCATAGAACCCTCTAATCGCTAATTAATTTTACTGTATAATTCCGGATGACTAAATTAAGGTTGTACAATTGTAAAATCGCAGTTCGTTCTACATTGAAGTTGCTTCCAGAAATTAAACTCATTTTGTCCAAGAATGATAACCGCGAAAGGTTGTTTAGGCAAACAGTTTTTTGTCCATGGTTGGATATAAAGTCTTGCGATAATGACTGCCTTCTGATGCATTATGTTTTGTAGCATCAGGTATATGTTTCTAACATCTCATCTGATTCCCCTCCATTAACATTCCATATTGGGGATCATTGGTTACAGTTTGGCAGGAAAGCATTTTGTTTAATAATAGGGTTTCGATTTGGCAAAGTTTCAAAATCGATTAAACGATCTAGTGCATTTTGTGATCGTATATTTCCTGAAGAAAGACTAATGTTATAACAAATGTATATGACATTGATCTTTTGGAACTTGTTAAAGATGGAAAAAGGTGGTTATCTGTTTCTGATGATGGTGCTGTTAGGCTGTGTCTCTTGATAGTTGGAGAGCTGGTGCTTATGGGAAAACAAGACATGAATTACATCCTGATGAGTGGCCTTTTACTCATCATTTTAGGCCCGTAAAACCTACAAAAATGGCTAAAAACACTTAAATATACCCATTTATGTTACAGATATCTTTGGAGTGTGTTTTTATGTATTTCAGGTACAAAGGATCGAAAACAGGGCAAAAACCAAGCTTGGAATGGATAAGTGCATTAAGGACGGAGCTGGGAGTGGATTTTATACATTTTTGGTCAAAGTAAATCCCGGACAATTTACCATTTTACCATTTTACCCCTAAACTTTAAATTACCCTTAACCCCTAAATTACCTAAACCTAATTACTTAAACCTAAACCTTTTTATTTTTATTTTTAAACCTTTTCATATATATACAAAAAAAAGATTTTCAAAAATAAACCTAATACATTTTATTAAACCTTCTTTTTAAAACTAAACCTACCCCTTAATCCTTTGAACCCCACTCTTTTAACATATCCTAGATCAAAATCTATTTGAACCCTCCCATAACCACACTTGAACCCCATTTGAACCATGCCAACCCTTAACCCATACCCATTTAAACCCTTTGCCCGTTTTAGTTTTAACCAATTCTACCCTTGACCACTTAAAAGTCAAACCAGGAAACAATAAAACCAGATTGCCAGCCAAAATATTTACCCCCTCCTTCTCCCCATCACTATCACTCCAGTAACAAGAATTTAAATAATTTGTATGAAAACACGTAAAAGGTGTCTAGAATTTTGTTCTAGTCCTGTGTTAGTTTAAGTTATTGCAATGTTTTTTTTATGTAAACTTTAAATTTCAGTTTAACATATTTAAATTTCTGTCTTGTAATCCCTTTTTATTAATTAATCCAGTTTGCAAGTTTTTCTTATGATTCATCAGCTTCTGTTTAAATTCTTGTGTGAATGCTTACCATTAGTTTGAAATCTTCTATTTAACCTTCCATTAGTATTAAAAATCAGTTTAAGTCAAAAGTTGATTACCTTATGGCTTGATTCTGTTTTAAAAAAGCAATTGTAACTTTTAAGGGAGTGTTTGGCACATCAGTTTCAAAACTGTTGTGCTTGTTTTGATCAAAGAAACCCAAGTATTTTGTGCTTAAAATTAGTTTACAAGTCACTTAAAGTCGGTGGGTATTAAGAGTTTCGAGACAAAATTGCATTTACTCAAGTTTCAAAAAAGGTCGAAAAAAGCATGCATGATCTGTCTTCTTCAGGGGCATTCTTATGGGTTAAATATGATCTATGGATCAAAAGAATGGTTTTTATGTATTGTTTATACACCTAAATCTATATGTGTTTAATTTTTAGTTACTAGTATAAGGTTTTAGATAGCTTAATTTTCCCTTAAAGTAGCTTCATTAGCCATTTAAATCTGTCTTGCTGTCCCTAACAGCCCCTTGTCCCATTTTCACAAGCTCTTTTGAAGCTTTAAATCACTTCATTTTAGCTTAAATTCAGCTATTAGAATCCTTGTAGTATGTACTTTAACTATTTTAGCTTATTAAGTATTTTAGTGTTTGTTTTAGTGCATATTTTAAAGCTAGAATGTGCCTTTATAGGTTGTTTTGTTCACAGCAGCTTAGGTAGCTTATTTAGGTTTTAAAAGCTTCCAGCTTGCCACATTTGCTTATTTAGAACCCCTTTCTTCTTTTTAGATATGTTAGATTAGTCCCTACCCATTTCTTAGCTTTTTCATTAGCTTGTACTGTTTTGCTGCAATCACCACAGCAGACTCTTACGTGCTTTTTGGATTATCTATTTTTAGACTTAAGAAGCTGTTTATTTCTGGTTTATTCCTGCTCATTAGAATTAATTTAGAGCTCTTTAGCTTATTTTCAATTTTAGGATAAGCTTTTAGCTTTTGTGCATACTCTATTAAGGGTGTTTGGTCTTTAAGTTTTTTTTAGTAATATGTCACTAATCTAGCTTAATAACTGCTTAATTCCCAAGTTTCAAAAGAGTTGTTTTTATAAAATTTGTTAGATTTCATCTCATTTACAAGTTCTTAAAAGAAATTGTGGAAAACTAGAAGGGGGGTTGAATAGTTTTACCAATTTAAAACTCCTTTTTAAATATTTAGATCGACTTATGTCAATCTATTTGGTTATTTATGTTGGACGTTGATAGATAGATATATAAACGTAAAATGAAAGATAAAGAGTAAGAAGCACATCACCACGACACAAGTTATTTATAGTGGTTGGCTACAAGGACACCTTCCTTGCCTACTCCACTCCCGAGTCACCTACTCGAGAGTTCGTAAGCACTACACCAAATCTCCTTATGGCGGAGAGCCTTCACTGCGTCGCTTAACCTTTTTAGGTACAAAGCTAAATACCGAGTTCTTTCACACCAAGGCGAACCACACCTAACACTCGTCGCCTACCCTTTATACGGTGCTAGGCTAACCACCGAGTTCTTTCACACCTTAGGAGAACTAATCCTATCCTGGCGTTGCCTACCCTTTATTAGGTACTAGGCTAAGCACCTAGTTCCATTATGGAGGAACTACTACCCTTGGCGACACAACACCTACTATCGAGGAGATCTACTCCTTGTTACAACACCATCAAGGATATCACCATCCTTGTGAATAAATAAACACTTATATGTATAACGATGCACCTCATCGATTATACGACCTAAACATTCTTCCCAAATGCTACTTGAATTGATTCTTGGCATCCTTCACTAATGCCTTTGACTGGCAACTTGGCACCCTTCACTAATGCCTTCGTCTTGACACCTTAAGCATTCTTCACTAATGCTTTGACACGGATGATGAGCACCTTTCACTAATGCTTTCATCTTGACACTTTCGGCATTCTTCACTAATGCCTTCAATCCAACATCTATGGAGAAAGGAAGAACTATCAACAAGAGAACCGTTGTCTTGATGATGACAACATGGCAACTCATGGACTTGAGCTTGCGTCTTCAAGATGTGGTGATCTTTCCTTTAAGAGGAACCTACAAGATCACACAAAACAAAAGAGAAAAGCTACATAGATCTCTTGGATATGAGGTTAGAGGTTAGAATACTTGGGGAAGTATGTGTGTAAAGGGATGACTAGTAAGGAAGAAATGGCTCTCTATTTATAGAAAATTCTCTCTTGTTTCCCGGATCCACGGATCCCTTCCCTGGGATCCGGCTAGCACAAAGCTAGGGATCAGTGGAGCAGCTCCTCTTTGCCCATGGGTATTTTGGTTATGGGTCATGGGTCATGGGTTATGGGTTGATCCATGGTTTTCTTTCTAGATACAATGAACTTAGATAAGTGGTATATATAAAACCATGGGTTATGGTTCAATACCATTTGCTAGTTTCTACCTATTTTAGTGATCTGTTAGTGTTTAACGGACTAAACACTTAGGATATTTTCTATTCAAATCCTAGATTAAGGGGTTTAGGTATTTATTGAACCCGACAGTCTCCCCCTATTTGGATATACAAATAGCCAAAGTGTTTGATAAGTGTAAGTGAGCAAATGGCTTCTTCTTACACTGAATGTACTAATGAATACAATAAGGAACACTGAGTATTTTAACAAAACATACATCTTTTATTGATCACATTACATGGTTCCTATCACTAGTACAAAAGGATAAATCAAAATGATCCGTCTAGATGGATTCCCCAGTGCTTCAAGCTTGAATTTCTTAGTGATGAGTGTTTCCCTTTCAGGATGCTCTCTTATCTTGGCGTTTAAGTCAGCATAGAACCTAACATTTGTAGGAGTCTGAATTTGAGAGGCCACTGGTATGTAGCTCAGCATTGTGGCCACTCCTGCCTGATCAATATCACTCCACCTTTGGAATGCTGGGTTTCCATAGACATCAATGAAAAATAGCCCTATTTGAGATTTTCTATCACAAGGCAGTTGACAAATTTTACACCTTGACTCCTGTTGCATTCAAGTCGAGCACTTTGATCTCGGTGGAACTCAACCTCTTTCTTTTTCCTTGTGAAGGCGAGGTTGAGATCCTTGTGGTGCAGTTAAGGAACACTGAGTATTTTAACAAAACATACATCTTTTATTGATCACATTACATGGTTCCTATCACTAGTACAAAAGGATAAATCAAAATGATCAGTCTAGATGGATTCCCAGTGCTTCAAGCTTGACTTTCTTAGTGATGAGTGTTTCCCTTTCAGGATGCTCTCTTATCTTGGCGTTTAAGTCAGCATAGAACCTAACATTTGTAGGAGTCTGAATTTGAGAGGCCACTGGTATGTAGCTCAGCATTGTGGCCACTCCTGCCTGATCAATATCACTCCACCTTTGGAATGCTGGGTTTCCATAGACATCAATGAAAAATAGCCCTATTTCAGGATTTTCTATCACAAGACAGTTGACAAATTTTACACCTTCAGGCAGCTCCCTGTTGCATTCAAGTCCAGGCACTTTGATCTCGGTGGAACTCAACCCTCTTTCTTTTTCCTTGTGAGGCGAGGTTGAGATCCTTGTGGTGCGATTAAAGCGGTGAATCGACATTGTGCTAGTGCATCCTCGATCTTTCATACCTTTTCACGAGCATTTTCATCGACTCCTTAACCACCCCATTACGCTTCTTTTCAATTATTGGACCCGGCTCATCGAGTTCGGTGATCCCAAAGTCGGTGAATTTTAGGGATCATGAACCTCGAAGTGTCTTTGTCATCCCCATAGCGTTCATGGCGGTGGTTTGGATTTGGGGATGATTAGACATCTGTAATTTTCTCGGCGGCCTTATTTGTCATTGACCGGTTGTAGTGATCAATTCTTGCTTGCGATGGTTGTAGTTCTTTTGTTCTTTTCTTCCAGCTGCTTTCTCATTTCGACCATCTTAGCGACTGAGCATCCTTGAACTTTGTCGGCTGACCGCTTTTGAAGCTTCGTAGGATCAATTCCAATATTCTCGGCTTCTCGTGACAACTTTTACCGATTGCTTCTGCTCTTTCTTTCCTCCTCAGCAAGTTTCTTTTTCCTCTCTTCCTTTGCAAGGTAGGCACTTAGTTGTTGTGGGGTAAGCATGTACTCAATGTTGCCGATCATATAGGGAATCTTCTTTGGCTCAGGTGGTGTTTTCATTATGCCTTTTCCTTTGTCCTGGCCTGAAGAAGATGATGCTACCAGAGGTGGTGTTGTTGTTGTTATAGGTGTGATCTTGTCATTGTTGTTGTTGTTGAAGATGTTGGTGGTCTTGATGAAATTGAGTGCAGCGAGGACTGGTTGGTGGCTCCCCTCGGTGTGAGAGGAAGTCTCTTGATCGTCTTCTCCCCTCAGCTGTTCTTGCAACATGAGTGAGAGCAAGAGTTGCTTGGTTCTTGGGGAGTTTGGTGGCTTGACCTTTGAAGGCTTGATAAATTTCGGTGAGCATAGCCTTGATGTCGGTAGTATCCTGTGAAGGCGGTGACTTGTTTCTCGAGGTTAGCTGAGACAATTCAAATCGGTCATTCCGTGGCCCAAGATTCCAAGCCATGGAAGATGATGCCTTAGCGGAGAGGTCACTGAGCATCCAAGGAACCCGGTGTTGCTGAAGAGCGGGCGAAGATTGAAGACCACGAACATTGGCGGACTTGAGTATGTTGATTAATTGATGAGGTATGAGGAATTCTTCAAGTAAGCCTCGATAACCTCCGAGCACTTTTGAGTTGAGTGTTGGGTCTTCTTTGACCGAGTCCCCGATTTCATCAATCTTTGTCCCACAACCACGAAGATGTTTAAGAAACTTAGCAGTTATCATCGATCTATGAAGATGCTCATACATGATATCTACGTGTTCGGTGTTAGCATTGAAAGTGAGCACATCGGACTTAAGATCGGCATAACTGCGCTGACTTGAGTGTGTTGATCCCACAATGTCGATGACCCCAGAATATATCTTTCTTGAAGCTTTGGTGATCCGCATAACTAGCTGTCTTTCGGTGATTGGAAGAATATTATCAAAGCGGTGAATTCATCGAGCCGGATGAAGAGGTCGAGCCATTATCTTCGGTGAAATGGTGACTCCTTAGGCTCTTGTGGATCGGGATGATGTTCTTGTTCGGCATGAACATCGGCGTCCACTTCTCTCTGCTAATAAATTTCATCTTCACTTTCGGCATACTCTTCATCGAGAAAATAGTATCTCGGCAACATCGACCAGATTAACAAGGTGGGGTGATGGGTTAAATATCGTGGTGATATTAATCCTACGAGTCTTTGTCCCCACTGACCCCTCGAGACGATGGGTTTTCGATGTCTTCTCCAAGTCGAGGATTGGTGATGGGTTTCGTATCGTGGGTTGTTTCTTTCCTCCGAGTCTTTGTCCCCCGAGACCCCGAGACAACGATGGGTTTTCCCAGTGCCTTTGGCGGAGTCGGTGTGATTATATCCTATCGGGGGTTTTAGGTCCTACGAGTCTTTGGGATCAATCGGTTTGCCCTCGGACAAAGGCGTGATTTGCTAATGTCATCCTTGGGCGTTGTGAAAGGCGCTCCCCTACCCGGTAGGTTGTATGTTTCCTACGGATCTTGGGAGTAGTAGTTGGGACAAAGACGCGATTGTGATTTATCGGTGTCGCCGTTGTCACTGGTGGATGTTGTTTGGTCTCGATGGGTGGCATATCATTCTTGGGCTTCTTTTTGCCTTTTGGTCATGTTCACAAGCCTCGGGCCACGAGACTTGGGTTTGGTCTTAGTCGATCTGAGACTTCCCTTTCTCTTTTAGGGCAGGGTTAGGATACAGAGTCCCTTTGGTTGTTCTGACAACCATATGGGCGTCAATTCAATATTAGTGACAAGGGATGGGTCCTTTTGAAAATTAGATTGACTCGGGATGCCGGTAAAGCACAATATTTTTGTTCACAGGGATAATTGCAACCCAGTAACACTTGTAAAGCACATGAGACAAACCTAGGGTGCAAGCGTGTTTCGCCTAGTTTTGCTCGATAGCTTGATTCTGAGATCACTTGTAAATGATCTCCCAATGTCGACATTGACCCCATTCATCAAGCAGTATGACATCATCAAGCTGAATAGAATTAACTTGTTCGGTGGATGAGTGGTTCCCATAGGGACACGAATCACAAAAGTGAATAGGATCCTCCGAGCCACGGAAATGAACTCTTGGTGGTGGGGTCTTGTCCAAAATTTTGGATCAAAGCGATTTGTTTTAACCCATCCTTCACGTGGAGGGTTCGGGATGGACGACATAAACACCTTTATTGTAGTCTAACCTGTTGCGATACAAAACATTTTATAGTCGGGGTGTTGATTGTTCCCCATTGAAAAAGCGAATTTAATGAGATACTCCACAGTGGTCGTGAGTCGATCTCATTTGTTGAGGGTGTCATGTCATAGGCCATGGTCATTGCCCAAAACTCCTTGAGGAGGTTTTGAGTGCAGTATAGAGGACGAACAAAGACCGTTTTCAGTGGGCAGTTGAACAAAAATTTCATTATGTCCTTATAGGCTGGGACACTTTGTGGGTATTCAAAATTGCCTATGATATTATTGGTTTTAAATTCAACGTTACTGAGATCCCCTATCCACTGTGGTGCAAACTGAAGAGATTGTGTTCTTGCCATTTCCATTAAAAGGTTTTAGGGTTTTGAGAAAAAATATCTTGACAAGAACAATCAAAGAGTTTTAAATCTCTCAAGTTTGTGATGAAAAACTTTTGTAAATGTTTACAGAGAAGATTTTTCAGAAAATGGTTAGAAGAACACAAAGATTTATGGGTTTGAAAGAGAATTTTGACAGCGTTTTGTTGCAGAAATATTTTGTGTGGTTTTTTACTGATTTTGTGAGGGGTATTTATAGAGTGATGAGAGGGGTAGTTTATGCACAAATATGGATTTGTAAAGTCAATTTTTTAAAACGTTTAGAATTTCTACATTTAATGCCACCACTCCACTACCCGCAGTAAAATCCCGGTTTTCAAGGAACAGTTGCAGTGCACAGTAAAAGTGCATTTTGAAATAATAAAATATCAATAAGATATTTCATGTGAGAGGGGGCATTTAATGCCAAGTGGGATTGGGTAAGTTTGAGGGACCCTTGACAGTAAGATAGAGAGACATATATTCCTATATTTAATTGGTATGTTTACCAACCTAGGACATTTAAATAACTAATACTTGGTGCATTTAGTTACTCATTCAATGTTCAATATCAAGAGTCAGGGTCCCTGAATGAGTCTTACTCATTCAGTGATAGGGTTATGTTTGAGGTTTTGTTGGGGAGGATGAACCATTTTAAGGAAAACTTCTTGAGATTGGGATTGGTTTTCGAGTTCTTGACTTTCAATATCCGGCATTCCCAATTGACTTCGGTCTCTGAAGGTAGGTTCATCCAAGGGTTTTGTGAAGATACCGACAAGTTGATATTCGGTAGGGATGAAATGAAGTTCTATGTCTCCTTTCATTATGTGGTCCACGATGAAATGATATCGATATCAATGTGTTTGGTTCTTTGGTGAAGAACGGGGTTGTTGGAGATAGCAATGGCACTAGTGTTGTCACGGAAGATGGGTACCATTTTGTAGTGGATGTCATAGTCACCGAGTTGACTTTTCATCCATAATACATTGGCACAACATCCTGCGTGACAACATACTCGACTTTGGTGAAGACATAGCCAACGATTGTTGCTTTTAGCACTCTAATGACCGTTTTCCTCAAGAAATTGCGGGACCACGAGTACTTTTCTATCCATGTTGCATCCGGCATAATCGAATAAGAATATCCTTTGAGGTCAAACCACGAGCACTTTGGATAGTAGAGGTCAAGGCTTGGGTTCCTTTCAAGTATCTTAGTATTCTTTTGGTTTGCGGTGAGATGGGATTTGATCGCTTACAGTAGCGTTGGGGTCAAAGGAACTTCCTTTTAAATCGAGCAAGTTTTCAACACCTAGGCGGTGAACCTAATCATTGTAGTGTAGTATTAGGGTAAGCCGAGAATTGATATCGTTCTCTGGGGAATAGGAATGCTAGTGAGAAGTTACTACGCTAAGGTTGGGGTTGAGGAAGATTATTTTTATCTTTTTATGTTCTTTAGGAAATGGAAAGTGCGAATCTCGGGGTTTGAATTTGGGGTTGGTATTTCTACAGATTACTTCTACTTATCTAATTATCTAAGCTAAGGTGTATGTAGTCTAAGTCTATTGTTGTGTGCTCGTATGATGATTTAAAATGTATTTACTTAGGCTTTATTACTCCTAGTTATCTCTATTGATGGTTGAATTGTCACGTCCTTATTCTTAATCGCGTTGTGTCTCTAAGGTCGTAGGGTATGCATTTATCCTAACTCTTTGAAGCTACCAAGGTTAATAACTACAAAATCTCTAGGATTTATAAACTTTAACTCTAAGGTATTCTTTGGATGTATAGCCTACAATTACTCTAGGTGATTATAAACTAAGGTTCAACAAAGATTAATCAAGTATTAATAACACAACGAATGACCTATCGCAATACTAGGTCAATCACAATTAAGATAAGAGACAACCAATCAATATTCAATAACTAAGTTTCATATTACCTAAGTAAACACACAAGTAAATTATGGGACATGGGGACATGCAAGCATACACACAATCAATTGAAGACATAATTAAATTAATGAGTAAAACACTTATCTTGATGTAAGATAGGGTATGGAACCTAAAATCTTGTACAAAACGACCTTGGTTCGGTTTAGGTTTTACTCCACAAAACTACACCGAAAACTAAAAATTCGGTTTCTATATATAAGGTTACAAGCTGCGACGGCGTCACCCTTTAGTTTGTGGCGCGTCGGTAGCCGTCATGGGGTTTCGTCTTGGCCACGTTAGCATTGCGATGGCGTCACCTTATGCCCGTGGCGCGTCTCCTTCGATCTCGGCGTCGTCGGATCAAATCTAGGCCGTCGAGTGCGGCCTTCTCTTTTAACACACGATGCCGTCACGTAAATAAGCAATTTGGCTCTTGAGTCGTCACAAAATTTGTTACGGCGGCTTCACAAGTATAACGACACCGTCCTTTTCAATTCGGTGACTTGAGTGTCTCGATTCTTGACATTGGCCATTTCTTCGTATATTCGCGCATTTTCGTCCGAATAAGTGTCATTCCGACAATTTGCCTTCAAGAGACCTAAAAAGTGAAAAGGAGCGATATTAAGTAATAACGGATACAAGCGTGATCAAATAAGGGCTTAAATGACCCCTCGGAAGGTACATTTTAAAACCTTATCGAGATTCTTTAGGATTGGGTGATATCTTGCTATTAGATGGTGAGAATTGTATGTACAGTGCAGGCGATGAGATACATCAATGAGCCAACAATCCCCTCGAAATGGGTTTGATTGGTGATTTGCGGTGAGATCGGGTCCAAGGTTGTTAGGAGGGACCATTGGTGTCTTCAACGAGCGCGATCATATATCTCATATTTCTTTAAGAGATTTACGGTGTATTTCTCTTGGTGATGGAATTCCTTTATCGGTTTGCACGATTTGTAGTCAAGGAAGTATGTGAGTTCACCCATCATGCTCATTTCAAACTTCTTTGTCATCGGTTTTCAAAGCGCTTGCAAAAGTGTAGTTTGTTGAGCCAAAGATGATGTCATCAATATATACTTGGACGATGATCACATCTTGTTTTGTCATGTAGATAAACAATGTGTTGTCTATCTTTACTCGACAAACTTGTTTTGAATCGGGAAGGTGAGAGGTTTCATACCATGCCACAGGAGCTTGCTTTAGTCCATAAAGGGCTTTATCAAGCTTCGAGACATAGTCGAAATTCACTACTCTCAAAGCTTGGAGGTTCTTGAACATATACATCTTCCTTGAGTTCACCATTCGGGAATGCACTTTTTACATCCATTTGGTAAACTTTGAAGTTCATGTAGGTAGATATGCAAGGAAGATCGATGGCTTCCATTCTTGCAACAGAGCAAATGTCTCATCATAGTCAATGCCTTCTTGTTGTTGTAACCTTTTGCTACAAGTCGGCTTTGTTTTTAATGACGATGCCGTTTTCATCGGTTTTGTTTACGAAAACCCACTTCATTCCTATGACAATGACATCACGAGGACATTTGATCAAGGTCATGACCTTGTTTTATCAAAGCTGATGAAGTTCTTCTTGCATGGCTGAACCCGGCTTGGGTGTTTTAGAGCCTCGGTGACACTTTTGGGTTCTATTTACGATGGGTAATCGGCATATAGACATTCATTGGTTGAAAATTGTAGTTAACTTAGCGACCATGCTTCCGGTGAGCATGCCCTCGGTGGGTTCACCAATGATGTTTACAAGCTCAATGTCACGAGATTTTGTCCACTTACTTTGTGGTCTAGGATCGAGCTTGAAGAGATCACGGAGACTCGTGGAGTGAGTTCGGTGTATGAGCCATGAATCATTAAGAACATCTGTTGAGATGTCTTGTTCGGGTTAGGGTTCATGAATCACGGGTTCTGAACATTTGGTTCGATGTTACCTATCGGCGAGGGACCGATTGATTATCAATGAATTCACTAATAGTTGGTTGTGACGGGTTGTGAGGCAAGACATACTATGAGATGTCGACATCGACTTGGTATGAGGAATTAATTTCGGTGTTATACTCATCGGAGGATATCTTGATGAGTTATCAATTCTATTTCCTCCGAGATGTTGGTGAACACGATGCTTCGAGCTCTCATCAAAGGTGACATGAAAGGTTTCCTCAACTTGTTGTCTCCTTGTGTTAAATACAGAAGGCTTTGGAGATCGGTGAGTAACCTAGAAAGTATCCATCATCGACTTTAGCATCAAACTTGCCTAGATGATCCTTTTGGTTATGAATAAACAGGACATCCAAACACATGAAAGTAGGCGATATCGGAAGTCTACCTTTGAATATCTCATATGGGGTTTTGTTATGTCTTTTGACAATGATTGACTGTTTTGAGTGTAACAATTTGTTTTATTGCTTGATCCGAAATTTTTGATAGAGTGAGCCATTTAACATAGTTCTATGACCTCAATGAGAGTTCTGTTTTCCTTCGGCTACCCATTTTGTTCGGGGGTGTAAGGAGATGAAATATTTTGGGAGATTCCTTTCATCACGAAATTCTCAAGCTCATCATTTACGAACTCGATGCCATTGTCGGTTTGATTTGTTTAATGATAATGTCATTCGGTTTTCAATATTCCTCATTGCTCGACTCTTTTTGGAAAGAAAGTATACCCAGTGTATCTTGAAAACTCATCAACAATGACAAGTGTATACTTCTCATCTTTGGATTGATCTAGGACCGATGGTCCAAAGAGATTGATAACGCTCAAATTGTGCATGTTTTAGTAGCGTTATCCGTGCTTTTATGTGTGTTATTTGGTTATAATCATATGATTTTGTTGCTTAATCGTACAAAGTGCGTTTGCTAGTTCATTTGTAGCCAAGTGCGGAAAGTGGAGAAAAAGGCGGAAAAAGAAGTAAAATATGAAGATTTCTCCACGTATGAAGAATTCCGACAAAAGCAAGACTTGTGGAGTATATTCGAGAAGATAAAGTCATCAAGTTAGTGGTCAAAAGACTCAAGAATAAAGTTCAAGAAGGAAAATGAGAAAGAAATGAAGAAAAGAAGCTTAATCGAAGAAATATTGGAAGCCTCGTTGTTCCCGACACACATTCACCATTTTGGCCATAACGTTTGCATACGGACTCCGTTTGACCCCCGGTTCACGGCCACGAAAAGCTAAGAGAAAGATCTACAACTTTGACGCTTATGAATTTTTGTGATTTTGCTCCAACCGTTCGGTCGAGCCCCGTAACCGATCCGGTTGGAGAGCATCAGAAGACCAACCGATTCGGTTGGAGCCCAACCGATTCGGTTGGAGGGCTGTTCGCCATTTCTTCATCAATAAGAGTCTAGCAAGTTCAATCATGTTCCAAGCGATTCTAGTCCCTTCCTACATGTATTCTAGTCCCTTCCAAGCTCCTTGGAGGCCAAGTTCAACATTTAATACCCCTAGCCTTGGTTCTAGTATAAATAGAGGCCTTTGCAACCTCATTTCATCATCCCTTCTCCATCCTTCTCATCCCTTTCACCCACCACTCCATCTCTAGGTGTGAAATTGATCCTCCACCCTTAAGGCGAATTTCCACCTAAAACAACATCCTCTCTCAACTTACCTTCACAAGGCGTGAAATTCGATCCTCCACCCTTAGGGCCAATTTCACCAACTATCCACCAAACTTATCTTCCCAGACTACAAACCTCTACCATTTCAGTATGCTTGGTTAGAAGTTGTAGTTGATTGGAGGCTTGAAGGAGTGCTATAATCCTTAGCCCTTGCCTAATGTAATCTTACTTTGGGTAAACCTTGTTACTTTTATGATGTTGAATACTATTGTTCATGTTTGGTTCTTTGATTGTGTTGATTATGTGATTCTTGTGAATGTTGTCTTGATACTTGTTTATTTCATATGAGAACTTGTGATAAAGGATGTTTGGATAATTGTAGTGTTTGTTTGGAATATGTTGATAACATCATATTTGGTTGAATTGTAACTCGTTCTTGTTTATTGTTTTGGTTGATCATTGTTGAGTCTAATGTGAAATATTCTTAACAATGGTTAGTTCAATTCATTAATCGACAAATGATTTTGGTCTTTTACTTTGTACGATTGTGCAAGAGAATTAATAAACATAACAAGTAAAGGTTTAATTTGGATTAAGGCGAAGGAATCTTTTGAATATGTGTTTTCGTTATCTTTCAAGTAAATGGAACTTCACAAATTAATAACATCAAAGTCTAAGGCCGAAAGGGATTCTTTGTTGTTGTTGTTGGTATAAGGCTCATGACATGACCACTTGATTGAGGCTTATGCACATTTGATTTATAAAACACTAAACTATTATTATAGGTTCTATCTTTGATAATATGTTTTCCAAACTAAACATCCTAATATCCTTGTAATCATTTGTCTAAACATGTATGTTCTTTGTGTGCTTGTTCTTAGTGGTTTGATCCGTGACAATCATAACCGCGACCTCGATCGATGCTTGTTCTTATATTGCTTTTCTTGTTGATTTGATATGTGACAATCATAACCATCAACTTGTTACTCGCTTAAACAAACAACGACACTTGTAGTACAACCAAGTCTCTTGGGACGACCTTGATTTACCATATACTATACTACAACTTGACTAGGGTATACTTGCCGAATGTGTTCCTAGTTAACGGTAATTCTTGCATACAAATTTAAAGCTCGGTGAGCATCAAGTTTTTGGCGCTTGTTGTCGGGACTTGCGTTTGTATTCTTGTGTTTGCTTGTTTGTTGAATTGTTTGCTTGAATTGAATTGCTTGTTTGCTTGTTTGTTCGAATGATATATTTCTCTTGCTCATGAATGATTGTTTCCTTGCTCTTGTTTGTTTGCTCATGAAGTTTGCTTGAATGCTTGTCTTTCATTTTATAAAAAATCTCTAATTTTTCAGAATTGCTCAAATGATCTTTGCATCAAAATCAAGTTTTTGATGTTGGGATTTCGTTTCATGTGTTCTAAAAATGCTCATTTCAATGATTGCTTTCTAAGTGTGCTAAAAATCGCTTTCGAAAAAAACACCAAAACCACCAGAATCAACCAACCGAATAGGTTGGCACTCAACCGGATCGGTTGGAAGCCTAAATATAATAAAACCACTACAACCGATCGGTCACTCCCGTAACCGATCGGTTGTGAGTTCTAATAAAAAATTAAATAAAAATTAAAAAAAAGAAAAAAAAAATGAAAAAAAAGGTCGTAACTAGTTTATTTTTCAAAGTTTTCTCGTAGTAATAGTAGTAATAATAATAGCAGTTTTTTTTAGTCATTAAGTTATTTTTCTTTTGTGTGCTTAACTTAAGTGTGGGGGGAAAATATTATTCCAAAAAACGAAACTAGTTTTTAATTTCCAAATTTTTGGGCTAATTTTTTAAATTTTGTGAACTTGTTTGCCCTTGTGATCTAGTTGTTTTCACGCTTACAGGATAATATATTAGAATAACTGGATCAACCCACTGGTGAAATCGGTAATTTTGAAAAACTTGAGATGTGTCCCAATTAATATTGCAATCCATTATGGGATCGATGACATTTGCTTGCGCATTTTATAACCCTTCCACTAAATTACGAGTTTTGCTTTGTTTCATATATAGCATACATCTTTTATGCTTGGATTTTTTGTTATGGTGTCGATGATTTTATTTATTCTAGAACTTGTACTTGTAAATCATTACGGACATGATAAGATCACATTCGTGCGATATAAGTGAATTAGTGTGATAAAGAGGCACTTAGGAATAAAACCAAATGGCCTTCCACTTACATCTAATGATATATTAGCTAACCATATCGGTTAGTTAACCACCCTTACATGGACCCATTTGTTAGCGCTTATCTTTAGCGCTAGATACCCTTAGTACACCCTCCGAGCCATCCCATTCTTTTTGTTGCATCCAGAAAAATACAAAAAAAATTTACACTTTAAACCTTAGCCTACCCCTTTTCTAAATGGTTGGTTGCTAGTTGCTTGGTATGATTGGATTGTTTTTGATGATTATGAGTTAGCCGCACTTTGCCATTCGTGTGTGCCATTCCGACAAAGATGAAGGTGGCCAACTTCTTATTTGTATTTTTGTGGTGTGCGCTTATACGAAGTGTGGGAGAGATGTGATGTATGTGGAAAAAAAAAGAAAAAAAAAAGAGAATAAGTCATCGAAAAAAAAAAGAAAAAAAAAATATATGTGATGACAAGGATGAAATATGTTTTAGATATCGATTAGCCAATGTGCTAAGACGTGATATATATGTATTTGGTGATCGATATGTGAAGAGGAGAATATAGTAACTATAATCATTTTCGGGTTCGCGGATTGTTCGGTTACTAGCAACATGGGTATTAGACTTGACTTTATCCTTATTTTTCTTTTAACACCAATTTCATAAATAATCCCATGCCTTATCCCTTCCCTTTTAGCTTTGTGAAAATATGAAGTGCATGGATATTTTTAGTGACCATCCGGTTCTTGAAGGATCGAATGACACGCCAGCGATCTAGTGCATATTTTTGGTGACCATCCGTTATGCGAATAACGCGCCAGCGATCCAAAGTATAATCTAGTGACTATCCGTTGTTTGACTTAATCGAGAATTCGCGCCAGCGATCTATTATATTCGTGTATGTAATGTTTGAAAATAAGCCTGATAAACCCTTTTAGCCCAACCCGAATAAAAGCCCTCTTTAGATGTTTACACTTGGTGCTTACGCCACGTCGGTGGAGTTTTGTTTCTTGTACAAGCCTATGGTAATATTTAGATCATGAGTGATCAATTTGAGTGTACTATTCCTTAATACTATCCATCACTAAATAAGTTGAGTGTTGAGTGAATTATACATCGTTCTTTTTCGTGAGGTGCTTAGCCATGTTATCAAGCAAGAGAATCCATAAGGCATTGTCAAACATATCGATTTTCACCTCTAAAAGCTTAAAACGATGAATCTTATCTCGTACTTGTACTTGGTAGATTTGCATCGCATTTTATTAATCATATTTCATGCACCATGTGGGATTTTATTTTTCTTAAATTTCTAGATTTGCTTGAGGGCAAGCAAAACCTTAAGTGTGGGGGAGTTTGTGCTCATTTTTCGCTTATTTTTATGTTTGTT
The DNA here is from genome assembly GCA_022545495.1 of Chrysanthemum lavandulifolium. Classification (NCBI taxonomy): domain Eukaryota; kingdom Viridiplantae; phylum Streptophyta; class Magnoliopsida; order Asterales; family Asteraceae; genus Chrysanthemum; species Chrysanthemum lavandulifolium. The sequence continues at coordinate 81,057,667 of CM040244.1, read as the reverse complement.
ATTTAAAAAAAATATAATAATAATTAAAAAAAAAAAAAAAGCCTAAAATATTTCGATTTTAAAATTTTTCTTTTCGTTTTGTCATTTCGGTTTGTAGTTTATTTTTCTTTTCTTAGATTTGCTTGAGTGCAAGCAAAGTTTAAGTAATGGGGAATTTGATAGCGCTCAAATTGTGCATGTTTTAGTGGCGTTATCCGTGCTTTTATGTGTGTTATTTGGTTATAATCATATGCTTTTGTTGTGTCGCACAAAAGTCGTTTGCTAGTTCATTTGTAGCCAAGTACGGAAAGTGGAGAAAAAGCGGAAAAAAAGTAAAATATGAAGATTTCTCACGTATGAAGAATTCCGACAAAAGCAAGACTTGTGGAGTATATTCGAGAAGATAAAATCATCAAGTTAGTGGTCAAAAGACTCAAGAATAAAGTTCAAGAAGGAAAACAAGAAAGAAATGAAGAAAAAGCTTAATCGAAGAAATATTGGAAGCCTCGTTGTTCTGAGCACACCTTCACCATTTTGGCCATAACTTTTGCATACGGACTCCGTTTGACCCCGGTTCACGGCCACGGAAAGCTAAGAAAGATCTACAACTTTGGCGCTTATGAATTTTGTGATTTTGCTCAACCGTTCGGTCGAGCCCGTAACCGATCCGGTTGGAGAGGCATCAAGAAGACCAACCGATTCGGTTGGAGCCCAACCGATTCGGTTGGAGGCTGTTCGCCATTTCTTCATCAATAAGAGTCCTAGCAAGTTCCAATCATGTTCCAAACGATTCTAGTCCCTTCCTACATGTATTCTAGTCCTTCCAAGCTCCTTGGAGGCCAAGTTCAACATTTAATACCCCTAGCCTTGGTTCTAGTATAAATAGAGGCCTTTGCAACCTCATTTCATCATCCTTCTCCATCCTTCTCATCCCTTTCACCCACTACTCCATCTCTAGGTGTGAAATTCGATCCTCCACCCTTAGGGCCAATTTCCACCTAAAACATTATCCTCTCACAACTTACCTTCACAGGCGTGAAATTGATCCTCCACCCTTAAGGACAATTTCCACCAACTATCCACCAAACTTATCTTCCCAAAAGACTACAAACCTCTACCATTTCCAGAAGTATGCTTGGTTAGAAGTTGTAGTTGATTGGAGGCTTGAAGGAGTGCTATAATCCTTCGCCCTTGCATAATGTAATCTTACTTTGGGTAAACCTTGTTACTTTTATGATGTTGAATGCTATTGTTCATGATTGGTTCTTTGATTGTGTTGATTATGTGATTCTTGTGAATGTTGTCTTGATACTTGTTTATTTCATATGAGAACTTGTGATAAAAGGATGTTTGGATAATTGTAGTGTTTGTTTGGAATATGTTGATAATATCATATTTGGTTAAATTGTAACTTGTTCTTGTTTATTGTTTTGGTTGATCATTGTTGAGTCTAATGTCGAAATATTCTTAACAATGGTTAGTTCCAATTCATTAATCGACAAATGATTTTGGTCTTTTACTTTGTGACGATTGTGCAAGAGAATTAATAAACATAACAAGTAAAGGTTTAATTTGGATTAAGGCGAAGGAATCTTTTGAATATGTGTTTCGTTATCTTTCAAGTAAATGGAACTTCACAAATTAATAACATCAAAGTCTAAGGCCGAAAGGGATTCTTTGTTGTTGTTGGTATAAGGCTCATGACATGACCACTTGATTGAGGCTTATGCACATTTGATTTATAAAACACTAAACTATTATTATAGGTTCTATCTTTGAGAATATGTTTTCCAAACTAAACATCCTAATATCCTTGTAATCATTTGTCTAAACATAAGCTATTCTAGAAAACTATTCCATTGCGATATCTTGAACCATAACCTTGATGGGACATGATGACTTATCACCAAATACTACCTTGGGTCTGGTTCCTTTACATATTTGTGCAGATACTCCTTAACACCAGTCATGCTTCTTGAGCATCTACTATCTAGATGCAAATAGGCTCCTAGCGTGTCTCTGCACAAGCGATGCTGGATTAGTTTCTCATCTTGACCCCACATACTAGTGGGTTTGGGCCTAAAGGTTTGTTTGAATTTGGCAATCGACTCATGGTCGGTGGTTGAGTCCATTGTGCTACCACGGGTTTTGCATTTGGGCGAGGATGACTCGGTGATTCTAGGTTGCTTGGAGCTTCTCCTTGCTTGGATGACCTTTGTCATCTTGGGATGTCTCATGGTGGATTTCCGCAAATCTCACGGCATGTGTTCATGAGGCAGTCATCGGGATGATGATCATTGAAACCCGCAGTGTGGGCAAGGAGGAAAGGGTTTTGCTTTAGACATTTGAAGCGATTTTGAGGTTGAAGCATCGATGACCAACTTTGGTATAGTTTGCTTCTTGATGAAGAGCTTAAATATTGTAAGTGATCGAAGTTACGTGTAACACCCCGAATCTCGGTACAACGGAAGATGTCAGGACCGATTAACATAAGATTTATGTGGTTTGGAGGTCGAGGTTGGTGGAAGAAGATGAAGATCTTCATCCTTTTTTAGTGAGAGAAACTAGAGAGAGGGAGGAGAAAACACAAGGTTTATTAAGAAACACACACAATACAATACACCAAATGATTCACCTCACCCCTCATGGAGAGTCATGAGGGGTATTTATAGGCTCTATCTTTGCCACTTACATGATACTGGTCCCTAAGGGCAAAGTATACTACGCATCTAGTCCATTCCACGTAAGTGGCGTTATCTTTATAAAAGCGAGGCTAACAATCTCCTCCAAGATAACGTCACACGTGAATGGTTACAATGAGACCTATAAATACAAAACAAAGTAAATTACAATAGTAATGAACAATGTTGACTTTCTTGAAGTCGAGTCTACGTAGTCTAGATCTTGAGGCAAACTTGAAGTTCTCCCTTCCGATGACCACGACAAATGATCTTCTTGTAGCTCGAACTTCAAGCAGCTTGGTCTAGTTAGGTTATTACTCCCTCCTAACTAGTGAGCCTTTTACTTTCTATGCTCCCTCACGAACAGACAACACTCTTCCAACACGTCTTTAATCTTGAGACGCGCGGAGAAAGTAAACTCTTGAAGCACAATGGTTGTCGTTAAGGAACATCATAACAACATAACTCACTTAGTATTGCATCAAGTTGGTAAAAAACCCGATGTACACACACTACTTCTCCTTCTTGATCTTAAGCAAAATCGCCAGTAATCCAATCACGGAAGATGAAATACCAACTTCTCCTCACGATGGTTGAGAGCTATCGGAATCATCACAATGTTGCGTACATACCGTATTACCTTCTTGATGCAATTTTCAAACATCATAGCTTGAACAAAATTCCGTGAGAATATGTCGCATAAATACTCTCAATAAACTTCTCTCAATCCAACCTTTTATCGAACCTCCTTTGAATTGTCCGGCTAAATGTAATGACCACATATGGAGATAGCCCGTCGACTAACTTGAAAAAGGTAACGTTCCAACTTTGTGACTTCATTGCTTGTTCTAAATTTTTGAACAATCCACAAGCTGCGTGTGACCGAAAGCACAACAACGTAACTACTTAAAGTGATGGTTACACCTTGTGAGCACTACAGCGTAACTCCTTACGATTATAACAGTTTTCAAATTTCATAATGTGCTCCAACAAGTTATCTTGAGACATGCATCCAACCAACCATCGTCTCAAAGATAAAGAAGTCCACCCGTGAAACGTCACTTCAATTCCGCATCAATAATACCGTACAAAAACTCCGTAGCCATTTTTTCAATTATCGTTCAAGCCGTGAATATTGTATCCTCTGTGAAAATATACCATATCAAAAAATGCCAATCAATTTACCAAAATATTGTAGCCAAATTTTGTAAAAAATTCGGTTGGCAATATTTTGTATGTCCAATAATATCAAACATATCTCATCAGCCCAATGGAATTCGTTTGGAATCTTTGATGCAGCCCAATATCCAACAGAATACCAAATCCGTTTATCTAATTGAGGACCATTTAATGTATGTGATCTTAATCCGTTTATATTTTGTATGTGATCTTAATCAAGTTTTTGGGGCGTTACTATTGGATTGGTATCGCACACAAGTATAACAAAAGATAGTCATTTAACATTCAAAACATTTAATCCAAAAGTATACATATTAGGCCCAAAACATGATTTAATAAGATAGGTCCCGAAGTTTATCAGTCGAATTGATCCTTGAACCCGCCTTCTTGCCAAGCTTCCACCGACCACGTATTCAAACAACTCTCAAATACACGAAATCATGCTAAAAAGTCGACTTCTGTTGGTGAGTTCATAGGTTTAAGTTCAACAAAATCATAGTGGACTGAAGAGTTGATTTGCTATGCAAGACCTAGATAGACAAATACCGTTTACTGCACAGATCTACCGGATCTCCAATCATATCCGCATCCGAGATTAATCGGGCCCCGCGACTCTAGTCCGGCCTTTGTCGTGGCAAAATCTAGAACAATTGCCAACCCGGACTAGGTCGAGGTAGAAGTCTATTCTTAGTTAGCACGGTTAAACCTAGACTAAGACAACAACTACCGCACATCTATCTAAGCGGTCAAGCATATAAGCAAATCCAAATAGTTTTAACGGTCTAAAAACAGTAGCATGATTCTCACCCCAAAATAGTTCAAAGCGTAGTTAAAACGTAGATAAAAGTGGGGCTATGAAACTCACCTTAGCCACATCAATGCACGAATAAACACTAGCAGAAGATAACAGGAAATCACGGCACATCAATGCACTATTCACTATTGACACGACTGGCATCTAAATTTAATCTCCATGGCATCCAAAAGAATGTACTACGAGTACAAAAATAGTTGTGATGCAACCTAATGCGTATATAATATTCTTAGAATACAGCTCATACGATAAAGAAATCAATAGAAAGTAATGTGTTGTAGTTTTCGTGGATCATTCATGTCGTTACTTTCAAAAGTACATTATCGTTCCCAAAAGTTCGTAATTAATATCTCAAAAGTTTAGTTTTAACGTTTCGTGTGGTGGTAAGAAATATAGACTCGACGTACAACTCACGCGAAAGAGAAGAAGACGTCGACAAGGTCGAGACATACATACCATAACTCACGCCAAAAGGGAACAAACATGGACCCAGTCAAGAAATACTGACAATACTCAAGCTAGTCAAAGACTAGAAAATGACGACAACTATTTATGTAACATAAATAGGTTAATTGATAACTTTCGGCAATTTACCCAAAAATTCCCCAAACGTACATGTTTAATAGTAAAAGACAAGTTTCCATTTATCGCTCAATTAATAAAGGTTTCTCAATCGCTAATCATAATTATACAGGTTTATAGTAAAGTACGTCATATAAAGTACATTATCGTAGTTTATTATAAATGACACGCTCGTTTATCCAATGTTTCCAAGCCATTATGTCTTTAATAAGTTATCTCATCCAAATAACCGTTTTCAACCGGTTTATATAAGCTAATTATGCATTTACAAGATAGAAGTGTATAAGAAAGTACTTCTTATAATGTATATTAGGCAGTGTATTATAAATGGCGCATTATCTTACGTAGCGTTTCCAAAACATTATAACTTTAATAAATAGCCTTATCAAGATAATATTTCCCGATGAGTTTATAAAAGTTAACAAGTAGTTATAAAACACGAGTTATTATCGTAGTAAATAAAGGTTTATAATTAAATAAAACTGTATTCGTCTACAATATATTTAGTAATATATTTCATTATCGGTTATAATATGAAAACATAATATTTAGGCTTATTGTAAAAGCGAATATATTAACTCATTTAAACCAAAATGTTTAATAAAGTACGACATTATAATCAATATGACTTGTTATCAAGATATTTTATATTTATAAAACACAAGTTATTATCATAGATAATAAGGGTTTTTAACTAATTAAGACCGTATTTGTTGACAATTTATATATCAAAACATCTCGTCATTAGTTAATATGAGAAAATAGAACATTTAAGCATATCACAAAACAAATATATTAAACCTGTGTCATGTCTAACATATTATATTCGGTTACTTCAAAACGTTTAATAAAGTGCAACTAAATACCCATATAATCCCGTTATCAAGAGTTATACCCAATATGTAATTCGTAATGAACCTTATAGGTCGTGACATATACGTATTACTTGATATTAATTAGCTCTCGCATATCTAGCCCATGAATGTTTATCACCGTTTTATAAATATTTATTAGTTGTTAACTTTCGAGTTCCATGTCGTTTACCCCCAAGGTTCTATTCAGGTATCGTCTAGTAATTAACTTGTTACGTATCTCCAATTAGTCTATTATCTATACCATTTGCAAATTTACTAGTTTTGATGTCCCGCTTTAATGATAAATTATAATTCAATAATACCTTCAAATCCGAGTTCAAGTTGAGACAACCAATCATATAAATATACATACCAAATAAACATTTCTGTTTTATACCATATTAATACATTATTAGGTTAATTGTTTTATTTATTCGAAAGACACCTGTACTACTATATTATTCAATGCTACTTAGTCCACTATAATTTCTGCCATCGATGCTTAGACCCGACCCACGGGGTTGACCCGATTCAGAATACTAGAACCTCACGACATCAAAACCATCCAAGAACAAACCCGACTCATTGAGTCGACCCAATCACTGAGTCAACTCGTGCAACCAACAATAACACCCATTCCTTCAATTTTTCTACTCAACACTGATTACTTCCACCCAAACCCGAGACCCCGTAATTACTATACCATACGTTTCACCCAAGAATCAACATATTGACCAATACCACAACCTGACAACATATCTATGCACAACCTGAGAACAGAATTGACACGATACCCCTTTTGAGACTCACAACCACACGAGGTTTGTAAGACAAATGTCCAATTCAGTTTTCAACCAAAGCTTTACATCCAAGTTTTTAGTTTATGCTTAACACTTTATATAACCCACGAAAGCTTACACAAAATATTAAACACGAACCAAAAGAAAAATAAATAAATTTATGCAGGTGTAGTGTGTTACTGTGAGAAAAGAAGGAGAGACGAGGGCCGTGTGGTGTCCTTTACAGTACAACCCGTAACCACATCCAAGCTTGACCTTGATAATCGTTTACTTGAAAACCCTAGGTGTCCGAATCTTGTAATCAAGATTTAGAAGCGTGGTTTGATTATGTGCATGTGTTGTATGAAAATGGAACCACAAGAGCCCGATCTACCTTTTAGGGTGGCGGTGTAATTGTTAGAGGTGGCCGGAATGTTGGCCGGAAAATGTAGCGGCGCTGGAACCCTAAAAAGGGTGGCCGGAAAACATAGAGAGAGAGAAAGGAGATATTGTGTGTGTGTGTTAGTAGAGAGAAAGAAAATGGGTGAAATGAGAGAAGTGGTGAGGGTGTGTGTATTTATAGTCCTAGGAGGGCCAAACTTGTACTCAAAACCACAAGGCGAGATTGAAATTATCGAAAGGACTATTGTTGTAACTTTTGATATCTTTTGTATTTCAATGATTCGGGACTCGTTTAGCTTAGTAAGCGAATGATTCATGACACGGAGTTACACCAACGTTCTTAGAATATTATTTCCAATAAAAGCGATATAAAATCGACTCATATCTCAAATTAAATCAAGCGATCGCTCTAATCGGCGTTTCTCCAATTCTGACGCATCGAGGAATTTCTGAGTTGTCCGACCTCACCTCCTTAAAAGGAATCGCGTCCTCGCGATTCAATTCAAATTATCCGTTAAAGTCTAGAAGGGTGAGTGCAAAAGCACGAGGACTTATCTTCACGTTCCCTACGTGAATCAAGGATCTTACTACGAGTTTCTATGAACTTTCGAAGACAGGGAGGCAACTTTACTAAAGTTTCCAGGTCTCATCATCTATGGTTTCGATAGGTCAACGAAGTTTAAACGTCCAAAAATTAGGTTTTTCCAAAGGGATAACATTTGCCTCAACGGCAAGCCATTTCTTCCTACTATGCACAAAATGTTGGGAACTCTCTCCTGACTCTCGATGGTAACTTAAGGCTCTGAGCTACTGGTCTCAATCTAGCAAGGATTTTCCAAAAGATTGACATAGCGGGGATTAAGTTTTCACATTTACTACTCGCTTCACAAAATTTCATGGTGGCTGAAAGCTAAATTCTAGGTTACCTCGAAGGGTTTGTTGGGAATTAAGGTAAACTCTTGATTACTGCTGAAGCATCTGCGAATGGTTTCTAGAAGAAGAATGGTTTTGCCGAAGTTATACTTATTGAAGGATAAGCGAATGTCGTGTTCTTCTTGAAAGTGTGAATCACGTGGGAGAGATAAGCTCGATATAGAGTAAAAGTCGGTAGCCGTATGTATAGGTTGGCGCCGTATTATGTAGAGCTTGTCGGAATAAACAATATGATTAACAAAACAATATGATTAGATGCATGCTTGTCTAGAAGCATGCTTGGTCTAGTTTAGTAATAGAAGCGTAAATTGTCAACTCATTAGGGTTTCTTGCCTATATAAGAAACCATGATAGATTATAATAGATAAGTTTTCTCAAGTATTTCCGGTCTTGTATAACATCGAAACATAGAGTTTCTATAATAAAAGATCCATAGAGGATCAAAGAGTTCTTAGTTAATATAACTTGTATTTACTTTCCGCTTCAAAATACGAGTTGTAGAGATCTTCCATTAGTTTGCTTGTGATTACATTGGCAACACTAACGATCTCCGAGTGCTTAAGATCTATCAAGGTCTTTGTATGTTTCTAACAAGTGGTATCGAGCCTCGGGAAAGTCTCTACGATACTAAGAACCATTCTCACCCCATACAACCAAACATTCATTCACCATGCCACGGATCCGATAATGAAAATGAAGTCACCAACACAAACAACACCAACACCACTTCCATGCACTCGGTCTCACAAACGACAATGGTAAATTTCCTTATTTAAAGAGGAAGAGTATGAACTTTGGACTATGAAGATGGGCTGGATTTCAATATTGATTGGAATCTGTGGGAGGTAGTAAAGAAAGGAAGCAGTCTAAAGAAAATGATTCTGACGGGGATGGGAAGTTTATCATGGCTCCACCAAAGGATCAAGAAGAAATCTTGGCCATGCAGAGAGAGCATAAAGTAAAACTATTACGCTTCAAGCCATACGAAGATCATCTATGTGATTTTCACCATATGGATGATGCTAAAGACATATGGATGGCTCTCAAAGCAAGGTTCGGTGAAATGAAGAATCAAAGAGAATGAGAAGTCCATGCTAAGACAACAGTTTTGGGACTTCAATATATCGAAGAAGAAGGTATCCATGAGGGATAATGCGGGTTCCATAGGATCTTGAGTCGGTGAATCGGTGAATGCTAAAGCTGGATAATGAAGATTGCAACTCAAAGTTCTTGCGATCCTTGCCGCCATCATGGTTGCATGTTAGCATAGCACTCAAGGCTAAAGGAGGGTTGGACATGCTCACTTTTGATGAGGCGTACAGCAGACTCGAACTCTTGAACCGGATATCGGGACTCCCTACCGTACATCTTCTTCTAACCATGCGGCTTTTGTTGGGACATCTCATTCCAACATGATGGTACAAGCTCCTAGCTCTAACTATTTTCCATCATCTTCTAGTTCAACTACTTTCCGCATCACTCTCACTCCACCACATAACACTCGTCCCACTCCACAATCTTCACAACCTAAGACTAGTAGTGTGATGGAGGATGTTCTTCATTCATTTGTTCTTGACTATGATACTCGGTATCTTGCATATGAAGACTTTGATCAGTTGGACCCTCTTGAAATGGAGAAATGAAGGTCGAAAATGCGGTGGCATTCTTTGTCGGTGGACATCAAAAGGTTTGAAGAGAAGGTGGAAGGAAGTTTGTTTTCAAGGAAAGGAACCATTTCGCTTTGATAGGAGGAAAGTCAAGTGCTTCACTTGTCATCGGATGGGGCATTTCTCAAGAGAATGCAAGGGCGAGAAAAAGTGGAGATGGAGCTAACTATCTCTCTATCGCCAGACAATGCGGAAAAGCGGAGCTTGACTCTCCTCACCATGGATGAGCAGTCAACTAGGCGCACATGGACTGTTAATGAGGAAGCTCATGATCTTGACAAGCTTGGGCCGCTTGCAAGGTGCGCCGGATGAAAGGCATGATCGGTTTGCCTTGATGGGACTATCTCGGGATCATCCCTTAAGCATAAGAATATTGGTATTGTTGATAGTGGTTGTTCGGAAGCATGTGCGGAAGCAGAGATATGATGCACAACTTTGTTCCCATAGAAGGAGGAGGCAATGTGACTTTTGGAGAAGTGATGGGAGTATCACGAGGAAAGGCACCATTAAGACACCTCATCTAGATTTTGAAAATGTGTACTATGTTAAGGAACTTGACATTTCAACTTGTTCTCTGTCTCACAAATCATGACACTAAGAACAAAGTTCTCTTCGAGAATGAATGTCTTATCTTTGTCTAAAGACTTCAAACTCCCGGAAGAAACTTCAATCTATTTGAAAGTTCCTCGAACTCACAATTTATACACATTCAATCTAAATGAAGTACAACCGGTGGTGACCTCACTTGCTTGGTGGCTAAAGCATCTCTTGATGAGTCCACTAAATGGCATAGAAGAATGGCGCATGTGAATTTCAAGACCATTAACAAACTCTCTAAAATGGGTCTTGTTGAAGGTCTTCCACTAAAGTATTCACAAATGATCATAATTGTGTAAGCTTGCAACAAAGGAAAACAACACGAGCCTCTTACAAAGCTATCAATGCTATGAGCATTATTCTTGAACCTCTTGGTGCTTCACATGGATCTGTTTGGTCCAACTCAAGTCGAAGCATTGATCATAAGTATACATTTGGTAATCACTTGATGGCTATAGCGATTTTGTTGGGTTTTCTTTCTCGAACCAAAGATGAAACATCTCAGTCTTGTTGAATTCATCACTCTCGTTGAAAATCGGTTGAACAAAAGGTCAAGGGTATTCGATTGTGATAATGGGACGAGTTCAAAATGCCGTTCTTATAGAACTACGTGGGTCAGGCATAAAAGGGACTATAGTAATCCAAGAACCTGACAAAATGGGGTGGTGAAAGAAAGAATAGGACCTTAATAAGTGCTAGATCCATGCTTGCGAGACTCAAAGCCGCCCACTATGTTACGGGTGATGTTGGCGCTGCGTGCTATGTGCTAAGCAATTATCCATTACCGGACCTCGACTCAAAACCCATATGAACTTCTCTTTGGGAAGGTTCACATCATTCACTACCTAAAACCTTTTGGTTGTCAAGTGACCATTCTAAACACAAGTGATCCGTTGGGAAAGTTTGATGAGAAGGCGATGATGGTTATATTGTGGGTTATTGACTCATAGTAAGGCCTATAGGGTGTACAATTTGCAAGCCAAGAAGATAGAGGAGGCGTTGAACACGAGATTTTGGAAGATAAGCATAATGTTCAAGGGCGAGGGTCATACTTGGTCTTTTGACCTTGACTATAGCGATTCCTTGGGTTACACTAGACACTTGGCTAATCAAAATGCGAGGTTCTCAAGAATCTCCAACTAACAATGCGGGTCCAATGGCATATGTTCAAGGACAGGGTCATACTTAATCTTGATTCATCCTTTGAAGTCAACCCGATTACTACTCGGAGGGTTGATATAGCTCATCCTCGATCCAACATTATTGGTGATCTTGGCACTGTTAGAACTAGAAGGGCTATCACCGGTCCTCGGTTTAGACAGATTGCTTTTCTCTCTTATGTCTCCAACCGGCAAAGAGACAATCACAGACTTCAAACATTGTCATTTTGCTTTTTCTCTCAAGTGGAACCAACGGTGTTTCTCGAGCTCTTAATGATTCAAGGTGGCTAGAAGCAATGCAAGAAGAGATGCAACAATTTCTGTCAATGAGCAGTTTGGATCTTGGTTCCTCTGCACGATGGCAAATATGCCATTGGGACAAAGTGGGTTACGAAGAATAGAGAGATGCTCGGGGTGTTGTGATCAAAAACAAAGCAAGATTAGTAGCACAAGGTTTTGAGACAAGAGGAAGGAATTGATTATGATGAAGTGTTTGCACTGTTGCGAGTTGAAGCCATTCGCATTTTCACGGCTTATGCTTCCTACATGGGTTTCATGGTATATCGGATGGATGTTAAAGGTGCTTTTACGTATGGTGAGATTGAAGAGGAAGTTTATGTCTCGACCCGAGGATTTGAAGACCCGGATCACCCAAATCATGTTTATAAGGTTGTTAAAGCTCTCTATGGCTTACATCGGGCACCCAGAGCTTGGTATGCTCGGCTTTCATCATTCTGTGAAGCATGGCTATAGGAGAGGTGCTATTGATAAAACTACGTTCCTCGAGAAGAATTACTCCGACATCATTACGGTGCAAGTTTATGTGGACGACATTATTTTGGTTCCATAAGCGAAGCTTGGTGCAGGAGGTCGAGGAACTTATGAAGGGTGAATTTCAAATGAGTGCTATGGGAGAACTTACTTTCTTCTTGGGTCTCCAAGTTCGTGACAGGATGGCATCTTTATCGGTCAAGATAAATATGTGAGGACATTTGAAGAAGTTTGGTATGGAAGGTGTTAGGGCTGCCACAACACCTTATGAAGCTCAAAGGCTAAAGCAAATAATGAACCGAGATCTACTGTGAATGTTCATACATGACAGTCCATGATTGGTTCATTGATGTATTAATGACTTCAAGACACGATATTACATTTCTTTGTGAGTGTTTGTTCTCGACATCAAGTCACTCCACTTGCTTCCCATCTCAATCTTTGTCAAGAAGATCTTTAAGTACCTCAAAGGCCAACCTCTTTTAGGCCTTTGGTACCCAAAAGAATCTCCTTTCAAGTTGGAAGCATATAGTGGCAGTGATTATCTTGGTGCAAATCACGGATAGAAGATCCACAACCGAGGTACGCAATTTCTAGGCAAAGGTTGATTTCTTGGCAATGCAAGAAACAAACCATTGTGGCCACCTCAACTCTTGAAGCGAGTGCGTTCTTCTTTGCAAATTCTTTGTGGACAAGTCCTTTGGATTGAGAACCAATTCTTGGACTATGGGTACAACTTTATGAACACTACAATTCATATAGATAATCAAAGTACCATTTGCATAGTCAAAATCCAGGTTTTCACGATCGAGCGAAACACATTGAAATCGGGCACCACTTTATAAGAGATGCTTATGAAAACATTTGATAAAAGTGGCTAAAATCCATCTTGATGATAATGTGGCGGACTTATTAACAAAAGCGTTTGATGGACCAAGGTTTCAACACCTCGTGGTCAATATTGGAATGCTAAACCCTTGTTGCATAGTTTAAGGGAGGCATAGGCCTCGGGAGGCATATGCCTCGAGGGAGGATTTGTGCAAACTCTGCTGATTTTGTTTGTTTTGTATATTAGTTTTTGTATATTAGTTTGTATTCTAACTCTAACTTCTAATATTTCTCTAGTTTGTTTGTTTTGTGTATGTTTTTGTATGCATTTTGCGGTTATGCATCTTGCATTTTGTCATTCCTTATCTCGAATTGCGGTTTGTATATCGCATGATCAAGATCAAATTCATCAAGAGTGGCTCATTTGTACATGGTCGGATAGTGAAAGGGTGTTACTTGTTTCTTCCGATATCAAAATCTTGAAACATACAATTTGATTCAAGCGAAGTTATAATCTTGAAGAAAAGAAATTGAAGTCAAATTGTTCATTCATTCATACAAGAAGCAGTTTCTGACTTACGACTTACATAAAGTCAACCTACTACTATGCATCTTCAAGATCTGAGTGTACAAAGCTAAGCCTAATCTAGTGTATATCCTTCATTCCGAAATCTAATGGAATGTTGGATATGCATTTGATCTTGGCTTTGCTTTTGTAGAGTCTTTCGTAACCACCATTCGATCTAGCTGGCTGGTTGGATATGCATGACCGGGACGACGAGATCTTTGAGGACCAAAATGGGAGGATGGATTGATGCAAGCGATTGATGATGGCGATGACCGCGCAGGATGACGTGAGAACTATCGTGTCTGTGTGCTTCATCTATTCATTTCAACCAAAATGCAATCGATCCACCCTCCTTAAGCCCTTCTACTATACGATGTGTGTTCATGCACCAAAAGATGGCGCGGTGAGACCAAGAACCACCTCTCGATCTTTGGGGTGACGGATTCACGCACGAGGTCTTTTTGAGACCGAGTCTTGGAGGTTGGGAGTAAGATGTTCCTCCTTATAGGAGTCATCGAATCATCACAGATTCACTTGGATTCACTATAATCGTCATCTTCCGAAGAAGAAAGAAAGGGTGATTTATTTGGTCGTGGGTAGGGTTGAGGAAAGTAATGGAACCATGGGTTTGATTCACCACTGATGATGATGAAGAGAATGATGAAGATGAGGAAGTGAGATCTATGATCTCGGGTTTGGTATTCATGGTGCAATTGGGTTAATTGAGTTTATTTGGCTTCTAGGGTTGTGGTAATTATTTGGGATCTTGATGAAGAAATGAGTTACATTGGGATCATTTTATAGGCGGGTTCGAGGTTCAATGAGTTTAATGCAAGTGGGTGGCACGATAATTCTAGAAACTTACCAAGCTATTTCAGTATCTTTGATGCATTCTCATTGAAGGTATAACTTTGATTGATCATGTGTTCTATTTGAAGGGTTGTTTTGGGTTAAGTCAAAGATACAATACACGTCAGCAATAGTCAACCAAACGGTCAATTTTTCTTTGACTATAATTTGGGCAAAAACTATCAAATCCACCATCACTATCTTCAGTACAAACATATTCCCTCTCATTCCGCCCTCATAAACACTCATCATTTCAAGAATCATTACCTTAAACACTCATATCCCTCATGGCTCTTGAATTTAAACATGATCACAACAAAGTTGCATTTACGGGAAGCGGCAAGGATATGGTGTATGAACCAATGGTGAAATTCACGAAAAGGTCCAAGATTTTTATGCTCTAACTCATTCTCCTAATGAGATATATGAACCACCGATCACTCAATTTTGGGCATCTGCTGAGAAGAGGAGTGAGGCAGAGATTAGGCGATGATTGGCGAAGCAGGCACATAGTAACGAGAGGACCTAGTGGGAGGAAGCTTCACTTGGAAGATCTTGATGGAGCATTTCATTCTACTCAGGAAAATGTGCTTCTTGGGCTAGAGCCATTGGCTATCGTGGTACAAGGGCGATATGTGGTGAAGAAGGAACTTTGCCGAAGTGGAGGTTCTTGGTTCACACGTTGCTTCAATGCATGAGCAACAAGACCGGAGGATGGGATCAGTTCTCTACACAATTGGGCTATGGTATTGTGTGTCTTTCCCAAGGGTAACTTTCAATTTTTCTAAGTATATTTTGAAAACTTGGTTGAAAATATTCAAAAGAAAAGGGAAAATTTTAATGTACCCAAGGTTTCTACAAATGATTTTAGACACCACTACCCAAACCCAATCTTTCTATCCTATAGGTTCTTTAGCGCTAAGCTGCATTTGCTACAATGAGAACCCACTTTGGGGAACATCATCCCTTGCTAGCGACCATGTTGCCCCAAGGTAATGAGGGTGGCGATGAGGAGAATGTGACTCATAATCCTCCTTCCTCACTGTTGCTCTTGATGGTAATCCATTGGTTAACATTGTTGAGGCCCATCTTCAACTGTTGAAGCAACTCATGTTGCTCGAGACCGACCACCATGTCGATCCTCCACCAACACTAGCTTCTCATGATGAGACGGATCTCCATAGACCACCCACACCAAGTCTGTTAGGGATCCTCTCAATGAAGATCTTCCTCACACCGAGCATGACCATGATTCTCTTGAAAGGTCCAATGAGGCTCCCTTACCACGAGCAATCTGCTGGTGGAGCCGAGGACCCCATTACACTCTCATCATGTATGCTCTTGTCAACGGTATCTTTGCGGAGGTTAAGAATCGAAAAGGAGCTTGCGAGACCAAGTCTTCTCTTGGAAGTAAGATTGAAGATCTGAGAATCAAGTCAAGGACTTAGAAGACAAACTCAAAGGGGCTCAAAGGAAACACATGCTTTCTTCGATGAAGAACAAGAAGAACCTCATTTTGGGTCTCGGAGATATTGGTTGATGTCTCTCTCAATGATCCTTCATCCTTAGTCGCTACTTCCTCAAAGAAGAAGGAACACATTACGTACACGGAAGAAGAGATCGATCTTCATAAGGTTTCTTGAAGCTTCTAAAGAACAAGTCTTGATAAGGCGCATCTGCTTGATGTGCGAATGGAAGATATTTCTTCGATCATAATGACATGGGCATTGCACCGTAGTATGTTGTTGATTTATACGAAGATAAGTGTGTTAAGAAAGCGATGACACGGAAAAATGTCATCGAAGATGAACTTGGTCTAACACGGTAAGTGAGGAGGAAAGACTAGGTCAAGCAAGTAGATTGGCGAGTTTGAGAAGATAAAGGAAAGTGTAGCATTGGCTAAACAACTTGAAGCAGAGGAATTTTCATCGTTAACTCACGAGAGAAGAAGAAGCTGGATGCATTGAGGGTTGGATACTGCTGAACAACGGGATGTTCTAACTCGACAAGTCATTTCAAGACCTTCTCTAGCTCAAAGTATACTAGGTGGAGATTTCCTCGGTGACAATTATGTGGGCGAATGATGGCTCGAGGAAGACAAAGGAAGCAAGAAGCAATCGCACAAAAGAGGGCCATCAAAGCTCGGAAGGCCAAAGACAAACCTCCTTCAAAAGATGAAATAAGAAGGGTGGTGAAAACCAATGCTCAATGTACAACTCGCCTAACAATGAAACAAGTCAAGGCCTTTCACGATCATGTCTGTATCGCAAATATAACCTAATCATGAAGGAAAGATCATCATCTTTAGCACATTATTCCAACTCAAAAAGGATTTCAGAGAATGAAGCTGCTCGAAGCCAAAGACTCAAGGTCGATGATGCTCCAACCAAGGAATCTTCTCAAGGTCATTCTGTGAAGCAACCTCGAAGTTGCTTCCTCTACTAACAAGGGTCAATCTATTGAACCATCTTCCATTTCTCTTGAAGCACACGAAGCATCGCCCCACTCCTCGGTAACACCTGTTGTCACACTGGAAGATTCTAAAGTTAAGGAAGCTGATCTCACAGAAACTAAAACAGAAAGGGCGATAAGGATATTCCACGGGATGAAAGCACTTCGCGCTCCAACCAAGTCTCCATCTACCGATACAAGTCCTACTACCAATGCAGAAGATGAAAATGCTCCTACAGGGATATCTATCACCGGAGGAGGCGAAGAGAATGGCTAAAATATCTCCTTTGGATCTTGAAGGCGATGACTCTACTTTCATTATAGAAAGAATGCTGCTGATTTTCTGATGGAAACTCAGATGGGGTGATAGAGTGGAAATTAAAGAATGATGAGATGAATGTTCTTCTTCGAAGGAACTCCACTTCAATGGAATTCACCTTTCTAAAGGAAATTCTACACTTGATCGACAGGGCAGACTTAATTTCTCTGTTTACTCAAGTTACCACCCATTATTGCAACAAGGAACCTCAAGGTTCTGGGATGTTCCTGCCAGGAGATCTTCAAGTCTTGTTAAACTCCCACATTCCCAATAGCAAAGCATCTTCCATTTGGGAAAACTCACATAGGTGGAAGCTTACATCCTGGAGATTCTATCCTCTCCCTCGTGTGCACGTACTTGAGACTAAGGGTGGAATCACTGTTTGCATGTTGTCTGAAAGAAAGTATCCTTTGCCTAAAGACTTATGGAAAGATCTTTGAGTCGAAAGTGGAAATTCCTCCGGATCCGATGGGAAATGAA
The DNA here is from genome assembly GCA_022545495.1 of Chrysanthemum lavandulifolium. NCBI lineage: Eukaryota > Viridiplantae > Streptophyta > Magnoliopsida > Asterales > Asteraceae > Chrysanthemum > Chrysanthemum lavandulifolium. Next base: position 81,039,774 of record CM040244.1, on the reverse strand, counting down.
AGGCACTCGCTTTAGCTTGGTGGGATTGATCAAAACTCAACTTCAACAAGCGCAATAGGCCTCTTCCTTATCCATATCGGGACGCTTGGTACTCTGCACTACCTTGTTTCGTTCATTTTAGTTTGCTTTGTTTATGTTATTTGTCTATTTTGTCTAAGTTTTTTTAGAAGTAAAAGCCTTTCATAAAAAGAAAACTCACCAAAACATCATTTTAAAAATAGTGATAGCGTTTATTTAATAAAAATTAGGTCTTTAATTTTCCTTTTCAACCGATTATTAAAGCTTTTCGGTGATATAAACCAGTTCTTAGTTATAAAAAAAAAAAAAAAAAAAAAAAAAAAAACTATCTTTTATGCGAGTTTGTTTGTTGTCCAGTCGATGGTCTTTAACTCATAGGATGTACCTTGTGTATGTCAAAGAGTTGGCTAGTCCAAAGGGTGCACTTTGGTAAAGACACATCAAATCATTGATAAACGTAATGGTTTGCTCAAAATCATAGGGTTTGCAACCACCCATTATGCTTCTTTGAGGTTGTATGGTAATCAATTCACCATGGTCTATTCCTTTTGGAATCCAAGAATTGGCTAGCCACATGTATATGGCATGTGGTAAAGGCAATCGAATCCATATTTGGTTCTCGATTCACCAATTCTAAGAATTGACTAGTCACGAGCAAGCGGCTACGGTAAAGACAAGACAAATCCGTTTATATGGTTCTTTGGTTTGCCAATAAATCGATGGTTATCAATGTACCATAGTTTTGAACTCAAACATGTGGCTACTCCGGTAGTAATGGCTATTGGTAAAGAGACATCAAATCCATTAATTTCAATGATTCACCTCTCACGAGTTAACACACCGGAAGTGATGAGAATAGTATTGAACTTATCTGCTTTTGATGTACATGATGTCATATGTTCTTTGCAAAGATCGGTGTCTCACAGTTCGTCATCATAGAGATGTTCTTCTTCTAAATCTTTTTTGGCGATCCTCGAAACCACGGACATTCATAGCTCGAGCTGCCCAAGATATGGAGAGGATCTTGTTTGGAAATTTTAGTCAATGGTACAATCCTCAAACGGACATTATCGATCTATCAAGAAAATGGAACTTAACCTAGTCAAATTCGGTTTAGGGAGGATTGTTGGGAATTAAGGTAAACTCTTGATTACCAAGCATCTCGCGAATGGTTTCTAGAAGAAGAATGGTTTACGCAAGTTATACTTGACATAAGGGATAAGCGAGATATCGTGTTGTCACTGAAAGTGTGAATCACGTGGGAGAGATAAGCTCATTATAGAGTAAAAGTCGGTGCCGTATGTATAGGTTGGCGCCGTATTATGTAGAGCTTATCAGAATAAACAATATGATTAACAAAACAATATGATTAGATGCATGCTTGTCTAGAAGCATGCTTGGTCTAGTTTAGTAATAGAAGCGTAAATTGTCAACGCTCATTAGGGTTTCTTGCCTATATAAGAAACCATGATAGATTGTAATAGATAAGTTTTTCTCAAGTATTTCCAGTCTTGTATAACATCCGAAACATAGAGTTTCTATAATAAAAGATCCATAGAGGATCAAAGAGTTCTTAGTTAATATAACTTGTATTTACTTTCCGCTTCAAAATACGAGTTGTAGAGATCTTCCATTAGTTTGCTTGTGATTACATTGGCAACACTAACGATCTCCGAGTGCTTAAGATCTATCAAGGTCTTTGTATGTTTCTAACAGGGTTCAAGAGTTTTACATTGTCTATGTTCTCCAAATGGTTTTGGTGAGTAACTTACATATCCATCTCAACTTAAAATGATTTCCTTGGTATTATTTCGAACATGTTTAGGGTTGCTAAGTTGGGGTATTTCCATTTCTTCCCAATCATCTGAATTTACTCTTACACCCATGGAGGATCTCTTACGGTGCCTTTGAGGTACTAAAGTGACATGTATGGTTATAGGAGATGTTGGCCAATGAAAGATGTCTATCACAACCATTGTCAGACTTGAGAGATGTCGATAAGAGAGTTTGGCCAACAAGAGGTGTCTATCCCAACCGTTGCCAAACTTGGTAGGCACGCTACATTTTCTACTAGGGTTCGAATGGTTTCTCTACTTCAGCCATTTTTTTGGAGATGATACACTGCAAGCATATCCAGATCGGTTCTCTCGGCTCTAGGAAGTGATGGATGAAATATGGGTGTGTGGCGATTGCCATAATCCGGAAAGATAGAAATCGGCATTTCCTAAAGCACACGGTTTCCTGTACGTGTGGAGGAGTCCATTTGTGTAGCTTAGGTTTTTCGGTCACACTTTTTCCTTAAAGAGTATCGGAGTGAGTTGAAGGTTGAGGAGTAGGTATTCTCTCACCTCCTTAAAAGAAGATATGGAGATTCTCTATTACTGCTATAACCTATGGGGAGAGACGGGCATTGTCGTCCATACTTTTCCTTTTTACTAATTCGTGGGAGGTGAATAGGTTGGTAAAACTACTAATAACCACTTAGGTAAAGGCGAGAATCTACTTCCAAGGTTTCGTCTATAGTGTAGCTTATCGTTTGGTGAGAGGTCCGAAAGGTTAGTAGGTGCTTCTCGAAGGATGAGAGAATGATTATGTGATCGTCCTAGAGAACGTGGTTCCGGTTTCTCCTTAGGACTTCAAGATTTCTGCTGAGTACGAAATCTCTACTAGATAAGAAGTCTAGGAAGTTCAGAGTATGTCTCTATTAGAAAGTGTTAATTACTACCATCAATCGGTCGGTTGACTTAGCATGATATCTAGGTTAGAGGCGAAAGTATGACTCCTAAGAGAGTGTATTGGTTACTAACCACAGTCTGTCGATTGACTCATTGGTGCACTTAACACTTAACGCGAAAGGTTTCAAGGTTCAACTCCAAAATCATAATCTCCAAAAAGGAGTTCAACTACCAATTGATATCCAAATCATTTCCTACATACGGGTGAACGTCATCGGCTCTAAGTAGGCATGCTAGAGAATTCCTCATCTATGGTGTGTAAGGTACCATATTGATAAAATAGGGTAGGTATTACCATTACCGGTGGCGTGACGTAGCAGACTATTGTTGACAAACAATGTTGAGGGTTCAATGTCGCTAGAGTCAACATCGACGAAACAATACCTAAGGATAATCCTCGGTGAACAACTTCACTTAAAACAAGTCGTTAGATCGTTATCGATAGGGGTTCCTACATAGAGGATAAGGTACGACATCAACAACACGTAAGGGACTACCTTAACTGAAAGCTGTTGGCGAAGCAACGTCGACCACAATATTATCGGTTCAGGAAATGAGCAACGTCGACTAAATGACGTCGTTAAAATCAACATCGAGTAAATGGTAAGGTTTCAAAAGTTTTCTCAACAATCGGTTCAAGACTAGGCTCGAAGTATAAGTGTCGGTAAAAGGGTTACCAACGAAATGAGGCTCGATGACAATACCACGGTGTTACTACCGAACGATGTGGAATGATAATTCCAACAAGATTATTATCAAAATACGGTGGAATGAAAATTCCAATACGGTTACTATCGCAATACGACCAGATGACGTTTCGAAATCGAACACCGATAAAAGGTCGAAAGATGATTTTAACAAAGTTCTCAACGAAACAGAGCCGAATAATAATTCGAGGCCAAACGATGACTCGAAGTCAAATGACGAGTTAAAACTCGAAACGAAATTAAAATCTCAAAGTCAAAAATCCCAAAAACCAAAATCTAATTCCGAATCCAAAATAGTCGAGACCAAATCCAAAAATGGCCCAAAATAATTTCAAATGCTCGAATAGGATCAACGAGGCTTATGTCGAAAAACAATTCAGATGAAAACAGTGCCAATCGGGTCTCACCCGATTTATGGCGAACTATGCTCAAGTGCTACAACCAAGAATTTCACATAAACGGGGACGTATAGTGATGCCAGAAGTGTTACGATTCAAGAGGTGTTACGATGCCAGTGTGTCGTGTGTGAGTGCGGCTTTTCATGATGTTTAGCGAGTGTGAGTGTGTGAGTCCACCTAAAGTTCATCGTTCTTAAAACCAATCTCAATTCCGAACACAATTTTGTTATAACAATTCCCAGTATTTGTAAAATTCACCTCTGAGACGGACATAGATGATCAGTCCATGTCCTGTTGTCTTTGGCTGAATATAGGTGATCAGTCTATATTCAATCGAGGTTCGATAAATTTTATTAAGCAAGGCACAACCAGTTTATAACCAATTCTTAATATATATTCCCAACTTCAATGTTATATGCCCAAAATGTATTCATTTCCTCATCTCAAAAATATCTCGTTGTTCCATTTAGTTATTAGCGTTAGGTATCATCGTGTGTGTGTGTGTGGTATCGACTCGACAAGAACCATGAATGTACTCAAATAACGACAATGCGACTCATAATGACACAATGGGACGTCTAAATGATAAACCTTATAGTTTAATAAGTTTCGGAATGAATAGTTAGATCTTATCGAATTCATCAATTCGATAAACTCAACCATTTATTCATGTCGCTTATTATCCATAAAACCAAACACATCATAACGAGTCATAAGGCTAATTCACCCATTAATAACGTTATCCTACGTACATAGCGGGCGCCTATTAGGTTCGTCAACCCAATAAGTTTGTTATCCACGTGGATCGACGCTATTAATGTTAGGTCATCCGTAACCCACACACAACACATAAGTGACATTAAGTACTCACAAATGATACCTTTCAATAAACGTGACCTCGAAACATTTAATGACTCAATTATTATAAAACATTTCTATTTTTAAACGTTGGTTCCCTTTTTAAAATGTCGCATAACAAGGCGAGCCTTGTTGTCGAATGCTTAGTACAAAACCATTTATCACCTATATCTTCCAGAACTATTTACTAGTATATATATAAATTTCAAGATAAATTTCAATATAAATTCATTCGTTTCAATATAAGGTTCAATATAATTTTCAATGTAAATTCCAATATAAAATTTCGATATAAAATTGCGATATAGAATTTCAATATAAATTTCGATATAAATTTATTCATCTCAATATAAATTTCGAGTCATTATTCGTTTCGAGTTCCCAAGTCCGAATCATGACTCTCGGCTTTTACACAATCATACATTGCCCAATTAAATACTAAAGACCATGTTACGACGTTGTCAGGGTAGTCGAGACTAGAAAGTCACGATAGCACCTGACGTAGCGCAAAGTTGACATATATATCATTAAGTCCAAAATAAACAATTTCACAACTCCAATTAATCTTCTAAACAATCTCATATAAATCTCGTCATATAAACAGAAAATCAAACATACCCAACACCATTAAACACTTCCAATTGACTCTTTCAATTCCCAAACACAACCGATTAACGGGTATCAAATCTAATGTTTGTCAATAACTTACCAATTACCCAAAACACCATAATTAATTTGTTATTCAATCAACGCTGTTAATTGAAATGTCGTTCGATTCCAAAAATCTAATCCATACCAATGATTCAACGTTAACCAATCAATCACACGTTAGTCCAATTTATTATTTGAAAACACTTACTGGTTTCTCATATCATTATAACACTTATGGACATGAACTCATTATTAATAATTAAAACCAATTACCACTTGTTTGACAATTCTAAAGAATAAAGCAACGGTTTACGAAAGTTTCGACTCAAAATCGCGACACGAGTTCATACACCAATCGACATCATCAAAATCATTATAATCCATCATCTAGTTATGACCAAGGGCACATAAACATGATAAGATGCAAAACACGTGAACATGACACAACACACGATACCAACACACCAGCTTACATGTTTTATTAGTTTTAAACGCGTTTTAGACTCGAGTTCATCAAAACTTTACTGTGGAACTCACGTCCACGAGATAAAAGGCCTCGTTTGTGACTCCCTGACTTAGTTATAATAGTACCATTTCCTTTATATTCCCAAATCATTTCCACGACCACTACTAATGTGCAAGTTTTAAATCAAGTGGTGAGATTACGCCAGGAAATTGCGTAACCTTTATACTTTGAGAGTATCTGCATTATTTGATAAATAATGTTGAATTATTGGTTATCACATTCTGTATTCATTTATTCACTTTAATCTTCCAAATACATTCCAATAGATCCCACGTATTTGTGTATATTCATACAAAGTTTTCTCTTTATCGTTTTGGGATATACCCAAGGCAACTACTTAATATAAGTTAAGTGTTATAGATTTAAGTTTGGGACTCCACACTCTCGATAGGTATAAGCGATGCAAAACATGAGGACATGCTTTACGTACATGTATAAGCATGGGGACATGCTTATAGGGTGCATAAGCATATAGAAATGCTTATGGGGTATGCGTAAGCATGAGGACATGCTTACACGGTGTGTGTATAAGCACGTGAAATGCTTATAGTGAACTACTAAGATAGGCGAGACTTAAATCGTCTACTAACGTGGTACACGCTCAATCAAGTGTTCAATCAAACCGCTCATCAAATCAGCCCTAAACATCTCATCAATCATCTTATCAATCAATTCATCTAATGTGTTCTCAATCATCCATATCAAATCAATCGAGTTCAAATTTCCAAAATCATAATATACCGTTTACTCAAATCAAATTCCGTAATATCTCGATAATCTCATCTCATCTACCCAAAATCAATAATCATATCTCCAAATCATAATGTTTCCATAATCAGTTCACAATATCCCTTAACAGATCATCTCATAATTCAAATCGCAGTTCATACCATAATCAATTAAGAAGCTTTGGCTCGGCAAGCGGGAGTGCGACGGTCGAGGATCAATTTTCTTAAAAAGTGGTTATAGTTTAGGGTTTATAAAATACCTAAGTCTCTATAACCTTGAGCTCTGATACCAATCTGTAACACCCCCAAATCTCGGTATAGCGGAAGACTTAATCAAGTTTTCGGGATGTTACTATTGGATTGGTATCGCACACAAGTATAGCAAAAGATATTCATTTAACATTCAAAACCAATCCCAAATTTAGTTATTCAAAACATTTAATACAAAAGTATACATATTAGGCCCAAAACATGATTTAATAAGATAGGTCCCCAAAGTTTATCAGTCGAATTGATCCTTGAACCCGCCTTCTTGCCAAGCTTCCACCAATCACGTATTCAAACAACTCTCAAATACGAAATCATGCTAAAGTTAAACTACTGTTGGTGAGTTCATAGGTTTAAGTTCAACAAAATCATAGTGGACACTGAAGAGTTGATTTGCTATGCAAGACCTAGATAGGCAAATACTGTTTGCAAACACCGATCTATCCGGATCTCTAATCATATCCGCATCCGGGGATTACTCGGGCCCCCGCGACTCTAGTCCGACCTTTGTCGTGGCAAAATCTAGAATAATTGCCAACCCCGGACTAGGTCGAGGTAGAAGTGTATTCTTAGTTAGGCACGGTTAAACCTAGACTAAGGCAACAACATCGCACATCTATCTAAGCAGGTCAAGCATATAAGCAAATCCAAATAGTTTTAACGGTCCAAAAGCAAGAGCATGATTCTCACCCCAAATAGTTCAAAGCGTAGTTAAAACATAGATAAAAGTGGGGCTATGAAACTCACCTTAGCCACAGCAATGCACGAATAAACACTAGCAGAAGATAACAGGAAATCATGGTACATCAATGCACTATTCACTATTGACACGACTGGCATCTAAAGTTAATCTCCATGGCATCCAAAAGAGTATACGACGAGTACAATAGAATAGTTGTGACACAACCTAATGCGTATATGATATTCTTAGAATACAGCTCATACGATAAAGAAATCAATAGAAAGTAATGTGTTGTAGTTTTCGTGGATCATTCATGTCGTTACTTTCAAAAGTACATTATCATTCCCAAAAGTTCGTAATTAATATCTCAAAAGTTTAGTTTTAACGCTTCGTGTGGTGGTAAGAAATATAGACTCGACGTACAACTCACGCGAAAGAGAAGAAGACGTCGACAAGGTCGAGACATACATACCATAACTCATGCCAAAAGGGAACAGACATTGACCCAGTCAAGAAATACTGACAATACTCAAGCTAGTCAAAGACTAGAAAATGACGACAACTATTTATGTAACATAAATAGGTTAATTGATAAGTTTCGGCAATTTACCCAAAAATTCCCCAAACGTACATGTTTAATAATAAAAGACAAGTTTCCATTTATCGCTCAATTAATAAAAGTTTCTCAATCGCTAATCATAATTATACAGGTTTATAGTAAAGTACGTCATATAAAGTATATTATCGTAGTTTATTATAAATGACACGCTCGTTTATCCAATGTTTCCAAGCCATTATGTCTTTAATAAGTTATCTCATCCAAATAACCGTTTTCAACCGGTTTATAGAAGCTAATTATGCATTTATAAGATAGAAGTTTATAAGAAAGTACTTCTTATACTGTATATTAGGCAGTGTATTATAAATGGCGCATTTGCTTACGTAGCGTTTCCAAAACATTATGACTTTAATAAATAGCCTTATCAAGATAATATTTCCCGATGAGTTTATAAAAGTTAACAAGTAGTTATAAAACACGAGTTATTATCGTAGTAAATAAAGGTTTATAATTAAATAAAACTGTATTCGTCAACAATATATTTAGTAATATATTTCATTATCGGTTATAATATGAAAACATAATATTTAGGCTTATTGTAAAACGAATATATTAACTCATTTAAACCAAAATGTTTAATAAAGTACGACATTATAATCAATATGACTTGTTATCAAGATATTTTATATTTATAAAACACAAGTTATTATCATAGATAATAAGGGTTTTTAACTAATTAAGACCGTATTTGTTGACAATTTATATATCAAAACATCTCGTCATTAGTTAATATGAGAAAATAGAACATTTAAGCATATCACAAAAAAAATATATTAAACCTGTGTCATGTCTAACATATTATATTCGGTTACTTCAAAACGTTTAATAAAGTGCAACTAAATACCCATATAATATCGTTATCAAGAGTTATACCCAATATGTAATTCGTAATGAACCTTATAGGTCGTGACGTATACGTATTACTTGATATTAATTAGCTCTCGCATATCTAGCCCATGAATGTTTATCACACCGTTTTATAAATATTTATTCGTTGTTAACTCGAGTTCCATGTCGTTTACCCCCAAGGTTCTATTCCGGTATCGTCTAGTAATTAACTTGTTACGTATCTCCAATTAGTCTATTATCTATACCATTTGCAAATAAACATTTCCGTTTTATACCATATTAATACATTATTAGGTTAATTGTTTTATTTATTCGAAACATACCTGTACTACTATATTATTCAATGCTACTTAGTCCACTCTAACTTCTGCCATCGATGCTTAGACCCGACCCACGGGGTTGACCCGATTCAGAATACTAGAACCTCATGACATCAAAACCATCCAAGAACAAACCCGACTCGTTGAGTCGACCCAATCACTGAGTCAACTCGCGCAACCAGCAATAACACCCATTCCTTCAATTTTTCTATTCAACACTGATTACTTCCACCCAAACCCGAGACCCCGTAATTACTATACCATACGTCTTACCCAAAATCAACATATTGACCAATACCACAACTTCACCACATATCTATGCACAACCTGAGAACAAAACTGACACGATACCCTTTTGAGACTCACGACCACACGAGGTTTGTACGACAAAAGTCCAATTCAGTTTTCAACCAAAGTTTTACATCCAAGTTTTTAGTTTATGCGCAACACTTTATATAACCCACGAAAGCTTACACAAAATATTAAACACGAACCAAAAGAAAAAAAAATAAATTTACGGTGTAGTGTGTTACCGTGAGAAAAGAAGGAGATACGAGGGCCGTGTGGTGTCCTTTACGAGTACAACCCGTAACCACATCCAAGCTTGACCCTTGATAGTCGCTTTACTTGAAAACCCTAGGTGTCCGAATCTTGTAATCAAGATTTAGAGCGCGTGGTTTGATTATGTGCATGTGTTGTATGAAAATGGAACCACAAGAGCCCGATCTACCTTTTAGGGTAGGCGGTGTAATTGTTAGAGGTGGCCGGAATGTTGGTCGGAAAATGTAGCGGCGCCGGAACCCTAAAAAGGGTGGCCGGAAAACATAGAGAGAGAAAGGAGAGATATTGTGTGTGTGTTAGTAGAGAGAGAAAGAAAATGGGTGAAATGAGAGAAGTGGTGAGGGTGTGTGTATTTATAGTCCTGGGAGGGGCCAAACTTGTACACTCAAAACCACAAGGGCGAGATTGAAATTATCGAAAGGACTATTGTTGTAACTTTTGATATCTTTTGTATTTTAATGATTTGGGACTCGTTTAGCTTAGTAAACGAATGATTCATGACACGGGAGTTACGTCAACGTTCTTAGAATATTATTTCCAATAAAAATGATATAAAATACGACTCGTATCTCAAATTAAATCAAACGATCGCTCTAATCGACGTTTCTCCAATTCTGACGATCGAGGAATTTACGAGTTGTCACGATTCGTGATCATCCTTTTGCGGATCATACAAAAAGGATTCTATAATGATTGTCGATGGTATGACTGGTATAGTGGCATAGATCACACTTCGCTTGGTTTTGGTGGTGGATTTTGACTTTGAGGAACTAGAGGAAGTTGACTTTGTTTCCTTGATTGATTCAGAACTCTTCGATGGATTCCATCTTATCGGTTAGCTTCCTCACAAGTTCGATCATTTCTTGAATTTGGTCGACTTGATGGGGACAGAGGATGTGGAAGTCTCGGTGGGGTAGATTCTTGTTGAATTGGTTTTGAGGGTCTTTTAGGATGGTTCTACCAAGTCCGGACCTTTCTTTTGGTAAGTGTGGATTGAATTGTAATGGAGTAAGCTCGAGCTAGGAGCGGCAGACCGAAGAGGTTCCAGGGTGGAAGTGGAGCTTGAGATTACGCTTGAGACTTCGGAGATGTGTTCAAGACTCTGGGCACATCGTGAGTCAACATGCTCTTTAGAGCTTGACTTTCGAGCTCTAGAATTCTTCCGAATCGAAATTAGGAAGCTTACTATCGGGATTAACCCGCTCAATCCAATCACTAGGCTTGGGAATAGTCAACACATTGGTAATCATGCCACCATACACAAATGGTTTGGAAGATCGGTCTTTGTTGTGAGAGTGGAGATGATTTTCACCTATGACTCTCTTTTTCTTCATTGGGGGCTCAAGATCAAAGACTCTTGGATTCTTAGCAATCCAACTAGCAATGATATCTTTTCTTTCTTAAGTTCGACTTGAAGAGCACGATTTCTTTTAACTAATTGGTGTTTTGAATTTGCAAAGTGATGGCCTCAAGCTTATTTTGTTTTAAAAGAAGCAGTTCATCCCTACACTTGTTTAGTTCAAAACTTAGCTTGTTATATTTTGAAAAAAGATTTAATCGTTGCTCTTCACAAACTTAAGGTCAACATCGGTGTTGTAAATATCGCTTAGCGGTCCTCTACGGTCTACCACCGCCAAGCGCCATATCGGTCTTAAGCGGCGATATATCGATGATATAACTGAGACCCTAAATTATAAAGAAATTAATTTTTTATAGGTATTTATATATTTTATATACATATTTATAAATATTTATTAGTTTTATTGTTATATTTAATATTTTTAATTATATATTTTATATAAATATTACAAATTTTACATTGTATATGCATTTAGTTATGTATTTCCCACTCTTAACCGATATTTGACCGATATTCGATATTTGACCGATATTTGACCGATATTTGACCGATATTTAACCGATATTTAAGCGATATTTGACCGATATGACCGATATAACCGATATTGACCGATATTTGACCGATATTGACCAACCGATAAATTTGACCGATAAGTGAAATATCGTATCGGTGGACCGCCGATAAGCGATATATCACTGATATATCGGCCGCCAAGACCGATATTTACAAAACTGGTCAACATTGATATAGTTCATATAGGACTGCCAATCAGAGTCATCATCCATAGAAAGTAAAATATTTACCTTCTTCATTGTGATGTTGACCCACTCTTCATTCTGGCATGATTTTTCCCAACGACTAGCTTGTCCTCTTTTGAGAGGGCCATCGATTCTGTCGACATGCACCATTTCATCATCGAGATGAGACGGCTCTTCATCCCGATCGAAGGTTTCAAAGAACAAGGCCTTTGTTTTTACCCGCATGATTGAACACTTTTGTTGTTTATGAGTGCGGCCTCAAGCAATGCAAGCTTAGCTTTGACTTTCCTATACTTAGCTTCAAAATCAGCAGTTTTGTTTTAATCGAGTTGTTTTGAAAATTTTGATGAGGTGATAGATTTTGGTTGAAATTTGCTAAAACCTAAGGACCGGTTGACCATGATGGTTTATACGAGGGTTCGAAATTGTTTTGAAAATGTCTTTTGCAAAATGACCTCTTTTGTGACACTTAAAGCATTCGGTGTCCTCATTGGCTTTAGCATTTGAAAAACTTTTGTTTCTTTTTATAAACCTTCGAGAGTTAGCAAGGAGTGCCTTTCACGAAATTCAACGTTCGGTCATTTAGGTACTCCTCACTTGATCTCTCATCGTGCTCATCATCCGAATTTTCTTGGAAATCTTGACCACATTGTTAGAAAAGAAAGAAGTTGATATTGGTGTTGAAGTGGTGGTCGGGACTTCTTGACTTCACGAGACTTTTTAAGTCGGGGTTATCGTCATTGATGAGGTTTTCCTCATAGACAAATTTCCATAAATTTCGTGAAGTTCAAGATTACGGATATGATTTGCATTCCTAAGTCCACGAGAGAAATTCAACTACTTCTCGTGGAGACAATTGACAAAACCAACATTGATTTCATGTTTGGACAACTTAACACCATCATTTGACAGTTCATTTAAAAGAGTTTTGTACGGTGTAAGTTTGAGACGAGTTTTGAGTCCTTAGCCACGAAGGTGTTATACTCAAGTTTCGGGTCCATTATCCTGTTTTCCTTGGTATCGATGGGCCTTCATGGCTATGAACTAGGTCATCCTGTGTTTGTTTAGTTGTACTACGACTTATAATCGACTCCATAATATCATCGGGAAGACATGATATGATGATACTTTTGAGTCTTCGGTCTGGTTGACCACTCACCTCTGATCCTGAGTCCACTGAGCTTCAGGTTTAGGTAAACCTTCAGAAGTCTTTGGGATAAATGGACCTTCATTTATACACTTGATATAATAAGGTTCCATCCCAATCAAATAGCAAAGCATACGCTATTTCCATTTGTTGAATTTACCAACTTCAAGTCTAGGGCAATAGCTGAATAAGCTCCACCCTTTTTATCGACTAGGTGGGGTACATCAATTTCAGCCATCAGGATCCTGATTTAAAAACTTTTAGAGCAGCTTAAAATAGATTTTATAATCAGCCTCGCTCTGGTACCACTTGTTGTTCCCTATTCACTATCGTAAAACAGTTTAAGTATTAAAAACAAGTTAATAGTGAATCTATGACTGATAAGATATAAGTAAAACACACTGATTAATTTTCAACATAATATTCTTTATTAGAAGTAAATCAAACAAGAATACATTACCCAAGTACTTATGGAATAGTACTTGGGATTGAAATGACAAAGGTTGGTAACTCCTCTCGAAGCTCGGGCTAAGTCCGAGCACAACTAAGTACCTCCGAGCTATCTCGGGATTAAGTTGTATTTGGAGGAGTGAAAGATGGCTTGCGTGTATGTGTGTTTTTACAATTCACAAGCAATCTTTCACTCCATCTCTTATGCTATTTATACAAGTATGAGTTTTAACTCTTCCTAAGTGACAAACTAACAATTTCTGAGAAGACAAAATCTCGATGTATTTTGTCATTTACAAAGACTATTTTAGGTAAGAGACAAGACCGCTTTCCAAAGATCGGTGATGACACCGAGCCCGATCGTTGCCATACTGGGGAAAGTTGACTTTGGTTGATAAGGACTTCGCCTTATCGATTCAAACTTATCCGATCTTATCCCGCTCATTCTTCGTTTCATATCCTTCACTCTTCTACTTGGTTTATCTTGATGTAAGTAGTTGGAGAGGAGTTTTAGGGATCAGGGAGTTATTGTCATTACTCACCGAATCCACCATCTTCTACTTGACTCGGTCTTCACCCTTTAAGTTCCGCCTTACTAAGTGGAGAGACTTCTTCTTTGCCTCTTACTGAGTATCCTGAAGACGGCTCACTGAGAGACTATGCACTCAGTGACCTGTTAGTGTTTAACGGACTAAACACTTAGGATATTTTCTATTCAAATCCTAGATTAAGGGGTTTGGGTATTTACTGAACCCAACACATATACACATTTAGAGCACTAGTTGACTATTATACATGATTTATATTACTATACAAAAGAAGTAACCAAGACTTTCCCATAAACAATGGTTCCCTTTAATTCAACCATATCAAGGGGCCCCTTTGTTGGTATTGATTCACAACCTATGAAATTTGCAAGTCTCACTGATTCGGTTTTCATTTGTTTCCCTCTTCCTAATTCATCGACACTTTGAGCTTATGGATCGAACAAGTGATGTGTTATTTCCTCCTCAATATCGTGCATGACATTATTTCCCTCCCCGACATTGACCTTGTCCTCAAGGTTGAGTTAAGGATAAGTGGTATCAAACACATCAGCTGTTACCCACGTGGCATCTTCAAGAGCATTGCCTTGCCATTGAACTAAATATTGCTTTGGTACCTCTAGTAATGTGTCTGCCTCTCTTATCTGCACAATATCTTGAGGTGTCAAAGGGAAGGTCCTTGCCTTTCCATAGAGTCATTGGGATTGTCTCACTAGTCGTCTCATGAAAGCATTTAAGAAGAGAGACATGAAATACATCATGGATTTTTGCATCCACAGGTAGCAAAAGTTTGTAAGCAACCTTGCCTACCGCATGAACCACTTTAAAGGGTCCAAAGTATTTAAGAGATAACTTATTCGAGAGATGATTTGCAACAGTATTTTGACGATAAGGTTGGAGCTTCACAAGTACTAAGTCACCTAGTACAATTTTTTCATGCCTTCATTTAGCATCAGCCCACTTTTTCACTTTAAGTTGAGCACGTACCAGGTGAGATTTAAGGTTTACCAAAATAGCTTCACAAGTAGTTAAAGTAGTATCCACGGCTTCATTTGTGGATGATCTAGTTTTATATTCTATCACGGTGGGAGGGTCTCGACCATATACAGCCTTGAAAGGTGATAAACTTGTTGAAGAATGAATAGACGTATTTTACCAATATTCAGCCCACAATAGATGTTGCGACCATGATTTCGGTTTGTCCCCAGCAAAAAAACGTAAATACTGCTCCAAAACCTTGTTAACAGCTTATGTTTGACCATTCGTTTATGAATGGTACGATGTGCTGCGCAATAGTGTCGTGCCACTCATGCAAAACAACTCTTTCCAAAAGTTGCTTAAGAAGATAGGATCACGGTCTGAAACGATGACCGTTGGTAACCAGTAGCTTCCACACTAAGTGAGAGAACAATTTGGAAACTGACATGACAGTATATTTGGTAGGAAAAATACCAAAATGAGCTTGTTTGGACAAGCGATCTACAACAAAAAAAATTACTGAGTGTCGTTGTGAAAGAGGTAGATCGGTGATGAAATCCATGGTTATTTGGTCCCAAATAACAGATGGGATTAGGAGGGGTTGTAACAAACCGGCAGGTTTATGCAATAGAGACTTGTTTGTTTGACAAACTGAACAACATTGAACAAAATCTTCAATATCACGACTCATGTTAAGCCATGAAAAATTGGCATTTACTCTGGCAATGGTTTTGCGAACACCCCAATGGCCACCAACATGGCTGCAATGAAATTCGTGCAAAAAATTAGGGATTAATTTTGAATCGGGCACTAACAAGAGACGACCTTGATACAACATGATCCCATTGCGAGTTTGATATTGAGTACTATCTAGTTGGCCATTTTAAAGTTGTGTGTGAAGTTGTTGCATGAAAGTATTATGGAGATTCTCTTCTAATAGCATAGAAATGTGACTTGAGTAAGTGTCAGATATTGCAAGAGCCATGTAAAATGTTGGAGAATGAACAGGGAGTCGTGATAAGGCATCAACCACAATATTTTGTTTTCTCGGTTTGTACTCGATAGTGTAGTTAAAACCAAGAAGTTTGTTGAGATAGTGATGTTGCTCTAGGGTCTGAATAAGTTGATCCATCAAACCACGAATACTTTTCTAATCCGTGCGAATGATAAAACTTCTTCCAATCAAATATTGTCACCAATTTTGGACAGCCTTGGTTATTGCATAAAGTTCACACATATACTGACGCAGCTGATAATCGTTGGCTAAGTTTCTAACTATAAAATGCAATAGGGTGTGAATCTTGCATTAGGACAACACCTATTGCAATACCAGAAGCATCTGTTTCCAAAACAAAAGGCTTGTCAAAATTTGGTAATTGTAATACCGGTGCAGTGGTAACAGCTTGCTGCAAATTTTGAAAGGTTGTGCCTGCTTCAATAGACCAACAAAAAGCATCTTTCTTGGTGAGATTGGTTAGAGGTGTAGCGATGGAAGCATACCCATGAATGAATTTGTGATAATACCTTGTAAGACCAAGAAATCTCGAACTTGTTTAACATTGGATGGAATTGGCCACGCCAAAATGGAATCTACTTTTGTTGTTTCTATTTTTACACCTCGTGGACTTATGACATGGCCCACATACTGGATTGATTCTTGCTCAAAAGCACACTTTGTTCATTAACAACAAATGAATTTTTGTGTAAACATTCAAACATCATTTGTAAATGTTCATAGTGTTCACTTGCTGAATGACTATAGATGAGTATATCATAAAAAAAATGGCAACAAACTTGCACAAGATAGGCTGGAAAATGTGCTTCATCATTGCTTGAAAAGTGGTTGGGGCGTTGGCACTATTCTAAAAGGCTCGCAAAGGCCCCACAAAGGCCTCGCAAATGCGTGAGGCTTGGTCATGCCTCCACGCCATGTCGCCACGCCGCCTTATGTCACATGTTTTTCTAAACTGGATATATATGAATTAGGATATGCATATATACAAATATTTTCATACTTTGTGCCGCCTTGTGCCACGCCTTATAAACGCAAAAGCTTCGCCTTGACCGCAAAGGCGTGAGGCTTGGTCATGCCGTCACGCCACGCCTCACGCTATTTATAACCTTGGGCGTTGGTGAGACTGAAAGGCATAATAAGAAACTCGTAATGTCCTTGATGAGTTCTAAATGCCGTCTTCTGAACATCCTAAGGGTGCATGCAAATTTGATGATAACCAGAACGAAGATCAAGCTTTGTAAAGACCACTGAGCCATGCAAGTCGTCCATTAGTTCATCTATGGTAGGAATTGTAAAACGATCCTTAACTGTAATGGTATTGAGTGCTCTATAGTCAACACAAAAATGGCATTCACCTGTCTTCTTCTTTACAAGTAGATCTGGTGAACTGAATAGACTGGAACCGTTGACATTGATGCCTTAAGACAACATTTCCACAATTTGTCTTTCAGTTTCATCCTTTTGGCTGTAAGGGTAACGATAGGCTCTAACATTCACCGGAGGAGTTTGAGGCAACAAATGAATTTGGTGATCGGTAGAGCGATGGGGTGGTAGTCCATGTGTTGATTCAAACAATGTTGCATAAGAAAAAATTAGTGTTTGAACATGGTCACTGAGTTTGGACATAGCAATGGGGCTAGCCAACTTAGTTGAATCAAGTGAAGAAGAGTTGATGTATGGATGGGCTTATTGATGGTAAGGTTGTGGTGATTCTGCTTTTGTTGAGATGTGTGCCCATGCAAAGTGATATAATCATTACATAAAAAGAAACCCAACGTGAGCTTATTATAATCGAATAGAACCGGTCCAAGTTGTTGCAACCATTGAACACCAAAAGCAACTCGGCTCCTTCAACAGGTAACATAAAAAAATCCACACTGAATGTATTACCTTGGATAATAATGTGGACAGCTTTGCACAACCCATTGCAATGTAGATAATCACCACTTCCTACCATGACTTGAAAATCTGGGGTTTTGGAAATTTGGAGTTGTAGTCTAGTAGCCATTGACAGAGGAATAAAGTTGTTCTTGCTACCACCATCTACTAAAATAAGCAACGAATTTCCATTTATCAACCTAGATAATTTTAATGTGCAAGGCATAGACATGCACATAAAATCATGGTAACTGATGTGTGGTGGCCATAACTCCAATGATGAATAATTAAGGGTGATATGGCTGGTTTCAGAATGATTTAATTCAAGTTCTTCATCAGGAACTACAAAATACATAAATTTAGCTTTACATATGTGCCCCTGAACAAACTTTTCATCACAATTGTAACACAATCCTTTCTCACGTCTTGCTGCCATTTCACTTTCTGTGAGTCATTTAATAGGAAATTTCGAGCCTTGGTTTGTTGGTGGTCTTTGTGAGACAGGAATTATATTTACTGGAGTAGGAAGAAGAGGCGGGTATGGGGAGTGAAGTTTTGGTTGGTCACGAAATTGACGCAACTTATTTTCTTGTACTTTAGCTAAAGCTAAGGCTCTTGAATTTGATGTGGGTGCAAAGGATGCGACTTCAACTTAAATCTATGGTTTTAGCCCGAAATAAAACAACTTACCAAAAAGGATTCCGGCAAACCATTTTCCCTATTAGACAATAACTTGAAACGATTGTAATAGTCTATAACAGTAGCTGTTTGTCAAAGTTTTGCTAACTGACCTTGAAAATCTTCGTTTTCTGGTGGTCCAAATTGTTCCTGCAAAGCAACTAAAAACATGGCCCAATCGTTTATTTGGGTATTACGTTTCTCCCACTGAAACTACGATAAGGCAACCCCATCAAAATAGAAAGAGGCCACTCACAAATGATACTCCACAGGGGTTTGATGAAGATCAAAACATTGTTGAATCTGGAAAATCTAATTAACGGGGTCTCCCTCTTCGAAACGTGGTACAACTATTCTTAATGGTTTGAGTAAAGCCAATGGTTAGGGTTCCGTCGAAATTGCTCCATCTCCGCGGTTAAGGTTTGAAAAGTAACTTTGATTGTTGTAACCTTTTTAGTAAGTTGTTAATTGACAGCGGTAAGAGCTTGTATTTGAGCCAAAGTATTTTCTCTGGTGGTCTCCAATTGAGCTAGACGAGAAACAGTGCCTCTCGTTTCTTGCATTTTTAGAGTTCAAGGATAAAAGCACCAATTGTAAGGTTATTGGATAATAGTGATAATGGAGTGAGTTAGGTGAGATGAGAAAGTTCACAGAGAAAGAGATGAGGAAAGATGAAAGTTAGTAATTGTTTGTTTTTATATATCCAAAACTAAAATACTACTTACCCATATATAGCCATTTCATATACACATTTAGAGTACTAGTTGACTATTATACATGATTTATATTACTAGACAAAAGAAGTAACCAAGTCTTTCCCATAAACATTGGTTCCTTTAATTCAACCATATCAAGAGGCCCCTTTGTTGGTATTGATTCACAACCCATAAAATCGGCAAGTCTCACTGTAGAAACCAAGATCCGGACTCAACTAGGGTATGAGTAACATTGATTGATTAGATGCACAGCGGATAATAATTAACACAATCAACATCACTAATAAGGTTTTCTTTATTAATTGAAATAAAGAAACTACTACTACTACAACTACTAGACGCTTTATGCGTTAATTAGACTCTCATTGGAGATGTCTACTATGAAAATAAAATGAAAGGGATGCCTGTAACCTAGACGCCTTCCTTCTTTATATAATAGAGGGAGGTTACAAAAACCCTAATCTTAGCTTACTAGTAAAGCTAAGCTAACTATTACATAATAGGCCTTCATTGTTTCTTCTTTCTTCATTCTTGCTTGTGGTTTTGTAATCCGAAATTCCCAACAATCTTCCCCTAAACTGGAATTTGACTATGTTAAGTTTCAGTTTCCTGATATTACAAAACAACCGGTATGAAGAAACAATGCTAAAACATGTCATCACAAATAGTAAGCTGCACAACAACAATCTTCTTCCCCTTTTTGAAAAAAGGGGTCTTGTACAACTCGTAGACGCTTCCCCTCAAGTGATACATGGAGATGGTAAGTATATAAATAATAAGCTTCCCCTTAAAATTATACTAACCATCTTCTTGAATCATGAACTCAGTAGCATAGATCATTTCTTCCTTCAGTGCGAAAAAGACATCATTAAAATGTCTTTGAATAATTCTTGTAGTCAATATATGGATGGCGATTACATGCAATGGCCGATAGTCTCAGTGAGCTCAGACGGATCAACCAGAAACCACTCAATGCTTATGATTATTCTATTTTAATAATCATATCATGAACTGTATGGTATCATATGCCCCCCAAAATATTTGTAAAGAGCGTGTAACTATTCCAATCAAGAATTATATCATGCACTGAATCTCCAAAACAAACCATACACATCATCATTGTTCAAAATCCAAGGGCGTCTTCGAACCTAGAATAATCTGTCAGCAGAAACCAACCCGCATCACCCGAACAGCAGACACAATGCTATCAGCAGAAACTGATCAACAGGAATACTTTTTTTTTCACGAAAAAATGCGCGAGGCAGAACCGACCGGAGGGAGCAAGCAAAGCAGTTGTGAAACGATTACCATATATATGGATCAGTACTAGATATTGAAACCAGTACCAAATATATAAATCAGTATGTGCCATGAGACCAATACGAGGTAAAACCAATCAACACCAATTTCCACCGCTAATCACATGAATCA
The DNA here is from genome assembly GCA_022545495.1 of Chrysanthemum lavandulifolium. Taxonomy (NCBI): domain Eukaryota; kingdom Viridiplantae; phylum Streptophyta; class Magnoliopsida; order Asterales; family Asteraceae; genus Chrysanthemum; species Chrysanthemum lavandulifolium. The sequence continues at coordinate 81,018,899 of CM040244.1, read as the reverse complement.
GTAGAGCCACACGTTGAAAAGTAGAACAGACTTATGTGATAATAAACCCAATTGACCAATCAACGATGGAACAATAAATACTGTATGCGCCTTAGATCAAGCGAATTAAAGAGACCAGCATGAAAAAATAGCTCACCAATCATGAAGTAGGACCACCGGTGTGACCAATACTCTTTCGTTGAATATACAGACAAAGAAAGAGTTTATCCAAAGAAACAAACCCACGTAACTCCATCAGCAGCAACAAGTCCCATACTCACATATAAAGTCAAACTAGTGAGGACCAATAATAATCAAATCAGTATACCCAATATATTTTACTCATATTTGGAACCCCACGTGATGACCTATATCTGTTTACACCTTGTGACCAATCAATCTCATGACAAGAACATCAATTAACCCCATATCAGTCCAAAGATAGATGAGCCCCACATATGAACGATCAGCAGGAATAAAATACCAGTACATATACCCACTTACCATTGCTGCTATCCAATGATTTTCAATTAATAACCCCAAGCCCACTTGAGGTTACATTTAGACCCATCAGTACCATGAAATAAGCAGTAGGAATGAGACAATAAATAAGGGACAATAATCAGCAGGAATGACATCACGTGAGCGAGTACAATACCAATTAAATCACCAAACATGGGACCATACATCATTAAAAGCCATGACAACACCATTGATATTTGAAGGACAGTATAAACAAGAGACCCATCAGGAGCAACATCAAACGAGTGGGGACCCATTATACCACGTGACCAACATCCAATGAATTGTTTCATTAACCCATGATTGGTGCCCACGTGACCAATCAAAAACATATAACCCATGTGATACTGTTTTTAATGATACGAGGTAACATAATGAATCTAAATGCTCAATATCCACATCATTATGAGTATAATATTCATATGAATATAATTGAGTTAATCCATAATCAAATCTTGGTCAACGAAAGGAATGAAATCACGAATATTAATCTTACCAGTTGTTGCCCCACATCGAATATCATAGCCTCATAAAATTCTGTCGAAGCTGCTTCTATCGAACCCTGCAAATCCGCCTTTTTGACTGCTGCCTTTTTCCTTTTCAAATCTGCTGCTACTAAATGAATTAGGGCATAAACCCTAATTACAGAAAACCTTATAAACCCTAGATCGAGAGCCACGAGGCTCTGATACCAATTGTAGAAACCAAGATCCGGACTCAACTAGGGTATGAGTAACATTGATTGATTAGATGCAAGCGGATAATAATTAACACAATCAACATCACTAATAAGGTTTTCTTTATTAATTGAAATAAAGAAACTACTACTACTACAACTACTAGATGCTCTATGCGTTAATTAGACTCTCATTGGATATGTCTACTATGAAAATAAAATGAAAGGGATGCCTGTAACCTAGACGCCTTCCCTCTTTATATAATAGAGGGAGGTTACAAAAACCCTAATCTTAGCTTACTAGTAAAGCTAAGCTAACTATTACATAATAGGCCCTCATTGTTTCTTCTTTCTTCATTCTTGCTTGTGGTTTTGTAATCCGAAATTCCCAACACTCACTGATTTGGTTTTCATTCGTTCCCCTCTTCCTAATTCATCGACACTTTGAGCTTGTGGATCAACCAAGTGATGTGTTATTTCCTCCTCAATATCGTGCATGACATTATTTCCCACCCCGACATTGACCTTGTCCTCAAGGTTGAGTTCAGGATAAGTGGTATGAAACACATCAACTGTTACCCACGTGGCATCTTCAAGAGCATTGCCTTGCCATTGAACTAAATATTGCTTTGGTACCTCTAGTAATGTTTCTGCCTCTCTTATCTACACAATATCTTGAGGTGTCATTGGAAGGTCCTTGCCTTGCCATAAAGTCATTGGGTAACTAGTCGTCCCATTAAAGCGTTTAAGAAGAGAGACATGAAATACATCATGGATTTTTGCATCCACAGGTAACAAAAGTTGATAAGCAACCTTGCCTACCGCATGAACCACCTTAAAGGGTCCAAAGTATTTTGGAGATAACTTATTCGAGAGACGATTTGCAACAGTATTTTGACGATAAGGTTGGAGCTTCACAAGTACTAAGTCACCTAGTACAAATTGTTCATGCCTTCGTTTAGCATCAGCCCACTTTTTCATTTTCAGTTGAGCACGTACCAGGTGAGATTTAACGTTTACCAAAATAGCTTCACGAGTAGTTAAAGTAGTATACACTGCTTCATTTTTGGATGATCCAGTTATATATTCTATCACGTTGGGAGGGTCTCGACCATATACAGCCTTGAAAGGTGATATACCTGTTGAAGAATGAATAGACATATTGTACCAATATTCAGCCCACAATAGATGTTGCGACCAGGATTTTGGTTTGTCCCTAACAAAACAACGTAAATACTGCTCCAAAACCTTGTTAACAGCTTCTGTTTGACCATTCGTTTATGGATGGTACTCTGTGCATCGCAATAGTGTCGTGCCACTCATGCGAAAAAACTCTTTCCAAAACTTGCTTAAGAAGATATGATCACTGTCTGAAACGATGACCGTTGATAACCCATGTAATTTCCACACTAAGTGAGCGAACAATTTGGCAACTGCCATCGCAGTATATTTGGTAGGCAAAATACCAAAATGAGCTTGTTTGGACAAGCGATCTAGAAAAAAAAAATTACTGATTGCCGTTGTGAAAGAGGTAGACCGGTGATGAAATCCATGGTTATTTTATCCCAAATAATAGATGGGATGGGAAGGGTTGTAGCAAACCGACCTGTTTATGTAATAGAGACTTGTTTGTTTGACAAACTGAACAACATCAAACAAAATCTTCAATATCACGACGCATGTTAGGCCATGTAAAATTGGCATTCACTCTGGCAATGGTTTTGCGAACACCCGAATGGCCACCAACAGGGCTGCAATGAAATTCGCGCAAAACAATAGGGATTAATTTTATATCGAGCGCTAACAACAGACGACCTTGATACAACATGATCCCGTTGCGAGTTTGATATTCAGTACTATCTAATTGGCCATTTTGAAGTTGTGTGTGATGTTTTTGCAGGAAAGTATTATGGAGATTCTCTTCTAATAGTATAGAAATGTGACTTGAGTAACTGTCAGACATCGCAAGAGCCATGTGAAATGTTGGAGAATGAACAGGGAGTCGTGATAAGGCATCAGCCACGCTATTTTGTTTTCCCTGTTTGTACTCGATAGTGTAGTTAAAACCAAGAAGTTTGGCGAGATAGTGATGTTGCTCTAGGGTCTGAATAATTTGATCCATCAAACCATGAATTCTTTTCTGATCCGTGCGAATGATAAAACTTCTTCCAATCAAGTATTGTCACCAATTTTGGACAGCCTTGGTTATTGCATAAAGTTCACGCACATATACCGATGTAGCTGATAATCGTTGGCTAAGTTTCTGACTATAAAATGCAATAGGGTGTGAATCTTGCATTAGGACAACACCTATTTCAATACCAGAAGCATCTGTTTCCAAAACAAAAGGCTTGTCAAAATTTGGTAATTGTAATACCGGTGCAGTGGTAACAGCTTGCTGCAAATTTTGAAAGGTTGTGCCTACTTCAATAGACCAACGAACAACATCTTTCTTGGTGAGATTGGTTAGAGGTGTAGCGATGGAAGCATTCCCATGAATGAATTTGTGATAATACCTTGTAAGACCAAGAAAAGCCCGAACTTGTTTAACATTGGTTGGAATTGGCCACGCCAAAATGGAATGTATTTTTGTTGTTTCCATTGTTAAACCTCGTGGACTTATGACAAGGCCCAAATACTTGATTGATTCTTGCTCAAAAGCACACTTTGTTTCATTAACAACAAATGAATTTTGGTGTAAACATTCAAACACCATTTGTAAATGTTCATAGTGTTCACTTGCTGAATGACTATAGATGAGTATATCATAAAAAAATGGCAACAAACTTGCGCAAGAAAGGCTGGAAAATGTGAGTCATTGTTGCTTGAAAAGTAGCAGGGGAGTTGGTGAGACCGAAAGGCATAATAAGAAACTCGTAATGTCCTTGATGAGTTCTAAATGCCGTCTTCTGAACATCCTAAGGGGGCATGCAAATTTGATGATAACCAGAATGAAGATCAAGCTTTGTAAAGACCATTGAGCCATGCAAGTCGTCCATTAGTTCATCTATGGTAGGAATTGTAAAACGATCCTTAACTGTAATGGTATTGAGTGCTCTATAGTCAACACAAAAATACCATTCACCTGTCTTCTTCTTTACAAGTAGATCTGGTGAACTGAATGGACTGGAACCGTTGACATTGATGCCTTAAGACAACATTTCCGCAATTTGTCTTTCAATTTCATCCTTTTAGCTGTAAGGGTAACGATAGGCTCTAACATTCACCGGAGGAGTTTTAGGCAACAAATGAATTTGGTGATCGGTAGAGCGATGGGGTGGTAGTCCATGTGTTGATTCAAACAATGTTGCATAGGAAAAAATTAGTGTTTGAACATGGTCACTGAGTTTGGACATAGCAATGGGCTAGCCAACTTAGTTAAACTCAAGTGAAAAAGATTTGATGTATGGACGGGCTTATTGATGGTAAGGTTGTGGTGATTCTGATTTTTTTGAGATGTGTGCCTATGCAAAGTGATATAATCATTACTTAAAAAGAAACTCAACGTGAGCTTATTATAATCGAATATAACTAGTCCAAGTTGTTACAACCATTGAACACCTAAAACCAACTCGGCTCCTTCAAAGGTAACACAAAAGAAAATCCACAATGAATGTAATACCTTGGATAATAATATGGACAGCTTTGCAAAACCCATTGCAATGTAGATAATCACCACTTCTTACCATGACTTGAAAATCTAGGGTTTTGGAAATTTGGAGTTGTAGTCTAGTAGCCATTGATAGAGGAATAAAGTTGTTCGTGCTACTACCATCTACTAAAATAAGCTACGAATTTCCATTTATCAACCCAGATAATTTTAATGTGCAAGGCACAGACGTGCCCATAAAAGCATGGTAACTGATGTGTGGTGGCAATAACTCCAATGATGAATAATCGAGGGCGATATGGCTGGTTTCAGAATGATTTAATTCAAGTTATTCATCTGGAATTACTATATGTGCCCCGGAACAAACTTTTCATCACAATTGTAACTCAATCCTTTCTCGTGTCATGCTGCCATTTCACTTTGTGTGAGTCGTTTAATAGGAAATTTCGAGCCTTGGTTTGTCGGTGGTCTTTGTGAGACAGGAATTGTATTGACTGGAGTAGGGAGAAGAGGTGAGTATAGGGAGTGAAGATTTGGTTGGGCATGAAATTGACGCAACTTATTTTCTTGTACTTTAGCTAAAGCTAAGGTTCATGAAATTGATGTGGGTGCAAAAGATGCGACTTCAACATGAATCTCTGGTTTTAGACCCGAAATAAAACAACTCGCCAAAAAGGATTCCGACAAACCATTTTCCCTATTAGAAAACAACTTGAAACGATTGTAATAGTCTATAACTGTTAGGACCGATTAACATAAGATTTATGTGGTTTGGAGGTCAAGGTTGGTGGAAGAAGATGAAGATCTTCACCTCTTCTAGTGAGAGAAACTAGAGAGAGGAGGAGAAAACAATGGAACTTTTATAAAATAAACACACAATACAAATGACCAAATGCTTCACCTCACCCTCATGGAGAGTCATGAGGGTATTTATAAACTCAACAAACCTTAACTTTGCCACTAAAATGATACTAGTCCCTATGGGCAAAGTATTCTATGCATCTAGTCCATTTCACGTATGTGACGTTATCTTTATAAAAAAGCGAGGCTAACAATCTCCCTCCAAGATAGCGTCACACGTGAATGGTTACAATGAGACCTATAAATACAAAACAAAGTAAATTACAATAGTAATGAAAAATGTTGACTTTCTTGAAGTGCAAAGTCTATGTAGTCTAGATACTGAGGCAAACTTGAAGTTCTCCCTTCCGATGACCTCGGCATTTGATCTTTGGCACTGACGGCACAAATTCTTGTTGCTCTGAACTTCAACTGTAACGGTATAGTTAGGTTATTACTCCGTCCTAACTAGTGAGCCTTTTTCTTTCTTTTGCTCCCTCCTGAACCGACAACACTCTTCCAACACGCAGCGGAGAAAGTAATCTCTTGATCGTACAATGGTTGTCGTTCTGGGAACATCGTAGCAACATAACTCACTTAGTATTGCATCCAAGTTGGTAAAAAGCCACGATGTACACATACTACTTCTCCTTCTTCGGTATTAAGCACAAATCCCTTCGTAATCCAATTACAGAAGAGGAAATACCAACTTCTCCCTCCTGATGGTTGCGAGCTATCGGAATCATCATAATGTTGCGTACATGCCGTATTACCTTTCTCTTGATGCAATATTAACATCATAGCTTGATCAACATTCTGTGAGAATATGTCGCAAAAATACTCTCAATAATTCTCTCAAACCAACCTGTAATTGAACCTCCTTTGAATTCACTGGCTAATAGTAATGACCACATATGGAGAAAACCCGATACGATTGACTTGAAAAAGAAGTAAACATTCTGAGGCGAAATTAAGAAAGTCAAGCCTAGTCCATTCACCAATCCAATAAGCAGCCCGGTCAGGCAAAACCAATTGATCAATCCATCAGCCCACTCGAAATATAGAACCACTAGCCCATATTCGTGTATCTGAGATAATTGCCCAACAATCCAAACGGGCCCACGTTTGATACACACTAGTGTAAACCGGATATATATAAAACACATATCAACATAGTTTAACCTAATATATCTCAACCCTAAAGATACTTTTATATTATGTCCGCCCCCTTCTCTCCAGATACTCTCACCCAACCAAATCAGAGAAAAAGCAATTTTTATCAAATAGAAATCACAATCATATTCTTCAACAATCAATCACACAAACCTTTCACCAATCTCAGATTCATCTCAAAACAAAAACGCCTACCGCACCTGTGAAGCTCACTCACCTAATAAACTCAGTTGTTTCGATTAGACATGGCATCAAGATCCTTGAACAAGGGTCTCGGGTAAGGTTTTGGTGAGGTTCGATTTTATTTTACAGTCATGAAGCGAAATAAAGAAACGAGATAACATTGTTGTTAGACTCTTTCTTTGTCTTCAAATAATATTACAATAAGATCGATGATGAAATGGATTCATTTGAAATAATCTTCAAAAGATTACAAAAAAATTTGAATCAAAACTGAGATCGTATATGGTTTACTTTTCTATTTGGGTCTAGTTTGATTGAGTTTTGAGGAGTGATTGTGAGGGTATGGGTTGAGTCTAGATAAGGATTAGATTGATTTTGGTTTTGGAACTCATGGACTGATGAAGTATGATTGAACTGAGGTCGTGAATATTGGTAATTAGGTATAGCTCGTTGTGGTCAAGGTCTTGTTTACGCATAACTTTTGCATTTTCATTTAAGTCTTGAGCATAGAAAATTTTCTTACGCGTAACCATCTCTTTTCTTAAGCGTAAGCAGTGTGCTTATGCGTAAAAGTTTGAGTTATGCGTAACCGAGTTATGCGTAACTCTTACGCGTAACAATGTCTACGCATAACTTCACAGTTATGCGTAATATTCCTGTAGATGCTCCTTAGGCGTAGAAAAAGGGTTTTGACCCTTTGACTTTTTTCTGGCGAGTTTTTCCGACCACTTTTTCCGTTCAGTCTTCATAAAAAACCCAGAAACAGCATAAAAACTGCTTCTATGACTTGTTTGACCACGAAACTGACGGTTGACCACATGGTATTTCACAGCTTTTGGTACAAAAAAATCATATAAAAGATGATACAACTTCTGTTTGGACAAAATATGACACAAGACCAGATGTTGATAACTTTGACTATACCAGGTGACTTTTTATTTTGACCAAAAAAAGGATACTAAATATGTATACAAAACTGTTTATCACAAAAAATACGGAAAAAAATTTTCCGACCACAAATATAGCACAAAAAAACAGTTTTGAACAAGATACAAACCACAATAAATCATCAAAAAGTAACCATGGCTCTATACCACTTGTTAGGACCGAATAATATAAGATTTATGTGGTTCGGGAGGTCGGGGTTGGTGATTGAAGATGAAAGTATTCATCTTTTTTAGAGAGAGAAAGTAGAGAGAGGGAGGAGAAAACAAATGAACTTTTATTGAATAAACACACAATACAAATGACCAAATGCTTCACCTCACCCCTCATGGAGAGTCATGAGGGGTATTTATAGGCACAACAAACCTTAACTTTTCCACTAAAACGATACTAGTCCCTATGGGCAAAGTATTCTATGCATCTAGTCCATTTCACGTATGTGACGTTATCTTTATAAAAAAGCGAGGCTAACAATAACAGTAGTTGTTTGTCGAAGTTTTGCTAACTGACCTTGAAAATCTTTGTTTTTTGGTGGTCCAAATTGTTCCTGCAAAGCAACTAAAAACGTTGCCCAATCGTTGATTTGGGTATTACGTTTCACCCACTGAAACCACGATAAGGCATCCCTATCAAAATAGAAAGAGGCCACTCACAAACGATGCTCCATAGGGGTTTGATGAAGATCAAAACATTGTTGAATCTGGAAAATCTAATGAACGGGGTCCCCCTCTTCGAAACGTGGTACAACTATTCGCAATGGTTTGAGTAAAGCCAATGGAATTGGAGTTTCGTTTATAGTATTTGGGTTTATTGGTTGGTTTGGGTTTTGGTTAGGGTTAGGGTTCCGTCGAAGTTGCTTTATCTTCGCGGTTAAGGTTTGAAAAGTACCACTGATTGTTGTAACCTTTGTAGTAAGTTGTTGGATGATATCGGTATGCTTGTCTTTGAGCCGAATTATTTTCTCTGGTGGTCTCCAATTAAGTTAGACGATAATCAGTGCCTCTCGTTTATGGGATTTTTAGAGTTCAAGGATTAAAGCACCAACTGTAAGGTTATTGGATAATAGTGATAATGGAGTAAGTTGGGTGAGATGAGAAAGTTCACAGAGAAAGAGATGAGGAAAGATAAAAGTTAGTAATTGATTGTTTTTATATATCCAAAACTAAAATACTACTTGCCCATATATAGCCATTTCATATACACATTTAGAGTACTAGTAGACTATTATACATGATTTATATTACTAGACAAAAGAAGTAATCAAGTCTTTCCCATAAACATTGGTTCCTTTAATTCAACCATATCTAGAGTTCCCTTTGTTGGTATTGATTCATAACCCATGAAATCTGCAAGTCTCACTGATTTGGTTTTCATTCGTTTCCCTCTTCCTAATTCATCGACACTTTGAGCTTGTGGATCAACCAAGAGATATGTTATTTCCTCCTCGATATCGTTGCGAATATGTCTAGTTTCTATAAGGCTGGGCACACTCGTGACCCAGGTCACCATCGCCACGTCAGCTTTCTCTCTCCGGCGACCAGACATGACCAGGATGCCACAGTCGATGACCGATTTTTTTTTTTTTTTAAATTCAAACATTTTAAACATCAAATTTAAATTCATTAAAATTAAAATAAACTTTACAATACTAAATTGAAATAAACATTACAATACTTAAACTAATAATCTAAACCGTAGCGTTCCTTGCTTGTTGCCTTGACTTTCATCAATTCTTCTAGTTGTCGTCCGATCAAAGTTGGGTCGACTGGGGTATTGTAGAAGATTATGTCAGTCTCCCGTTTTGATAGTCTCATGAGCTCATGTTTCTCTCTTTTCATCTCCAGTTCTTTTTCCCTCAACCGTATGTACGCATCTTCTAAACCCTCTTTATTCTTACCTTTCTCCCCTTTTGACGGCTTCTTGAATTTGAATAAAGTTTTGGCGATGGATTTTACAAATGATTCTGATGGTTCCTCATCAGCACGAGAGGAGGAGGATGATTTCTTCCTTGCTTAGTCACGACCTATCGGTCGTGATTCTCTAGTCTCTTCCTCATCATCAGAATCATCAACATCTTGGACATCCAAAGGATCACGAGCTTGGGTTGAACCGGGGTAGTGGTAGAACCTTTGTTTTCTTCCGACTATTCGATGCGGAAGCCGACATCTCGCGTTCTTCCAAGCATCATGACCCTTTAAAATTTTCCAACACTCCTCCAAAGTGAAATAATGACCGTACGTCATACGATATTCTCTAAGAGCTTTTGAAGTGTCGTCTATATCATTCTCACCACTTCCATGGTTATTCTTGATATTATCAATGATAGCTCAATAATTACCAACCCTATTACGAATCCTATTCTTCCATTTGGTAGTGATGGAGTCGTAGGTTCGGTCTGAGCCAGTTTCATTTTGAAAGCACTCTAACTCCCAAAAGCGGTGTCGGTTCAAGGCGTTTCCTCTCTCCGAGTTTTCCGACACATAAACCCAAGCTCTACAAAGCGCGATCTCTTCCGCCTTTGTCCATGGTTCAACGATCTTCTTGGCTTTCGCCTTGCTTGCTTCGGGCTTCTTGCCTTTGTCCTTGGCGCTGAAGCGCGTCTTGATGGTTGCTTTGGTTTGATGGGGACATTTCTTGACATCATCGGTTTTTTCATCATCATCGTCTTCAACGGAATGGAATCATGGTGCGAATCGTGGTGCGAACCGTGACGAACCTTGCCCCATCGAAGCATCTTGAGTTTGGTAGTTTTGTGCCGGATACTCGGCATAAAATCTTCAAATTCATTTCAAGGTTAGTACTTGAGCGGGAATAAGGTTGATACTGGTTGGGGAGGATAAATGAAGTCCATGTTTGGATGATCTGACGACCACTAGGTTCTTGCCGTGTCGGTGTAAGGGCGTTGCGGTGGGACAAAAGGGCGGTTAACGTAAACGGGTTTTGGTTTTGATTTGGTTGTGCTAGTTGTGATTGATATTCAAAACTTTGTGGATGACGAATAGGCGGTTTTGTTGTGGTGTTATGACGGTTAATTGAAGTTGTTTTCCGGCGAGAAATTCAAATTCGGGGCATTTTGGGGTAGTCGGGATCGTCGGTTTTTTGATTGTGGGGTATTTTTCTTTGACATTTTGAATTTGGATGAGAATTAGATTGAGGTTGGAAGTGAATATAGATGAGAAGTAGTTTGAGGTGAATTGTGTTTGAGATTATTTTTGAAGTTGGTATTTATAGAGTGGTAAAAAATTCAAAAAAAAAGTTTTTTTTAGTTTAAATGACCAACGGTCGATTTTTTTTTTTTTTTTTTTTTACATTGAATGCCAAACGGGCAAAATATGGTTGGGAGTTACATTTTGAAATCGGTTGAAAAATCGCTCGATATTGCATTTTCATAGCCTTCGACCGATTTGATGACCACATGCCACACTCGACTCGACCCATGTTAATATCGGTCGAGAAGTCGTTTTCTCGATGACCAACCGATTTTTTTTTTCGACTATGCCCAGCCTAAGTCAACATTATCTTTGTAAAAGAACATGATGACCAAAATAGCCTAAGTCAACATTATCTTTGTAAAAGAACATGATGTCCAAAATGTTGATAGGGACCCTAGACAAGAACACACATAATAATGACTTTATGGCTCTTTCTTTCCAATAAAAAACACACTCGCACCTTTTCCACTAAACTACAACACTTTAACACTCTTTTACACCCTCTTTGGCGGTGAACACAAGTGCATCTTCTTCACGCCCAATCATCAAGCTAAAGGTACAATTCTTATTTCACATATTTCTTATGTTATGCAAGAAATTTTAGTTAAATTCACAAATCTGCATACCCATTATTACATTCTTGAGAACCCAATAATGTGATAGCTTTTCTTGATCTGCTGTTATTTTTAGTATTTTATATTCTTTTATGTTTAGCACTTTATCTTCACTACTGTCATTGTGTCATTGGATCTTTATGGTGACAAAAAAATGTGAGGAATTTGATGTTGCTAGTAGCTTATTAAAAAGGTTAATTATGACACAACTCATTTAGTCTAGTGGAGACATTTGTGAAATTACGTGAGATAAGTAAAAAAAAAACGTTAATTACTTTATGGGTTGTTGTTTGATTGTTGAATTATAATTATGTTAGGAGATATATTATCATAAATCAAATGGTTAAAGAAATATATGTGAATTAATGAAATTTATGTACAACTTTTACTATTCACTATGCTGTATGCTAAGTTATGTTTAAGATACTTATTTGATTTTATATTATGAGTCATTAATGTTGTAATATCATGCTCATGATAGTTTTGCTTTTGTTTGTATATAAATAGAAACTTTCTTCTTTTAGGTATCATTGTGCTTTTGTTTTCTCGTGTTTGGTTGATATTTGATAGCATTCATGAGTAGAAGTGTGGATCTCCATGGTCATTACTTGAATACCATGGTTCGGATGATATTCCTGAGAATTTGATGCACTTTTGCCAAATGGCGATGGTCTTAGTTATGAAGAGGTTCTGTTACAACAGGTGATTTACTTTGACCATACTCTACTACAATGGTTAGAACTTGACTGTGTAATGTGTATTCCATGGACGTCTTTGTCTTTATGTTACAGGCGAGTATGTTTCAATCATTTCAAGAACGTGACAAGAACAAACGTGTGGTAACGTATGATGATGATGATGATATTCATGAGTGGGGTCATCTTTTAGTAGATAAAGGTGAATCCTCGAGGAATGAAGATGTCAGGACACAAGAAGCCATAGATGAAGCTTTGGCTAGATCGTTGCAGGAATTAGGAGATGGATTTGATCATCTTCTTATAGCCGAACACAATGGCAGTGCAAGCGGTTAGTCACAATTTTAACTTTTTTCTAGTGTAAAAAAATAGAAAATGTTGTTCTAGTACATCTTCTGGAGAAATAAAATTGTAGGCTTCTTCTATGTATGAGAAGAAAAAATAAATTGTTTTATGGCAGTCTATATATATATATACTCCCCCAGATAGAAAATCCTAGGGTTGTAAACATGTTAACACTACTCTTACATGTTGTACAGGTAGCACCACAGTCCTATAGCAACTCCTTCGAGGGTATGACACTATTTATTTGAGCTTAATGCTTTATTCAGCCACTCTACAGCAATTCATCATACTCTATTCTAACAGGCACAGGCTGCAAGCTCGACTTCAATGGATGACGCCATTGATACTGATGGCATGCAATATGAGGTACATGTACTAAAGTAATGAACAAAGCTCCGAATTATCTATAAAATGACTTATGCTACTTTTATTTGCATACAATATGTCCTTTGCGGGCTAACCTGGCCCATTTTGACCCACACTGAAAATGACTTGTTTTGTCTCGTTACCGACATGTCCCCCTCTGCCACTTTTACATGGCGACCTGGGAGGGGTTGCACCCCAACCAACCTATCCCCCAACCGAGTTTCCTCCATTAGCCCAACCGACCCCAACCGGTTAACCCCCCAACCTTTTCAAAGTTATGGTTGGGCAGGCAACCGAAACATTCATTCTTTTTTGAGTTTGTATTCTTTTTTTTTTTATTAGTTTGGTGGGGTATGTTTTTGGTTGTGGTTGCGGTCGTCTTATTAACAAATTGTGATTGGGGTGTAGTCTTGGAGAGAGAAAGCTGGGGTGGCGCTGATGTGGCATGGGGTGACCACAATTTTTGTGGTTGCCATTAGCATTAGCCTTAAGTTGTAGTTCATTATTGTGCAGGAGTTACTACACTTAAGTGAAGCCATTGGCACCGAAAGTAGAGGCATATCTGCTGAGCGCATTTCCCAGTTACCAACTTCCAAGTACAGATCTGGATTCTTTTCAAAGAATAAGAAAAAGGAAGATAAGTAAGAACCAATTCATATTCTATTTTAAGCTTTCCTTTATAAGATCGTTTTATTGTAGACATGGGGCTATAAAGCAGAGACCTTTAATTAGTTTAATTCATTATGCGTGAAGGCTTCTGATTGCTGTCATAACATGTGTGATTTTAGCTGTGTCATATGTCAAATGGATTTTAACTATGGCGAACGGTTGATCACATTGCCTTGTGTGCATCAGTATCATGCAAAATGCATCAGTGACTGGTTGAAGCTGAAAAGGTAAAGCATTTTGGCTCTTGGTTGTGTTAATTACAAAGATACCTTATTATCTTTTCAAAGTTTGCTGTTTTGTTGATGGAAAGATGCAGTAAACTTGTTCATGCTGGCCTCTAATCTTAAATCTTAAATTATGATGTCAGAACTGCCCTATTTGCCAAAAGGAGGTGGTTTAAGCTTTCAAAAAGTTGGAGCAAAAAGCTTTTCTCGGAGAAGATACAGCTGTACTGGTTCATAGAAATATGTTATTTTAGAAATATAACTAGTTATATAGACATTATCTGTGGGTTGTTTATCATCTCAGTTGCTACTTTCTGTGGTAGCCTTTCTTTGTTCCCATAAACTTCGGTTTTTGGTAGAATGGGTATTATCTTCTTTTCTGATTTAACACGGAGTTGCATTTGGAAGATCTTTTTATAGAACACATTAAGACCAGTAAATGGTGATCATAAAAGTAATTCAAAACATGAAGGAAATAAAACACCTATCATAATGCTCATAAAAATCCAGCTCTTCTTAAATGTGTATACACATAGATTACAGTTTGCAACACTTCTATATGATAAAAACCCGCAGATAAAAAGGGGGAAATTAGAAATAACGGTCAAATGTAGAATGAAAATCAATCCAGCTGTACAAAAATATATTATCAAAGAGCATGTCCTTCACTCTTTCCAGCCATACCCCATGGTATCCTCAAAATCATCGTTGTTAAAGAAACTGTTTTCAGTAAACTCGCTAGCTATGTCTTGTGCAAAGACGGGCGCTTTCTGACTGTTAAAGCTATTACTTCTGGTTGGCACTGCTGGGGCCGGTCCATTCATGTGGGGCCGGGGTGAAGCCCCAGCTGCTGGAGTCATGCTTCCAAACCTCATACTCCCACTTCCATTACTCTGCCCAGAAACCGACGGCTTTGGCCCTCCACCCCCACCAACACTGTTATTGTTATTACTCATATCCTGAATGATTTGCTGAATCATGTGCTGTTGTGCCACCTGCCCGCCACCTTGAGAAGGTGGTGGCTGTTGCTGGATCATTCTGTTATTCTGCATGACCCAACCTTGTACTGACCCATTCTGGTTAGAGTTGCTTACAGAAGGGGGCTCTTGTTGGGAGTTTGAATTCATGGATTTTTGTCTCATCAACATATTCTGGTAATTCGAAAGAGTGACAGCAGATTGGGCAGAACCGCTTGGTGGAACTCCTCGGCCACTCATTTGATGACTACTATTCGCTGTGCTGTTCTGTCCAGGTTGTAATGCAACTAGATTTTTGAGTCCGGTTCGGTCAGTTGGGAGGCTCTGTCGTGGGAAACTTTTCAACCCCTCTGTAAAACAACTCAAGATTGTTAAATTAAAAAGGTAGGATAATTAAAAGATACAGGCAAACACAATGGACAAAAATAGCAATTCTTTATTACCGATTGGGCCGCCTTTGATTTGTTGGCAGTAATCCATCAAATCTTTCATGCTACTAACAACTTCAGATATCTGGCATATGTTAAAAGATAATAATTATTCAGGATCCTTGAGAATCTACGAGAACATGTCAACCGTTACAAAATACTGAAATATTTACCTGTAAGCACCTCACATATCGTTTAGAGAATCCCAAGTCATTTAACGATTGCAGCTCCAAGCTCCTGGCAAGCTGCCGCCAGGCTGTCACAACCCTGAAGTACGTAAACAATAAAACATGATGTACATGAAATATTACAAATAGTGTGGGACTGGCATTTAGTACTCACATAGTACTGTTTGTTTGCAGATCTTGCTGGGGAACCCCTTCAGATCTACCCTCAGCAATCGTAGATTGACATTTCTGTGCAACTTGTACCAACTGACTCACCTACAAAAAAATTAAAATAAAAAGAGCTTTTACACATTTGAGTAGATAGAAGCATTGGCAAACACTAAACACCCTGTCTACTAAAATCCAAAAAGAGCCACACATATGACATGAAATTGGCACGCCTATGAATCTAATCACAAGTCGTCACTTGCAACCGAACTGAAACATGTTAAATGAACTGAGCCTCATATCCTTAATTTTTTTTTTTTTTAACATGTTAAGTATCTAGATAAATATAAAAGGTTGAACCTGAGGTGCGATCAGTCGACGTGGGATAAGTTCCTCATGCCGGCGTGCGCAAAATTCCCAAGTTAATATCTGAAAGATGTACGTGGAATCATGTACGTAAGAATTATATAGGATACACCACTAAAAAAGCACAATACTTGATCTACATGGAAAATCAACCTTTAAATCCGGGGTAAAAATAACTTTAAGCTGACCCTGACGAACCACACGAAGTTGTTCATATATAGTTTCTTGAACTGCTTTCCCATATTCCAGAATCATTATTCCAGACGGAAATCTACTCTCTCTAGGCAAATCCAGGAACAAAAGCTCATCCATAACCCCACTACTAAATTTGATTTCGTTGAGTCTAGGCAGTACTTCAAAAGTTGCCTCTGTTGAAATACACAGAGAGAATGGGGAATAAGCGTACGTTTAATAATAAAACTTTGAAAGAGATACTCAACAATCACAGTAAGGAAGAACCATGGCTAAAGGAAAAAAGAAAACCATAAATAGAAAATACTTAAATATATATATCATTCACAAACTACATACCAAATCCTCTTCCAGATTTTGACCCGCATATGTCGCACTGCCAAGAATCCTGTAAACAGAAGATCAATATGGCAGGCAACTTGTGAATAGATTGCTTTTGTTAAACTAAAGCTATCCCAGTGTATCAACAGAAGATCAATCCACTAGATTAACAAAAGAAGAAAAAAATGCAACTAAATGAAGCAAACTCGTATGGGTCTTGAGAATTTAGAAGCTAATAAAGTAAGATCAGAAGGCAAGTAGTAGAGCAGATATGCTTACCACAGCTGCTTGTGGAAAAACACCCAATGAATGATGCCCAACATTGTCATATAGCGACAAGCACCACCTTTTCTTCGCACGTGGAGAATAATACTCCGCCACAAACTTCCTCCAATATGCAATACTATTATCCTGTACATGTATAAAAAAAACGAGTTTAAACTTTTTTTGATTTCTTTATTTATTTATTTTTTTGAACAAGATTCCTTTATTAAAGCAAGATATGTTGCATTAAAAAACAAAACTTAAACTGATTTCCCATTAATCATACTCACAGGGGGTCGTTGGCGCTGATGATACAAATACTGATTTAGTCTTCTAGAACATACACCACCATCATAAGGACGTTTAACTCCAGATGTTGGTTGCAATCCCTGTTGTTGGAGTTGCCTCAACTGAAGCTGTTGTTGCTGCTGCTGAAGCAAGTGTGCTCGTTGCACTGGTGGCAGAGACTGTAACAACTGTTGTTGTTGTCTTAATCTCTGTTGCTGAATCAACGCTTGTAATTGAGGGTTTTGGCTTTGTAACTGCATCGAGTCTTGTCTTTGCATTAACTGTTGAACGACCTGTTGTGGCATCATATCTTCTTGTTTAACATCTAATCGTGGTTTCTTTTGCAAGTGAGATATATTATCTGATGGTCCATCGATGATTGAAGAGCCTGAAATACTTAAATTATTGGAGGAAAACGATAACGGTGATGTAGGCAAGCGTGCATAGGATTCATTATTGATACTTGTGCTTCTTTGGAGATGTGGGCCACCACCCGCTAGTCCTGAATTAGCATCTGTAACCATTGAACATGCACCTATGCTAGGTCCAGAAGTAGCAACGTTGTTCATAACATTGTTTCCAAACGATCCTAACTGAACATTCCCTACACCTTGAGACTGCATATCTCCTTGAAAGAATACACCCGAACTCGAATTAGAATGTAGCATTCCTCCAGCTGCCCGAGATGGGCCCATACGTGATAGGGCCGGTTCCTGGCTGGAACCTAAGTAGTTATCTACAGCCAGTGCTCCCGATGCTATACAGATCTCATATAACACCCGCTTTTAAAATCCAACTAATCCAAAAAGAATTATTATCTTTCCACCTTCAACAATATCACAATCTAGTCTTTAACACCACCAAACTCGGTGACAATTCAAATACAAGGTTTTTCACCTATTAAAAATAGTCGAGTATCAGCTTTAGGATGTTGCAAAAATAAGAGGGTGCTTGAAATTTCATAAAATTCTGCTTATCTATTTAACTGCTTATTTTAAAGGAGAAAATCAGTTTAAGGTGTTTAGATAACCCTGACTGCTTTTGCTTATACAAAACCAGGTAAACGAAGAAGTATCCCTATTTAGGTAACCCATAAAAGTCAAGCCTTTTTGGCTCTAGTGTACACGGCCTATGTAGTCAATTTCGGTGGTATACCTGTGGTATTTCGGTTTTCGGTCCTCCAGTGGTATTTCGGTCCAGAATTTCGGTCCAAATTTCGGTCCCGAGATTTTCGGTGAAATTTACCGAAATTGGTCCAAATTTCGGTGGTATACCGGTTTTCCAGGTTTTTTTAATTTTTTTTTGTCCAAACTTAAACACAACATAATAAACACTAATTTTTGAAAGTATTAACACTAATCTATCAAATATTGACACTTTTAAGCTTGAATTTTGTATTTTGATTAAGTATTAAGTATTAATTATTATATAGATATAGATATTGCATAATATTAAAATTACCGAAATACCACCGAAATCCCACCGAAATTCCAAAAATTTCGTATCTCGGTCCTTGACCGAAACACATAAATTTCGGTCATTAACTACATAGTACGGCCTAACCCATGAAAGTCGAGACTTTGGGAACACCTTATAACTAGGCTTATTTGATAAGAACTATAATACCTAAACTTTTTTAGATTTGAACCATCATATCAAACCGAACAGTGTGTTATCGCAATTTCTTTTACAACATAAGCAAATCCAAACACTATTTCTTGACGTAGTTATTTTTAAGCAGCTTAAACAATCTCTAACAATAACAGCTTATATTAACAGCAGAACATTATCTACCAGCAAAATCCTTAAATTTAAAAAAATAATAATTCACACTAATAATTAAATCACAATTAAAACCTATTACCAATACAATTAATTAAAATCTAATTCATTTCTAAAATGTAAATAAATAAATAATTGCGTAATCACATTCACAACAGATCAAGAACAAATAACTAAAATAAACGCAAACTAAGTGATTAACTTAACAAACAATCAAAATTAATCAATTATGCATTAATAACAAATAATTAATTAATTAAAATAATCTAACCTTTTTTAAAAAATTTGATTTGATTTTGAGCTGAAAAAGAAATGTTGGATTTTTTTCAGGGTTTATATACCTAGCGGGACATAAAATGGGAAAGGTGACCGGTTGTACCGGTGACTGAGCTAATGTGACTGGTTATAGCCGGTTGACTGAGATTAGATTATTTAAGTATGGTTAGATCGTACAGTGGTGAGGTGCGGAATGTATACGTGGCGTGATCTGAGTGGTTTGTGTGTGGGTTTGGGGTTTGAAAGTGGCGTGTTTGTACTACAGCCGTCTTTGGGTTTGACCGTTTGAGTAGTGTTTGTCATATTTTGTGACTCGTTTGTAGTGAGTTCAACTCTTTTTTCTATAAACAGAAAACAAAATAGCAATATTGGTTATAAATTTCGTGCATGTAATTGCACGAGTTACATTTTAGTTTAGGAATTGAGTTGTAGAATATAATGTATTTTTTAAAAGTATCTCGTTTTAGTACGTGTATTTTTTTTAAGTTGTATAATAGCAATATATTTTTTTAAGTGTCTCGTTTTGGTATGTGTACTTTTTTTTAGTTGTAGAATAGCAATGTGCTTTCCATAAATGTTTCAATTTGGTACGTCATACTTTTCATAAGCGTTCCAATTTGGTACGTCATTAGCGTACCAAAATGAAACACTTATGAAAATGCTATTATATATCTTAAAAAATCTGCGTCTAAATGAACAAAAGATGAAAGTACACTACATAAAGTGAAATGAAAAATAATACACGTACCAAAATGGCACATTTGAAAAAGTATATAGCTATTTAACGGCCAAAACCCTTTAGTTTAATACATAGACATATAAGGATTTGACAGTTTTTAATATTTTGTAAACGTGCTATTACACGCACGAAGTTTAGATTATAAATACAACAAATTATTATATTATAACTAAATTTGTTTGGTGTGTTTTATAAGTTGTATTTTTATCTTGATATTTATAATCTCGTGCATCTACAGAATTTGAGTATTAAAATTAAATTAACTTATCATTGTCGCATTCTAGTTTTAACTCATGTATGTAGGGGTTTGGTGGTCATCCGCATGGCCTACAAACATGCATAGTAGAAAATAAATACAGAAAAGTCATGCAGCCAAAACCTTAATTAATCATATTTCTTAATCAGGGATATAACATAACTAACATGTAAGATAGGGATACTTGTTAATCATGCACTGCATAAACTCCTTGACCTTTCTTTAACTGCATGGAACGTCTTTTTCTTGATCTTGTTGCTTCACGAACTTCTTTAGGGTTTCTTGGAGAAAACCACCACTTGAATTGCGTCAGGTATGCACCGGTATTGCACAAGTAGAACTAGGTCTATGAACCTATGCAAGTTTTCGAGTACGAATTAGGGTAAAACCTTAATCGATTAGGAAGTCGACAAGGGAAGTCGACTTGGTTGACTATGGGATCGGTCTCAAAGGGTTTCGAACCCTGTGTGTGGGTTTTCGACCGATCAACCAAAAAGGAGGAAAAGGGATGTGATTTTAGGGTAGAGGACTTATGAGGTTTGTTGGGCCAATTCAGTGCCCAATGGTCTCTGACTAAGATTTGAATAGAAATTAGACTAAGTAAAAGAAGACTCTTTGATAATAAAATCAAAGAGCAATTCAAGAAGACTCGCTGTCCAATAAAGTCAGCGAGCAGCTCTAGCAGAGTTAGAGTCTTAGACATATGTCAAGTTTACTTGAGGATACACTCCCTAACTGATGCGGGTTAGCTAGTAAGTAGAAGGAACTCTAGTCAAGTATAAAGGTTCATCATGGATGGCAATATCTTAATGAACCTCTCGGTTCTCGATCGAGGCCAACAAAGCATAACTCTTATTCCTTTAAGTTTAAGCGAGACTTTTCATCAATATATTTGAGCGGGATAAAGTGATGATGCTATATTTTTTAGATCGCGTTTATATTTATAAGTTCTCGATTACCTATGATCTACGTGAGCACTAACGAGCAGTGTATCCGGTTGTGAGTAGTCTAGTATTTGGTAAAGCGAGGTCGTCCCAAGAGCTATGAGACGGAAGCTAATTTAAGTTCTCTATTATCACAAAGTTGGTTTATAAGTGGAAGTGTAATTAACTACTAAAATTAACGAAAATGAAATAGGTTTAACCAATGGGAGAACAATGTGCTAGCCTAGTTACTACTATTATCATGCCATGATCTAATTTCCTTAAAGTGTTTGCTCTCGCCTTATGTAGTGTGTAGAAACTAGAAAAGGGTGGTGGTATATGTGAAAACATATGCCTTTTTCTTTATCAAAACGACCCAAATAAACCGGAAACAAACCGTTAATGCTTAATATCTTTGTGTTTCTTGAGTTTATGCATGTGCAGGTACGGATATCACAAAACGGACAAAGAAAAGACAAAGCAGAAGAAAAGCGAGCACGGGAAAGAAAAGAGTGTGGAAGGCGGATAGGGATTGAGTTTACGGTTTTGGATCATGTTTGGAATATTTTCATCTTAACCTCATCATTTACGAATTACCAATCTTACCTCATCATTAATCAAATTACACTTTGCACCCCTCATTTTACCCAAGTTACACTTAAGTCTTTGAACTTGCAATTTACAAGTTTGGTCCTTTATTATTTACCTAAACCTTAAATCTATCCTAAGCATAATTGTTCTTTATAACCGGATAGAAAACAACCCAAACCCAAAATAAAAACCAACCCAATCTATACTCCTAGCCCATAATCGACCCAAAGCCCAACACCCTTTTACTACTCTTACCCATTACTCGGTTACATACCTATGACCCAAGTCAAACACTTAACCTCACAGTCAAACCTTAATATAAAATACCCTTTTATCCTTCCCCGCCAAAGAAAACCCCACTATTCATCATCTTGTCCAAACTAAAATACCCACAGTACCCTTCCAAGCTTTGTACTTAGAATCTTAGGCTGACATGGGTAGAGGAATGACAAGCTGGCAATCCCAGCTTGTCTGATTGGTGGATAAGATGTGGCAAAATGATCAAACGATAGAGATTGATTGAGATGATGAGATGGTGAATTGAAGGTCAATATCAAGCTTCTGGATCATTCCATGGAACCCTAGAATCACCTCATTGCTCAGCTATAAAAACCCCCTTCCTCTGAAGATGAGAGTTGTCCAATATTAGCATATTGAGTCCATTTTATTGTTTTATTTAGCTTAATTTACTGCTTATTTAGTTTCTTGTCTTTACAATTCAGTTGTATTTTAATTTCCATCCTTGTAATCTGTAAAATTTTAATAAAAGTCATTTTACTTAAAAATTGTCTCTTTACTTTTAATGCCTTTAAATATTGTTTGTATTGATTTTTAAGCTCTCATTACTGTTTTATAATCTCACTTAAGCTTATTCATAGCTTATTGTGAGATTATCCTTGTTTGTTTATGATTTTAATAAGTTTAAGTTCAAAAATCTAAAAAAGTCAAATAAAGTCAAAGTTTTAAGTTCAACTTATTTTTCAACTTATTTTATGTTCAAAATCTCATTTTCAGAATTCATTTAGTCTCTATTTGTCATTTAGGGTGAAATTCAGTTGAGTTTTAAGTCAAAAACATATTTAAATTTGATAATGGTTAGTTAAAGGGGTGTTTAGAATTGTGCTAAATTTAAAATAAAGACATGTTTTTCACTTGTTAGGTCTTGCAGTGTATTTGATCTAGGCTTACAAGGGTATTTGCAGTTGATTAGAGTTAGTAAACTTCAAATCTTATTATTTAAAAAGGTTTTGTCAAATTTATAATTCTCATTACAATAAAAATTTGTTTATGAAGCTTATTGTGTTAGGTAGCTTATTAGTCATGTTTAGGTGTTGGAATTGTGTCAAAATCGGTTACAAATGCATTAGAGTCATTTATTGTATTAGTGTTAAGGTTAATTTCACAATTCAAGTTTTTCAAAGAGTCAAAAACACAATAAGAGGTTACATCACTTTTCTGACTTCTTTCTAGCTTATTTTGGGCCTTGTAAGTTTGAAAGTGCTTTTCTGTTCTCTATATGCTTAACTTTAACTTTTTTTCGGTTTTATGCCTTAATATTTCATTAGCTAGTTTAAATCTGTGCTCAAAGTAGCTTGTATCTAACTGTTCCAAAGAGGGTCATACCAGACCTTCTCAACCCAGTTTCCTTTTAAAGCCACCATAAGCTCATATTAGCTTGATAGGTTTTGATATTTAGTTTATAGATTCCTTGCCAGCTTGTGTCCATTTTCCATGTTTCTTAGCTTTTAGCTTAAGCACAAGCTTAAAGCCTACAAGCTTGTGCTTAAGCTTAAATCTGCCCCCTTAGGCCTGTTTGGTAAATTGTAGTTGCATAATTGTTTATCTGCTTATTTGCCTAATTGGCTTAATTCCTTGTGTCCTTTCTGTTTATTAGAGCTTATTTAGATTTTTAGGTTTGCTCTTAGCTTATTTTTCCCTTAGGTTTAACTGCTATGAAGTTTCATTTAGCTTATTCCCTTATCAGCCCTTAGCTTATCTTCCTTTGTCCCATGGCTGTTTTAGTTTATAAGTAGTTCTATCAGCTTATTTTCTGTTTCCTTAATGTTTCCCTAGCTTAATTATTTCCTTAGTAGCTTATTCCTCTTGTTTTAGCTTAACCTAGTTTGTTTGAGCTTATTTTGTTTTGTCACAGCATTAGTTGTTTGTTTAAGCTTTAAACTCATTTCTGTCTTCTTCTAGAGCTTAATCTCAGTTGATCTTTGTCTTTTAAAAGTTATGGGTCTTTCACAAAGTTCATTTACTTAGCTTATTTTTAAAGTGCAAAAAGAAAATTCCAAAAATAAAAATAAATTTTCAAAAAGGGCGAGGCCAGGGGTCGAACTTGGGACCTCACCCTTCCAACTCACACAACACACAACACCCTAACCACTACGCCCTTGGGACTTGTCTCAACCAAGGGTGCAACATTAATTGTTTTATATACGTTTTTAGTTAATAAGCCTTTAAGCACTTTTCCCTTTTTAACAGCTTATTCTTATAAGCTAAATATCTATTTTTAATTTTCCCTTTTTCAGAATAGTTAAAAGTACTTTTCAGAATTTTTTGATAATTTTTCATAAAAGTTTACTATTTTTAATAATTAGTTTTCATAAATTTAGTTTTTAATTCCTAATAAATAAAAGAAAAATCAAAAAAATATCCGGCTTTCTTCTAAAATTTTATTTTGTCATTTAGAGCGTAGGAAAAATAGTTTTGCGTTTATAGGGTTATTATTTCTCATTTTTACTTTTAAAGCTCGGGATTAGCCGGGGTTTTTGCGTTTTTAGGTTTTTTGCGTTTTAGCCACTAATTGCTTTGTATTGTTGTTTTAGATGCTTATTAAGTTATTTTTTACTTATGTTTATCAATTTTAGTGTAAAAATCCAAATTACCCACTTTTCACTATTCAAATTCACAGCATTGACTCGAATTAAAATTCCATTCAACCTTCTTTGAGAAACAATCCGGAATACATACTTCCATTTGTATTCTTTTGAAATATTATAATTGAAAAATCGGTGGTTGAATAGTTTCACTGTTTTAATTACGTTTTAAAAGTTTCAATACTTTTTATTCTTTTTAAAAATCTTTTGATTCAAAGTTATATGAGATCAATTAACAATATATATAAACACAATAGACATGCACAAAGAAAACAATATATGAATGAAAGAAAAGATAAACAGATAGAACAATCAAACCACGACATGGTGATTTATAGTGGTTCGGCTACGAAGCTCAATCTTCGCCCTACTCCACTCCTCTAGTATCACAGTCGAGAGTTCACAATCACTATGTCAACAAACTCCTTTCAGGCGGGAAAAACCATACACCTTCGCTTACACCAACTTCCGACACTAAGCGGGTGTCGAGTTCTAATCTAGCTAGAACCAATCTACACAACACTACGGACTTGCACCTTATCCACTCGGACTTCCACACAATACGAGTCTACACATAACACTTCACGGACTTACACCTCGTCCAAATCTACACACAAAACTTCACGGACTTAAACCTTTTTCAAATATATACTAACACAACTAATCTCGACTTACACAAGTCGGATGAACCAATATGCAAGAAAGAAGCTTAGGAGAGTTAGATGAAGAGAATCATAACACAAGTTACGTGTATGTGATTCCTAGACTATAACACTTCGTTTCTTGGCGAATACACGCGTTCTTCTCTTGCACTTTGAGGTAGAAGATAACGAGATCACTTATAAACAAATAACAACAAGTTATAGTGATCAAAGAGAGGGGATTGGGAGAACAGAATGTTTTTGGTACAAAAGGTCTAATTTTCTGTTGAGAATAGTGCAGTATTGATAAGGATTTAAAGCATACGTTTTGAGGGGGTCATTTAAGCCCTAAATCGTTACATTTTATATCCGTTACTGTTTAAAATCGTTCATTTTGACATTTTAGGTCCTTTGAAGCAAATTGCTGGAATCAAGCATTTTTGGACGAAAAGGAGCGAAAACATGAAGAAAACGACAAAGTCAAGAAACAAGGCTGTTTTCACAAGCTTGACGGGGTCCCAACTCCAAGTGTGACGCCGTCGCTCACAAGGTTTTCCAAAATATCTCAAGCGACGGCTCAGGTCATATTTTGGTCTTAACACCTGACGGCATTACACCTTATTCAAAAAGGGGGTCACCATTACTTTCTTCACCAGACGACCAAGATCCTTCCCAAAGGACGTCCAGAAGCAACCCAGACGACGTCACTACTTCCTACTTGACGCCGTCATAAGCTAATCAAGACTATCACAACATGTGCGCGAAGTAGTTGATACTGTTTTGGCCATATCTTTTGCATACAAACTCGGATTTAGGTGATTTAAAAGCCCACACGACCAGAACGAGAAAATATACAATTTGGAGAAAAAGTCTTTGCAACGCTGTCACTCCTTACCGACAGAAAAACTGCCTATAAATATAACATTATAACTTCACTTTTTGTAAGCCCTAAACCCTAAGTCCGATTCTAGGGTTTAGGTAGGTGTTTTTCCAGCAAAGAGGGTTTTAATCACTCTATAAACATCTTGTAATGGTTTGTTGATTCTAATTCATGTCTTCAATTATCATTATTCTTGTTTATTATTCATTGATTATGCTTAGCTAATTCACCTAGTATTTGCTTATGATTGTATGAAACTTGTATATAATTAATTAGATTTTATTGATTTCTTATTGATGCTTGTGTCTATCTTCATCATTAAGGTGTGAAAAATTCAATGAGGCTAAATAATTTAGTTTACAATTCTCGCATCCTACTGTCTCTTGTTTAATTGGTAGACGCTAAAATAAGGAAAACGAGCTTCTTCTTTAATTGTTGCGAGCTTGAACGTCCTAAATAACAAAAAGCTTGAGAGTGCACTTAGGCGATCATTGTGTTTATTGCGTGAGTTGTAGCTTAAGGATAATAGAGTATTCGGGGAAGATAATTCGGTAATTGGCGATCCCGGATGTTCTAGAGGAAAGTTACGATTCAAAGAATTAGGGAATTAGGCACCCCCTATGACTAACACATAATATAATGCACCAATTAGACAAGGATGTGACAATTCATTAGGTAGAATTGGATAGCTAGCAAGGAGTAATACATCATAAGTAGATACGCTTCACCTCCCTTGTAGAATCTTAATTTACTTTCGTTGCATTTAGTTTAATAGTAGTTTAATCCCTGTGGAAAACTAGAAGGGGGGGTTGAATAGTTTTGCCAATTAAAACTTCCTTTTAATCTATTTAGATCGACTTATGTCAATCTATTTGGATGTATGTGTTGGATGTTGATAAACAAGCATATAAAGATAAGTAATGAAAATATAAGAGTAAGAAGCACAAAACCATAACATGAGTATTTATAGTGGTTCGGCTACAAGGACACCTTCCTTGCCCTACTCCACTCCCCGAGTCACCTACTCGAGAGTTCGTAAACACTACACCAATCTCCTTATGGCGGAGAAGCCTTCACAATGCCGCCTACCCTTTTTCCGGTGCTAGGCTAACCACCGGGTTCTTTCACTCCAAGGTGAACTACACCTACACAACGTCGCCTACCCTTTATAAGGTACTAGGCTAAGTACCTAGTTCTTTTACTCCAAGGTGAACTACACCTTCACAACGTCGCCTACCCTTTATTAGGTACTAGGCTAAGCACCTAGTTCCATTGCAATGGAGGAACTACTACCACACTACACCAACGACTAATCCCAAAGGAGATCTACTCCTTTAAAACATCATCAAGGATATCAATATCCTTGGATCTAATACTAGTCTATCTTGTACATCGAAACACACCATATCGAATGTACATCTAAGGCACCTTTCACTAATGTCTTTGACTAGATCTACAAGACACCTTTCACTAATGTCTTGTGTCTTCACTTCTAAGCACATTTCACTAATGCTTCTTGTCTTGACTTCTAAGCACCTACCACAAGTGCTTATCCTATAGACGATAGATACCCTTCACTAATATCTTCGTCTTGACACTTGAGACATCTTTCACTAATGTCTTCAACACTACACTTCTTTGAAGAAAGAAAGAGATCATCAACAAGAGGACTTCAATAGCCTTGATGATGAGGAAGCATGGCAACTCATGGACTTGAGCTTGCTCGACTTCAAAGGTGGTGATGTTGCCTTTAAGAGGAACCTAGAATATCACACAAAAACAAAACTACAAACATAGATCTCTTGGATCTAAGGTTAGTGAGATATAACTCAGGGGAGAAAGTATGTTAGAGAGGGGTGAGAAATAATGAAGAAATGGCTCACTATTTATAGAGGAAAAATCCTCTGTTCCCGGATCCCACGGATCCTTACCACGAGGATCCGGCTAGCACAAAGCTAGGGATCCGTGGAGCGCTCCTCTTGCCCATGGGTATTTTGGTTATGGGTCATGGGTTGAACCATGGATCTTTGGCTAGATATAATGTATCTTTAAGTGCAATGCACTTAGTCACTTGGGTATGGGTTGATCCATGGGTTATGGATATTATCCATGTATGATATAAGCATGATGTCATGCAATGGGTTATGGGTCAAGATCCATGGGTTATGGGCTTTGGGTTGTACTTGACTACATTCAATGTATTTGCCCAATGGGTTGTGATACTTAAGTTTCTACCCATTTATATTACCCAATATACTACATACTAGTTATGTGTATATTTTGTCAAATATGTAAACACTAGTTGTTGTACATATGTATTACTTAAATCATAAAATCACTTATACTTGTTTTAGTGTTTTATGTGAAAATGGAATATGTTAGAAACTATTAGTTCAAACCATTTACGTATTTTATTTGTTTCGTTAATATGATTTCGTTTGTTATCGACAAAAATTAGAAGATTGTAAAATATAAATAAATGTTTTTACTGACTTATTTGTATTAACAATCTCCCTTTTGTTGATGACAAAACATAAATATTTTAAGGAAAAGCTAAAATTAAAAGTTTGAATTGTAGTTTTACTTTCTTCTCCCCTTTTGTCGAAACAAAAGTGTTTGAAAGAAAGCAACACATCGTTTTTAAGAAAACGTGAAAGAAATAAAAATAAAAAATAGAGAGCAAGTAGCAGGAAAGGATCTCGTCGTTACTCCCCTGACGAGTCCATCCCTAAGTAAGGCGTCAAGAAACTAATTCTAATCTAGTTCATTTGCAATTAACTTTTGCAAAGATTATGTCTATGTGATTGGTGTGCTCCCCTAGATGATTGCAATTTTGCAACGGAAGTCATGAAAAATAAATCTAAGATTGCAAGTAATTTGCAATGTATTGCTTTGACATAAAGCTCCCTAGCTTTAGGATGTCAAAGTCTTCATGTGTAAATTGAATAACTACAAAACAAAGATTAGAAAGCAAGTATAATTCACAATTTCACGCAAATGTGTTCCAAGTTAGTAGGAAAAAAGTTTCGTCTCACGGATCCCACGGTTCCCTCTAGTAGGGATCCGTCAGGCAGTCCGAGGGATCCGTTTGGGCGATAAATAAAATCGACAAAGGTGATAAAACAAGTAATGTTATCACATAAATAAGATATGAATTCAAAGTAATCATATGCTCAACAAAATAACAAGTAGCATGTAATTCCATTTAATAAAACAAGAGTTATGATATTGATCGCTTCCAAACTGTCAAGTTTATTACACAAGTCAACCACTTGTGAATGGTCAACCGTAATAAAATTCAAACAGTCTAAAACCAATGCAATTTCCCTTGGAATTTAGTGGATTCCCGGATCGTTAAATCCCACGGAGGATTAATGGTGTGTGAACACGTTCAGACGTAGAATGATCACTGATGAGTGTGTAAATACTCATCATTTTTGGTTAAATCTGAACTGCAAAACGTCTAAAAATGCTCAGAAATGCATCAAAATACTAAAAATATTCCAAAATTGCATTTTATATGTTTCGGATGCAAAATGTTTAAAATCGGATGAAAAATGAGCTAAGTTTGCATAATTGGCGTTTAGGTCCCCAGTTTCAAAAATTGTCAGAAATAGTCCCTGAGCACATAATTTCAAAAGAAAAATCACCAAAGGTCCTTTTAAAATCATGAGTTGTCAAAATTAGTCCTTTGGTGAAAAGTTCCAAAAGATTTGAGAAATTACAGTTTTGGTCCCTGGATTTTAAATATGGTCATGTTTAGTCCTTGGAATTTTCAAAAATGGCAAATATGGTCCTTATATTATTTGAGATTGGCAAGACCAACCCTTGGACTACCTTTTCAGAAATTACATGCATAGTCCCTGGGAATTTGAGTTTTACACATTTGGTCCTTGGTTACTTAAATCCTAAAATCCAAACCGGATCCTATATTATAACCCAAGTCCAAACCCAAACTAACCTTGGCCCAATACCCTTTTACCCACAACCCGGTCCAACCCAACCTTTTTACCCGAATCCACCCCGCCCAATTTAAATAATAGAACCAGTCACGGGTTCCCTCTACCTCTCCCCCATCATCACCCTATGCCTGCAAAACCACCCACGCTTCACCACCATCATCACACCCATCCTACCCTCCACCTCACACTCAAAGCCAAGGTGCATTTAATGCATTCTCTAACCTAACACTCCATCTCCGGTGTTAAAAGCAGTTTGGCGCCAAAAGCCATCCAATGGCTAAAATCTAATTTAGCAATCCAAGGGTCGGTTTGTTCTTTGGGATTTGAAGAGAGGTGAGAAAAAGATTGGAGTATAAAAAGGAGCTAGAGGAAGGCAAATAAAGCAGTACTTAGTTTTATTTCCAAAATGTATGTCGTTTCTCTAATTCCTAGTCTTAATTAGATTGTTAGTGGTAATTTCAAGTCTCAGTGTATTAAGTTAACTTGTTTCATTGTATTAAAACTCTTATCAAGTTTCAATTCAAGTCTTAGTTCACATTTCATACTTCTTGTCCACTGTTGCAAATTGGAGTTTCAGTTTCTTATGTTCACATCTCTAGCAGCTTATTTATAAGCTTATATTAGCTTATAATAGCTTTTTGTGAGCCTGTATTCAAGTTTCATGCACCTTTGGAATCTGGTCAACAAAAGTCAAAATGGGGCAAAATAATGCAGAAATGGAAAAGGGGTTGATGCAGGAATAAAAATGGGTTGATTTATAGCAATGTGGTTGGTTTTTATAGGATAGCAGTTCTGGTTTCCATGTTTTCAAGCCATAGTGGCTAGGACCCATTGTAAGTGCAAATTTCAAGTTCATAAGCATAACTGCTTTTGTAATTTTAAGTAGTTAAAACTGTTTCATTAGGCGTGTTTAGGACAAGTGAACTCAACTTAATCAGTAACATTAGCTAAATCGATGGTTGTCTAATTAAATTTGCTTATCGATGAGTTAATAGGGTGTTTGGTTTATAGCTTAACTGTACTAAAGGTGTGTTCATTAGTTAAAATCTGTTGGTTCATGTTTGTTTAGTCCATATATACTCATTCAAGTCTTAGTTTTGTGCCTGCAAGCTCAAGAAGTCAAACATCATACAAATCTGTCTCACTGTCTTCACTGTTGGAGATTTTTGAAAGCAAACTCTTGATTTATGTTTAGAATTATTAGTCATAGCTTGCAGTAGGTGTATTTCATCCATATACATCATAATCAGTCATAAAATTGGTTTCAAATTTCATTTTGGTCAAAGTTCATAACTGTCTTCATAAAGTCAAAACTGAAAAATCCATTTTGAGCTCAGTTAGGAAGATTTTTCATGAGATCATCTTTGAGCCAATTTCAGTGAAACTTGGCATTCTAAAAAGTTCAATGGTCTCCATTCTTATTAGCATTTTGTAGAATTTTATAAATTTTTATAAGCTCCATTTGAGCTTGTCAAGCAGGCCTAACTCCTTGCTCACAACTCTCGGTTTAAGCGAGTTTTCTCGACCTTGTGCACCCTTGCACAGGGGCTCATAAAACTTCTCAAAGTCTAGTTTTGGTGTACTTGATCTCGGCCGGGTCTAGGATAGGTTACAATTCTTTGGTTTTCGGTTTAGCTTAATTTGTAGCTTGTGCTTGTGTCCAAGTAGCCCATGAAGCTGTTTTAGCTTATAAGCTCAAATCATCAAATCGATCAATCTTGTAATTCAGAGGATATGGCTTGTTGTTTTAGTTGCATTTGGTAATTTTATCATTTTATAACTTCGTATTAAGTTGGTGCTTATTGGGTGTCATTTGGCTTATTGCAATCTTATTCATAAGCACATTCCAAAGCATCCCATTTTCTTGTAAACAAGCACTTTTTTTCCATTTTCCTAGATTCAGTACATTATTTTAAGCTTATCTTGAATTTTCAGATTTTTCTAAGTTTGTTTGCTATTTTTACGCATTTAAATCAATTTTAGCACTTTTAATTAGCTTTTAATCCAAAAATTAAGAAAAGTCTCAAAAAATAATTTTCATTTTCTTAAGTTTAGATAAATATAAAAGACAAAAAATATTTTCTAGATTTTCTTAGTTAAAGTTGTATTTTAAGCCATTTAATTAGTTTTTAATAGTTTTAATTCCTAGAAAATAGAAAATAATCAGAAAAATATAAAAATAGTTTTGAAAATTCTCTTTGATATTTTAGATTTTCTAAGTCTTAATTTTATTTTTCTAGCTTTATTTCAAATTTTCTTGTATTTTAGGTAATTATTAAATAGTTAAAAATAGTTTTAATTAATAATAATTAGGTAATTAGTTATAAAAATAATTTTCTTGTTCTATAAATTTTCTTTTATCATTAGGTTTGTAAAAATATCATTTTCACATTTTTAGGGTTAATATTGCTTTAGTTTCACATTTTCTATTGTACGTCGCGTAGTTTTTAATTTCAGTTTTGTAAAAACATAAATCACAAAAACATCATTGTAAAAATAGTGATAGCGTTTATTTAATATTTTTTATCTTTCTAATTTCCTTTAATTTGAATTTAAGCCTACGTAATTTGTTGGCTTTTTACGTAGTTATAATCATATCATTTCTTTTTACATTCAAATTTCTCGATCACTATCGTTTGGTGATCCATTGCATAGCTTCATTGGGACATAACGGCGGGAAACACTATACTCCTCGGATCTTCATTGCATTAGGTGCTTAAGTTGTTTTAAGTTTCTTACGATTCTTACCATTCACGAGTGGTCAACTTGCGTGAGAAAACTTGACGGTTCGACGGATAAAAATCACTAAGGATAATGATCGTAAAGATTTTGGTGGATAATTACACTCTTGATTGATTGGAATTGTATTAGGATTTAGAACTATAAAGCACAACAATCGATTAAACAAGCGTGAGCGCGACGTTTACTAAATTTTACGTAAGCATCAAAATAAAACGTAAATTTAAAAGAATAAAACACCTATGGATATGAAAATGATATTATTACAATCCTAATAATAAAAGAAAATTATTGGAAAATTAAAATTATTTTATGACTATTTATTTAATTATTATTAATTAAAAACTATTTTAACTTTTAATAATACCCTAAAATATAAGAAAATATGAAATAAAGCTAGAAAAGTGAAATTATGATTTAGAAAAATCTAAAATATTATAAAACTTATTTTAAAACTGAAAATATATTTATTACACTTTTATCTATTTATTATTAATTAATTACTATTTATTAATTATTTAAAATACACTTAAATACAAGAAAATACAAAATTAACCTAGAAAAATAAAATTTTAACTTAGAAAAATCTAAAATATTAGAAAACTAATTTTAAAAGCGAAAAGATATTTTTATGCTTTTATTTATTTAGTATTAATTATTAAACACTTTTAACTATTTTAAATTCTAATAAATACTAAACAAACTAAGAAAATTAAAATTTTTCTAAAATTATCCTATGATGATGAAGGCTAAGAAAATTATAAAAGCAGAAAGTGCTTAATAATGTTTGAAAAAGAAAATTAAAAGCTAATTTATATTAAATAAACGCTATCACTATTTTTATAATGATGTTTTTGTGTTTTTTCTTTTTTAAACCTATTTAACTACTGAAAATAAGTAACTTTTATAAAGACAAAAATTTTGGAACTTAAAAATAAGCTGAGAATGAGCTTATGAGCTCAACAGTTTAAGCTTATGGCTTATTTTGATTTTTTTTAAGCTCAAACAAACTTCAAAGTTGGAACCAAAGTTAAAATAAGATATAAACAAGCTAAGATTACTTATATTAAGCTAAAAGGTACAGAGAATCATACTGATAAGCTTTTAATAAGCAAATAAGCACTTCTACTAAACCAAGAAAACAAACAAGCCTGCACAGTTTTTGTAGGCTAGATTAAGCTATGGGCAAAAGCTCCAAAGTCAAAAGCAAGCTTGGGTGTAATAAGCTGTTAGGTGAGCTTCTCAGAAAACCAAAATATACAAGGTTGGGCCCACTATTAAGCTTGTAATGAGCTTGAGAAAAAGCTTGTAAACCACTGAGTGTTTAGTGTACACAGAAATGGGACAAGGTAAAAGCTACTTGCAGCCTTATCAAATAAGCTATAAAGTAAAAAATTATGCTTGGAACTTTAAGGCGACTAGGTTAGCTTTCAAAAACCAAAATACACAAGCTAAGGTTCAGCGATGAGCTTTTTATGAGCTTGTGAAATAGACCTATTCAACTGTGCACAGGGCACTTTTTTAGAAAAGTGTCTAAAATAAGCTAAGAAATAAGCAGTTTAACTAGCTAACTAGAAATTATAAAAAATACTATGATTAAGATTAGCAACTAAATATTATAAACCTAAAAGCACAGATTTTAAAAGCTAATATTAAGTCCTATAAAAAATTATTTAGTTTATTCAAAAACTGTTTAAGTAAAAATTTGACTTTTTAAGTTAAACACTAAGGTTGACTTATATGAACTTTGATTGATCTAAATTAACTTAAATTGTTATTATAAGCTATTATAAGTCTAAAATAAGCTAGGTTATCTACTTATAAGCTAATGAGCATGATCATAGGTTCTTAAATTCAAGACAGTGCACTAAAATGAAGGATCAAAGAGATTTTGACTTTCTTGTAAACAAGGTCTGGTTTTAAGTACTTCTCTGAGTTATTAGATCATATTGTGTGATACATCAAACAAGAATAACCACTCAAACATCCTAGAACACAGATCAAACATTAATACCAAACATCCCTTTACTTGACTGTTTTGAAGATTTGAACATGCAAATGAGACATTGAGACCATAAAAGCAAGTATAAGAACATTTAATGATATAAAAAGCGATTTAAGCACATAAACACTAATAATAATAACAAGACCTTAAAATCACTATTATGCAAAATTACTAGTGAAAAGTGAAAAGCGAGTAGCTAAGGAAATTAATAAACAAGCTTGCAATATTAAGCAATAACTTATCTTAACAACACTAAATAAGCATAAAATTCAAAGGTAAGCGGATATAAGAACTTCTACGGTGAATGTCAAAATTAAGAAATAAACACAACTTGATTCCAAGCTCACAACCGAGAACCAAAGACCGAAAACACTTCCTATAGCTTCCCAAGAAGCTTCTAAACCCAAGGCAATCCAAAATTTACCTGCTCCAGCTATCTTGCATCGACTTCAATGATTTTTATTTTAGCCTATTTTTCTTGATTTTATGAATTTTAAGTTCTATAACTACAAGCGATTTTAATGTTTCTAATAGCTTTAGAAGCTATCTAGGAGCTTATATCATCTTAACAAGTCCTTAACATCCACTACAATCACATATAAATAAACTTGAGATTTTGAACTTGAAAATTGCATAAACTGAAATTGAAACTGACACTTGAAATTGATGACTGAAAAAGTTGTACAATACACTGAAAATACTTAAACAAATCCTTGAAAGCTTAAATCTACACTGGAAATTGAAATTTTACTAAAACGACATAAGCTAAGTTAATTTACACTAGATATCTTCTCCTCTGCTTCTCCTGCTTTCTTTATAGACTTTTTGGACTTCCCACTTGATTCTGAACATATCCCACTTGCAATCTTGGCCATTGGCTGCTCTGAATTCATCCTAGCCGTTTAAACTGTTTTTGGCGCCAAAATGATAACACGTGGCTAGGGGCAGTTTTAGAGCAATTAAGGAACCTTGGTGTGTTGTGGAGGTGGAGGGGGGCAATTTAGATAGTAGGTATGGGGCTGGGGTTGAGGTGGCAGCAAAACTAGGGGTTGTGAGTGAGGATAGAGTGTTTGATGGTGGGAAGCATTTATTGATTGTGAAATGGTATATAGGTGGAAAGGATGAGAGGAGAGTAGGTAGTGAGGTGGAAAGGTGGTGGTAAACCACCACGGTTTTGGGTTGGGAGAGGAGAGGAAGATGAGCAGTGGAGGTGGTTTTGGCGGGGTTGTTGTTTGACGGTTTTATTATTAAGGAGATTGAGATTTGGGATTGTAGTTGGCCACCGGTATTGGGTTTGGGTTTTATATTAAATAAGGTCCGGTTTGGTTTAGTAGTTAATACACAAGGACCAAAGTTGCAATTTCTCCAAAGTTGAGGGGCTGAATTAGCAACTTTTCCAAAGTTAACACAAGGACCAATTATGCCATATATGAATAGTACAAGGGTAATATTTGATAATTTTCCATTTTTAAATAACCCAGGGACCATTATTGACACTTTTCAAAGTTGAGGGACCAAAGTTGTCATTTTGTAATTCTTAAACTTTGAAGGGTTTGCTTTGACAACTTTTGAATCCCATGGACCTTAAATGATATTTTGCTTTATTTTGATTTACCAGGGACTAATTTTGACAACTTTTGAAACTTAGGGGACTAAAACTGCCAATTATGCAAACTTGATACGTTTTTCCACCTGAGTTTGGTATTTTTGCATTTGAAACACATAAAATACTTATTTGTGATATTTTATCATTTTGATGCTTTGTGGTGTTTTCGGATGTTTTTGCGATCTAAAAGGTACAAAATGATGAGTATTCGCACACTCATCAATCCCCACACTAAGATATTGCTAGTCCTAGCAATCTTTTATGAAAAATTAATGGATTTCATCTCTTTACCAAAAGCCATTACTTCCGGAGTAGCCAATTGTTTGAGTTCAAGTAAAACCTTGGTACAATGATAACCAAATGATTTTGAGCAAATCACCGACTTTCAACGGTTTGATTTGTCTTTACGAAGCCGTTTATACGGACTAGCCAACTCTTAGATAAATTATCTTTGGTAAGTCGATTACCAATTATGGCTTTCAATCGCCTTTACCACAAGCCATAAACTTGCGGGCTAGCCAACTCTTCACTAATTAAAGATATGGTGAGTCAACATCATACAATTTTGGGCAAATTGCAAGCCGTAAACGGATTTGAGATATATTTACCAAGAGCCGTTTGCTCTGGATTAGCCTATCCTTATGTGTGTTAGACATGGCGGATGATAACCATATCGAGTAAGTGCAAAACACTTACTCCAAAAAAAATTTTGGCCAAAAATGGGGAATTAGGTGGTATAATTACATGATAAAATTCGTGAGAATTCCCCACACTAGAAATGAATATTGCCTCAATATTCAAAGTACCGGCGGTTATGCGAAACATAGAACGTAAAGGGAAATATTACGGCCATTATTTGAAATTTTTATTTTATTTTATTTTATTTTATTTTATTTATTTTTATTTTAATTGATGAAAACTTATATACAACAATGGGCAACTCCCACACTAGGTGGTAGAAAGTAGAAAGAAGTCGAAATATAGGTGAAAACCCATATGGTGTGCTCTTGTTTTTGATTACCGAGTCGCTAGCTTGACTCGATCCCCATTTATTGGTTCATGGGAAAGTTTGTAGATCCGGACAACCACGTGTGGAATGTCCTCTCCAAAATAGTGTTTCAATCGATGACCATTCATTTTAAAATTTGGACCATCGGGTTGAGATAACTCAATAGTCCCATAAGGAAATACTTTAGTGATGGTGAATGGTCCGGACAATGGATTTTAGTTTTCCGAGAAAATCTTCAATCTTGAATTGAAAAGAAGGACTCGATCACCAACGTTGAAAACGCGGTTCTTGATTTTGGAGTCATGAATCTTCTTTGTCTTTTGTTTGTAGATCAAAGAGTTCTCGATGCTTGATCACGTAGTTCATTTAATTCATTCATTTGAACTTTTCGTGATCACCACCGTCTGAATATCGGTTGGCATGTTTCAAGGCCCGGTATGCTTTGTGCTCAAGCTCAATCGCGATGACACGCCTTCCGTACACTAGCTTGATGGAGTACACCCGATGGGTGTTTTATAAGTCGTAAGGAAGGCCCAGAGCGTCATCTAGTTTATCCGACCGGGATGCACGGTTTCGCCACCGTCCTTTCGAATTCTTTTTATACCTCGGTTGAAACTTCCACTTGCCCACTTGTTTGGGGTGGTATGCAGAGAGAGACGGTGAGTTACACCATATTTTGCATGACTCGATCAAATTGGTCATTGTAGAAATGCGTACCACGATCATCGATTATAGCTCGTGGAGTTCCAAACCTAGCAAAAGAGATTTTAAGAATTTCAAAACAACTCGGGCATCGTTGGTAGGTAAAGCTTCGCTCAACCCATTTTGACAAATAGTCACGCGTACAAGTATGTATTTGTTTCCTCGAGATGATGGAAATGGTCCCATAAAGTCAATGCCCGGATGTCAAAGATCTCACACACTTGAATGGCGTTTTTGCGGCATTTCATTTCTTTTGAGAGATATTTCGTGACGTTGACAAGCGCGCCATGTGTTTTGACAAATTCATGGGCATCCTTATAAATAGTAGGCCAATAAAATCCGGAATCAAACACCTTTTTGGCGTGTAGTTTGACTATGATGGCCCCGGTGGGTCCAAAGATGGCCAAATACTCATCATTTTGTGTAATCTAAACTGCAAATTCATCCGAAACGCTCAAAACACATCAAAATGATCAAATTATCACAAATCAGTGTTTTATGTGTTTTAAATTCAAAATATCAAAATCGATGAAAAATGTATAAAGTTTGCAAAATTGGCGCTTTAGTCCCCGAGTTTTAAAAGTTGTCAAATCTAGTCCTCGAAATTCAAAAATGTGGAAAATTATCATTCAAGGTCCTCAAGTATTCCAAGTTGTTTAAAATGATCCTTGAATGATTCTTTGGTCAATTGGCAAGAAAGGTCCCTAAACTTTGGAAAATTGCAAAAATAGTCCTTGGACTTTAAAAATAGATTTTATGCAAAAAAGGGCCTTTGTTTTATCAATGTTTGTCAAAATTGGTCCTTGTGAGAAGTTTGGAAATGTTCACTTTCAGTCCCTCATGTTTGGTCAATTTACACTTTTGGTCCTTATTTTTAAAACAAACCAAACGGACACTTACAATATCCATAGCCCAAAATACAAACCCAATATCCAAGCCCAACTGATTTTGACCCTTGGACCTTGACCTCCATCCATTAACCTTTTGACCCCAACCACTAACCCAAATGGACCCCCGTGTTATTAATACTGTGGTCAACGCAAGTCAAAACCACCTCGCGCCCAAAATATTGGTCCTTTGTATCGCCTCTCCCATTTCGTTTACCCAAAACCGCACTGGTTTTCACCCATTTTCTTACCACTCCCATACCATGTCCCTCCTAACCCTCTAAACAACAAAACTCTTAATTATCAAAACCAAATCCATTAATTGTCTTAACTCGCTTGAAGAAATTTTGGCGCCAAATTGCAACTTGACGGTTATGATCAACTTGAGAGATCCAATGGTTAGATGTTGGTGGAATCAATCGAAGCACATGGGAATGATGTCAAGTCTATAAAGAGGAGAGATATGCAATGTATCAAGATATCTAGAGTAGTCTTTAATTTTCATAGTCGTTTTTAGCTTAACTTAAATTTGGTGTACTTTTCAGGTTTTCAAGCTTTGTATCTCAAGTTAGTATTGTAATATAAACCTTTTCAAGTACAAATTTCAAGTTTCAAGTTCTTATTTCAACTTATGCGGTTTTATTAAAAATTCTCATTAGGTGTTAATGTTGTTGAAAGTTGTTTGTATGGATTAGAATAGATCACTTAAGCTCCTAGAAAGCTTAAGCAAGCTTTTAGAAACTCTAAAATTCGGTTTAGAAGAAAAATCGAAATTCACCAAAATCCAAATTAAATACTTCAAAAATAAAAATCACTTGAAAAGGTGATCACAAATGGAGCAAGGTTTATTTTGGATGGCCTTGGGTTAGTGAACTTTGTGGAAAGTTCTATAGGAAGTTCTATTTGGTCATTGGTTCATGGTTTTCATTGGATTCCCATTTGTAAGCTTCTTAACCATTTTGGCATATTATCGTTATAGTTGTTATTTAGCTTAAATTTCGTATTTTGTGTTAATTAGTTATAACTTAGTATGTTTGATCATTAAAATCAATAGGTTGTTTACTTAAATTTGTATTTTGCAATAATCTCACTTTGTGATCAAACTAGCTTAGGTCTAAATTCTTGATTTCTAGTTGTTAGTGTTGTTGATTTATGTTTCCTTAGTTCTAAAAAGTGAAAATACAAGGTCTGAATTCAAGTTTGTAGTTTCTAATTGTGATTTGCTTTGTAAAAGTTCTTAACAGTCATCCTTAAGGTGTGTTTGGTTTAGTGTGTTTAAAGGTTCTTTGGACTTTGGCCTTGTTGGAAACCTGTTTTACTTGGTTCAAACAACTCATACAAGTCAAGATATCAAGTTCTTATTTGCAAAAAGTCAAAATTTCAAGGAATCATTCATATGTGCTTACTGTTGACAGTTCATGATCCAAGATTTTGATATTGTGTTCACAAGTTGTTAATATTGCTCTATTCAGTCTTAAAACACCTTAATACAACATCATCAGTGCTCTAGATCAGATTAAAACTCACTTTGGTCAACTTTTTAGTTTTCTTAAAAAGTCAAAATTTCAAAAGGGTCGTTTTTGATTAAACTTAGGAATTTCACTGAGGGTTTAATAGTGAGTTTCAGTTTATAATCTTTGGAGGTATTGTAGTTTGGTTGGTGTAGAAAAATACAAAATGATAGTTTCTAGTTTCTTAGCTTTTTAAGTGCTTAATTCATCGCTTATTTGAGGCACTGTTTCACAAGTGCATCGTGCATGTGAAGTGGTACCAACTTCATAAGCTTGCATTAAGCTCATTACCTGTCCAATTCTAGTGTTCTTTGGTTCTTTGGAAAGCCAACTTGGTCATCTTGAGGACCCAACTCTTGTTTTTCAATTTGGAGCTTGTTTGGTGGGGCTGCTAGTAGTCCTAAGTTTGTCCCATTTCTGCTCATATAGCCAAAGTGCTTATTGGCTTTTCATAGCTTATCAGTTGGTTTCTTTGCATAATTTAGCTTCATTTTAATCTCTCTAGCTTATTTTCATCTGCTTTAAGCCTTTGTTTCATCTGTTTGGCTTATTTGAGCTTATTTCCACCCAAACAAGCTCTTTTGTCCACTGTTGGGTCATAAGCTCATCAAATTAGCTTATTAGTGTTTTATAAATTTTTTGTCTTTATTAAAGTTTCTTATTATTAGTATTTAAGTAGTTTTCAAAAAGAAAAATCACAAAAACATCAATATAAAAATAGTGATAGCGTTTATTTAAGATTTTTAGCTTTTGATTTTTCTTTTCAACTTATTAATAAGCAAATCTTGTTTTTATAGTTTTCTTAGGTTTCTGTTATCATTTAGGATTTTTAGAAAAGTTTGATTTTTCTTTATCTTTTAGTATTTATTATAATTTTAATTAGTTAAAAATAGTAAATAATTAGTAATAAATAATTAAAAAGTCTAAAAATATATTTTCTGTTTTAAAATTAGTTTTATCATATTTTAGATTTTTCAAAGTTAAAATTTTATTTTTCCAAGTTTATTTTGTATTTTCTAGTATTTAAGTGTATTTTAAATAATAATTAATTAGTAATAATTAAATAAAAAGTGTGAAAAATATATTTTAGTTTTAAAATTAGTTTTATAGTATTTTAGATTTTCAGAATCATAAGTTTATTTTTCTAGCCTTATTTTGTATTTTCTTTCATTTTAGAGTATTTATTAAATAGTTAAAATAGTTTTAATTAATAATAATTAATTAAATAGTGTTAAAAATAATTTTCTTTTCTAATAATTTTCTTTTATTTTAGGATTCCAAAATGTCATTTTATATTTTTAGGTCTTTTATTTCTTAGTTTTCACTTTTTATTTTGTGCGTCTGCGTAGTTTTAAAACTCACGTTTACGTTTCTTTGATCCGTTGTTGTGCTTTCCAATTCGTGTCCAATTCTATTCCAAATCAATCAAGAGTGTAATTTCTAATCATAACCTTTACGATCACTATCCTTAGTGATCATCCCATCATCTGAATCGGTGTTTAACACACCATTGAGTCTCCTTGGGACTAAACGACCGGAATTCAATCTATTCTCCCGGACTTAATTGTATTTGTGTTCGAATAGTTTTAAGTCTTTAGACTTGACTGCTTGGCACGAATCAAAATTTTAGCGCCACGCCGGGAGGCTTTAGCGTGTGTCTAGCCATTTTCGGATCCATTGTTGCACATACCCACCATTTGTAAAAAGTTTTTGTAAAGTTATAAAAAAAAAAAAGTCATTAACACTTTTCCTAAAGTGTTAAAACACCAAAAAAAAAAATATAAAACAACAAAACAATCGAACGTTTTCTATTTTGTATTCTCTTTAAGGTGATTCTTGAAGAGATACGATTTGGTTAAACGGGACGATAACAAAAATATTGTCCAAAAGTTTTGAACCCATCTGCACATGATCTAACCTACGTCTTTTCGGTGGTACTTAATTGAATACATAAAATCAACCACCGCAAATCAAGGCAATGCACTACCTAACTGGGGTGCGACCATTAATAAGTTCCCGAACATCGATTTAAAACTTGCCTTTGTGTCACTTGTGATTTGGTGTACCTTTTTCAAAAAGCCATTTCATTTGTGATTATTGGTTAAGTTCACTTGTGTTTTGCCTCATTTGTTTTGAAAATTGGTTTTATACATAGTGCATGCAAGACTCGTTCTTCGATTCTACAAGTCCACTTTTAGAACTTGGCAAGATTCTCTCAAGACGTAGAGGACGTTCGGCTCCTTCACCGTGATCGAGGAACGCCTACCACCACCACCTCCGTCGAAATGGCGCATTTAACGTACTATGGCGGAAATGCTCCAAGCACCCACCGAGGGTTATGGAGATGCCATCGTTTACCCGTAATCAATTTCGATCACTTGAATTGAAGACACATTTGATCCAACTTGTGTCTACAAATCAATTCCACGGGTTTGATCGAGAAGACCCGTATGCACACATCCGTTGGTTTAACAAATTGACTTCAACTATCAATTATAAGGATGTTCCACAAAAGTCATCAAGTTGATGCTTTTTCCATTCTCTCTGAGGGACGGCCGGATTT
This sequence comes from Chrysanthemum lavandulifolium, assembly GCA_022545495.1. Classification (NCBI taxonomy): domain Eukaryota; kingdom Viridiplantae; phylum Streptophyta; class Magnoliopsida; order Asterales; family Asteraceae; genus Chrysanthemum; species Chrysanthemum lavandulifolium. The sequence goes on along the minus strand of CM040244.1, from coordinate 80,975,721 downwards.
GGTGGAAAAAGAACCCCTCGATCTATCGAAACTTGGGAGGATCTTGTTCAAAAGTTTGTGAACTACTTCTTTCCTCCATCAAAGACGACTAATCTAAAAATGAAATTTCGGATTTCGTCAAAATTTCGATGAAAACTTTGAGAGGCATGGAGAGATTCAAAGATCTCCTCAGAAATGCCCCCATCATGAATTCACGAGCTTCAACAAGTCAATATCTTTTACAATGGGTTGAACGGTAACGATCAAGATTCCTTGAATGCAGCAGCAGCGGAAATATCTTGAATCGTAGACCTAAAGATGTGATTGAGATTTGCGAGCAAAATCAAAAGTTCCTATTTCTCGCAACAAAGTCAATACTCCTAACACTCGCTCCTTCATCCAAGAACTCTTCGAGTTAGCACTCCGATAGTCGCTCTAACGGATGCCATCCGTTGTATGATTAAGGATGTTAAGGAAATCAAAAGCGAAATTCATAAGCCCGAGCTACCAAAGCCGTAAACAAGGTGTGTGAAACTTGTAGTGGTCCACACGCTGCACTATGATTGTCAAGCAACCGATGCTTCCTTTTACCAAGCCCCGTAGCTTGGTAAACCACAATCAATACCGACCACATCTTTGAACCACACTACCGTGCTAACACTAATCAGCACCACCGGTTTTAACCAAATCACAACATGCAAAACCGGAATCAGAACCAACCAAGAATGAACCAAGGTTATCAAAACCAAGGTAATTTCTATCCTGGACCCAATCAAGGTTTCCATCATCAAGGGAACCTTCATCAAAACAATTTCAATCGAGGGAATCAATTTCATGGGAATATGAATCCTAATCAAGGGAATTTTGGTCATAATCAAAACATACGACCTCAAATTGTCCCTCCAGCTCCTCCTCCGTCATTACTCCTCCAGACCATCATCCGATGAGTTATCAAGCGGTTCATGAAATCCCAAGATGAAATGAACAGTTGTTGGTCACCGATTGTCGATCGAAGAAGTCTTTAAATGATCGACCCTCGGGCTCGTGTACTTTACCGAGCAACACGATCGCTAACCCGAGGGGCGATGCTAAGGCGATCACAACCAAGTGGTGTTTCATACCGGACCGCTGTTCCTACTACCTCTTCTTCTTCTCTTCCTAAGGTAGTGGACGGTGAACCTCCAAAACACAATGGACCCACGACTCCAATGCCACCTCCACGGTGCCAATGAGTCAAGTTACCAAGGAAACAACGGACAAGGTGCATAATTCAAGCCCGAAGTACAAGACACGTCCAACCTTGGTAGTCCATCCTCAAGTGGTCCGAAACCCCGCCTAATCAAGGAGTTGTTTTGAACCTCCGTAGCTCTGTTGAGAATCGAATCCAAATCTTCTATTCCTTACCCATCGCGCTTGAACGAGCAAAAGCTCCGAGAAAGCTAGTCATCAAATGGATAAATTTTTCCAAATTTTCCAAGAGTTACATTTTGACATAAGCTTTATGGATGCTATCATGTCGATGCCCAAGTTCGCATCTACTCTCAAGCACATGTTAAGCAATAAGGAAAAGTCGTTTGAAATGGCTAAGACTCCTCTTAACGAGAACCGCTCGTGATTATTCTAAAAAGCTTCCGAAAGCTTGGAGATCCCGGAAATTTCTCTTACCTTGTGTATTCCTCAGAATGGTTGAATGCTTTGCCCTAGCGATCTTGGTGCAAGCATTAATCTTATGCCATATTCGGTGTGGAAGAAACTTCTCTTAGGAACTCACTCCTACATGCATGACTCTCGAGCTTGTCGATCGTTCCATATCCCGTCCTCTTGGCATTGCCGAGGACGTGTTTGTGAAAGTAGGAAAGTTCCATTTCCACCGACTTCGTGGTTGTTGATTTTGATGCCGATCATCGGGTTCCTCTCATTGTTGGTCGAGGATTCACGAGAACGGGCCGTGCTCTCATAGATGTATTTGAGCAAGAAATCACATTGCGTGTTGGTAATGAAGTCGTCACCTTCAATCTTGACCAAACTTGAGGTACTCCGCAAACTATGATTACAATCGGTCAACCGAATAGATATCATTGATGTTGCTTCCGACGAGTACTCTCAAGAAGTTCTTGGTTATTCTCATAATTACGTGAGTGGGATTCCACCACATCTTCTCAACCTATCATAGCCAATTTACTCCTTCTATCACTCCGTTTGAGGGAAGCGACTTCATCTTAGATGAGATTGAAGCATATTTGGCTAGTGATTCTGCTCCTTGGGAAATTGATCACGCCCAATTGATATTGAGGGGATATACTTCTTATTGAGAAGTTGCTCAATGATGATCCATCATCAACCCCTCATCCCAGTGATTCAATCCCAATTGAGATTAATCAAAATGAGATTAACTGAGGAGATATTCTTCTTGAGAAAGTGTCAACTGGATACTTCTCTTCCTCCCTCCCATCAAACTTCATAACGAGGAAGTCAATTCGGTTGAGAAAACCAAGAATTTCCGAGGTTGAGCTTAAGGACTTACCTCCTCATCTTGAGTATGCATTCCTTGAGGGTGATGATAAATTACCCGTCATTATTGCTCGAGATTTGAGTAAAGATGAAAAGTCGCTCTCATTAAAATCTTGAAGTCACACAAGCAAGCAATTGCTTGGAAACTCTCCGACATCAAAGGTATAAACCCCGAGTTCGTACTCATAAAATCTTGATGGAGGATGACTTTAAACCCGCAGCTCAACATCGAGGCGAGTGAATCCAAAATCCATGATGTTATCAAACAAGAGGTTATCAAACTTCTTGATGCCTTGGATTGATTTACCCGATCTCGAGACGGTCCTTGGGTCACCCAATTCATTGTGTTCCAAAAAGGGTGGCATTATCGTTATCACAAATGAAGATAACGAGTTAATTCCAACTCGATTGGTTACGGATGGCGTGTTTGCATCGACTATCGTAAGTTGAATGACGCCACCGTAAAGACCATTTTCCTCTACCCTTCATGGACCGATGCTTGAGAGACTAGCGGGGAATGAGTACTATTGTTTCCTTGATGGTTTCTCGGGTTACTTTCAGATCCCTATTGATCCACGGGATCAAGAGAAGACCACATTCACTTGCCCATACGGAACTTTTGCCTACAAACGTATGCCTTTTGGCTTATGTAATGCTCCCCGCACGCTCCAACGATGTATGATGGCCATATTCCACGACATGATCGGGGAAACAATGGAAGTGTTTATGGATGACTTCTCGGTCATTGGGGATTCTTTTCAATCATGTCTCTCCCATTTAGATAAAATGCTTCAAAGGTGTGAAGACACCAATCTTTGTCTAAATTGGGAGAAGAGCCACTTTATGGTCAAAGAAGGCATTGTCCTTGGCCATAAGATTTCAAAGAACGGGATTGAGGTAGATAGAGCAAAAGTTGATGTTATTGCTAAATTACCTCATCCTACTACCGTCAAGGGTATTAGGAGTTTTTTGGGTCATGCCGGTTTCTATCGAGATTCATTCAAGATTTTCCAAAATCGCCTACCTATGACCCATCTTCTTGAAAAGGATGCTCCTTTTATCTTCTCACCCGAGTGCATCGTAGCTTTTGAAACATTGAAGAAAAAGCCATCAAGCACCCATTCTCGTTGCTCCCGACGGGACTTGCCTTTTGAGCTCATGTGCGATGCAAGTGATTTTGCTATCGGTGCGGTCCTAGGGCAACGAAGAAATAAGCATTTTCACCTATTCACTACGCAAGCAAAACTATGACCGAGGCTCAAACTCATTACACCACCACGTAAAAAGAGCTATTAGCGTGGTGTATGCTTTTGAGAAGTTTCGCCGTATCTTATCTTGACCAAATGCGTAGTGTATACGGATCACTCGACTCTTAAATATCTCTTTGCAAAACAAGATGCAAAGCCGAGATTGCTTCGTTGGATTCTCCTCCTCCAAGAATTTGATATCATCATACGTGATAAAAAGGAGCCGAGAATCTAGCGGCCGATCATCCGTCTGATTAGAAAACCCTCACCAAGATGTTTTCGAGAAAAGGATATAAATGAAACATTTCCTCTCGAGACACTCAATGCGGTTTCTTTTCGTGGAAATTCTACCACCCCATGGTTTCTCGACTTTGCAAATTACCATGCGGGTAACTTCATTGTGAAAGGATGTCGACCCAGCAGAAGAACAAATTCTTCAAAGATGTTAAACACTATTTCGGGACGACCCTTTCTTGTTCAAAATCTGTGCGGATCAAGTCATCCGACGGTGTGTTTATGGACGAAGCTATTGACATTCTCAAAGCTTGCCATCTTTGGACCCACCGGGGCCATCATAGTCCAAACTACACCGCCAAAAGGTGTTTGATTCCGGTTCTATTGGCCCACAATCTATAAAGATGCCCACGATTTTGTCAAATCTTGTGATGCTTGTCGTCATGGAAACATATCTCAAAGGAATGAAATGCCACAAAATGCCATTCAAGTTTGTGAGATATTTGACATATGGGGTATTGATTTTATGGGGCCATTTCCATCTTCTCGTGGTAACAAGTACATACTCGTGGTCGTTGACTATCTGTCAAAATGGGTTGAAGCAAAAGCTTTACCCACCAATGATGCCCGAGTAGTTGTGAAGTTTTGAAATCTCTGTTTGCGTGTTTGGAACTCGAGAGCGATAATCGATGATCGTGGTACACATTTTGTAATGACCAATTTGAAAGAGTCATGCAAAAGTATGGTGTTACCCATCGCTCTCTATCGCATACCACCCCAAACAAGTGGGCGGTGGAAGTTTCAAACCGTGGTATTAAAAGGATTCTTGAAAGGACAAGAGGCGAGAATCGTGCATCCCGGTCGGATAAGCTTGATGACGCACTGGGCCTTCCGTCATGACTTACAAAACACCAATTGGGTGTACTCCATACAAGCTAGTGTACGGAAAGGCATGTCATCTTCCGATCGAGCTAGAGCACAAGGCTTATGGGCCTTAAAGCATGCAAACTTCGATATCTGAGACACCGGTGATCATAGAAAAGTTCAAATGAATGAACTAAATGAACTTCGTGATCAAGCTTATGAGAACTCTTTGATCTACAAGCAAAAGACAAAGAAGATCCATGACTCCAAGATCAAGAACCGCGTTTTCAACGTTGGTGATCGAGTCCTTCTTTTCAATTCCAGATTGAAGATTTTCTCGGGAAAACTCAAGTCCCTACCGGTCGGTCCATTCACTATTGCTAAGGTTTATCCTTATGGTACCGTTGAGTTATCTCAACCCGATGGTCCTAATTTTAAAGTGAATGGTCATCGAGTTAAGCATTACTTTGGAGAGGACATTCCTCCGTGGTTGTCCGGATTTACAAACATTCCTATGAACCAATGAATGCGGGATCGAGTCAAGCTAGTGACTCGGTAATCAAAAACATTAGCATGCACCATATGGGTTTTCACCCATAATTACATCTTCTTATCCCTTTCTACCACCCTAGTGTGGGGAGTTTTCCCATCTTGTTGTATATTCTCATTCTTTTAAAAAAAAAAAAAAAAAAAAAAAAAATCCTTTCTAAATAAATGGCCGTAATATTTCCCTTTAACGTTTTTTGTTTTGGCATAACCGCGGTACTTTGAATATTGAGGGCAATATTCATTTCTAAGTGTGGGGGAATTCTCACAATTTCATATATTATCTACCCAATTCCCGTTTTTGGCCAATTTTTTTTTTTTGGAGTAAGTGTTTTACACTTTCTCATTAGGTTATCATCCGCCTTTGTCTCAGAAGACAAAAGGATTGGCTAATCCAGAGCAAACGGCTCTTGGTAAAGATTTCTCAAATCCGCTTATATGGCTTGCAATTTGCCCAAAATTGTATGGTTCTTCACTCCCCATCATCCTCAAAAGATAATGAGTGGCTAGCCCGCAAGGTTATGGCTTGTGGTAAAGGCAAAGGAAAATCCATAATTGGTATTCACTCACCAAAGATAATCCCGATAATTTATCTAAGAGTTGGCTAGTCCGTATGGTACGGCTTCCGTAAAGACACATCAAACCGTTATATGGTTTATGATTTGCCAATAAATCATCCGGTTATCGTTGTACCAAGATTCTTACTTGAATCAAAACAATTGGCTACTCCGTAGTGATGGCTTTTGGTAAAGAGTTTTCAAATCCATCAAGGTTTTTCAAATCATTGCTAGGGACTAGCAATATCTCGATGTGGGGGATTGATGAGTTTCAAATACTCATCATTTTGTGTAATCTAAACCGCAAATTCATCTCGAAAACGCCAAAACACATCAAAATGATCAAATTATCACAAATCAGTGTTTTATGTGTTTTAAATTCAAAAATATCAAAATCGATGAAAATGTATAAAGTTTGCAAAATTGGCGCTTTAGTCCCCGAGTTTTAAAAGTTGTCAAATCTAGTCCTCGAAATTCAAAATGTGGAAAATTATCATTCAAGGTCCTCAAGTATTCCAAGTTGTTTAAAATGATCCTTGAATGATTCTTTGGTCAATTGGCAAGAAAGGTCCCTAAACTTTGGAAAATTGCAAAAATAGTCCTTGGACTTTAAAAATAGATTTTATGCAAAAAGGGCCTTTGTTTTATCAATGTTTGTCAAAATTGGTCCTTGTGAGAAGTTTGGAAATGTTCACTTTCAGTCCCTCATGTTTGGTCAATTTACACTTTTGGTCCTTATTTTTAAAACAAACCAAACGGACACTTACAATATCCATAGCCCAAAATACAAACCCAATATCCAAGCCCAACTGATTTTGACCCTTGGACCTTGACCTCCAGTCCACAACCTTTTTGACCCCAGTCACTAACCCAAATTGGACCCCCCCGTGTTATTAATACTGTGGTCAACGCAAGTCAAAAACCACTCCTCGCGCCCAAAATACTGGTCACTGTAGCACTGCCTCTCCCATTTCTGTTTACCCAAAACCAGACCTGGTTTTCACCCATTTTTCTTACCACTCCCATACCATGTCCCCTCCTAACCCTCTAAACAACAAAAACTCTTAATTATCAAAACCAAATCCATTAATTGTCTTAACCTGCTTGAAGAAATTTTGGCGCCAAATTGCAACTTGGACGGTTATGATCAACTTGAGAGATCCAATGGTTAGATGTTGGTGGGAATCAATCAGAAGCACATGGGAATGATGTCAAGTCTATAAAGAGGGAGAGATATGCAATGTATCAAAGATATCTAGAGTAGTCTTTATTTTTCATAGTCGTTTTTTAGCTTAACTTAAATTTCAGTGTACTTTTCAGTTTTCAAGCTTTGTATCTCAAGTTAGTATTGTAATATAAACCTTTTTCAAGTACAAATTTCAAGTTTCAAGTTCTTATTTCAACTTATGCAGTTTTTATTAAAAATTCTCATTAGGTGTTAATGTTGTTGAAAGTTGTTTGTATGGATTAGAATAGATCACTTAAGCTCCTAGAAAGCTTAAGCAAGCTTTTAGAAACTCTAAAATTCAGTTTAGAAGAAAAATCAGAAATTCACCAAAAATCCAAATTAAATACTTCAAAATCAAAAATCACTTGAAAAGGTGATCACAAAATGGAGCAAGGTTTATTTTGGATGGCCTTGGGTTAGTGAACTTTGGGGTTCTATAGGAAGTTCTATTTGGTCATTGGTTCATGGTTTTCAGTTGGATTCCCATTTGTAAGCTTCTTAACCATTTTGGCATATTACTGTTATAGTTGTTATTTAGCTTAAATTTCTGTATCTTTGTGTTAATTAGTTATAACTTAGTATGTTTGATCATTAAAATCAATAGGTTGTTTACTTAAATTTGTATTTTGCAATAATCTCACTTTGACAGTCAAACTAGCTTAGGTCTAAATTCTTGATTTCTAGTTGTTAGTGTTGTTGATTTATGTTTCCTTAGTTCTAAAAAGTGAAAATACAAGGTCTGAATTCAAGTTTGTAGTTTCTAATTGTGATTTGCTTTGTAAAAGTTCTTAATATCATCCTTAAGGTGTGTTTGGTTTAGTGTGTTTAAAGGTTCTTTGGACTTTGGCCTTGTTGGAAACCCTGTTTTACTTGGTTCAAACAACTCATACAAGTCAAGATATCAAGTTCTTATTTGCAAAAGTCAAAATTTCAAGGAATCATTCATATGTGTACATCTTGTTGATGTTCATGATCCAAGATTTTGATATTGTGTTCACAAGTTGTTAATATTGCTCTATTCAGTCTTAAAACACCTTAATACAACATCATCGATGCTCTAGATCGATTAAAACTCACTTTGGTCAACTTTTAGTTTTCTCAAAAAGTCAAAATTTCAAAAGGGTCGTTTTTGAATAAACTTAGGAATTTCACTGAGGGTTTAATAGTGAGTTTCAGTTTATAATCTTTGGAGGTATTGTAGTTTGGTTGGTGTAGAAAAATACAAAAATAATAGTTTTTAGTTTCTTAGCTGTTAAAGTGCTTATTTCACTGCTTATTTGAGGCACCTGTTTCACAAGTCTGCCCTGTGCACAGAAGTGGTACCAACTTCATAAGCTTGCATTAAGCTCATTACCTGTCCAATTCTAGTGTTCTTTGGTTCTTTGGAAAGCCAACTTGGTCATCTTGAGGACCCAACTCTTGTTTTTCAATTTGGAGCTTGTTTGGTGGGGCTGCTAGTGGTCCTAAGTTTGTCCCATTTCTGCTCATATAGCCAAAGTGCTTATTGGCTTTTCATAGCTTATCAGTTGGTTTCTTTGCATAATTTAGCTTCATTTTAATCTCTAGCTTATTTTCATCTGCTTTAAGCCTTTGTTTCATCTGTTTGGCTTATTTGAGCTTATTTCCACCCAAACAAGCTCTTTTGTCCACTGTTGGGTCATAAGCTCATCAAATTAGCTTATTAGTGTTTTATAAATTTTTTGTCTTTATTAAAGTTTCTTATTATTAGTATTTAAGTAGTTTTCAAAAAGAAAAATCACAAAAACATCAATATAAAAATAGTGATAGCGTTTATTTAAGATTTTTTAGCTTTTTGATTTTTCTTTTCAACTTATTAATAAGCAAATCTTGTTTTTATAGTTTTCTTAGGTTTCTGTTATCATTTAGGATTTTTAGAAAAGTTTGATTTTTCTTTATCTTTTAGTATTTATTATAATTTTAATTAGTTAATAAATAGTAAATAATTAGTAATAAATAATTAAAAAGTCTAAAAATATCTTTTCTGTTTTAAAATTAGTTTTATCATATTTTAGATTTTTCAAAGTTAAAATTTTATTTTTCCAAGTTTATTTTGTATTTTCTAGTATTTAAGTGTATTTTAAATAATAATTAATTAGTAATAATTAAATAAAAGTGTGAAAAATATATTTTAGTTTTAAAATTAGTTTTATAGTATTTTAGATTTTTCAGAATCATAAGTTTATTTTTCTAGCCTTATTTTGTATTTTCTTTCATTTTAGAGTATTTATTAAATAGTTAAAATAGTTTTTAATTAATAATAATTAATTAAATAGTGTTAAAATAATTTTCTTTTCTAATAATTTTCTTTTATTTTAGGATTCCAAAATGTCATTTTATATTTTTAGGTCTTTTATTTCTTAGTTTTCACTTTTTATTTTGTGCGTCTACGTAGTTTTTAAAACTCACGTTTACGTTTCTTTGATCCGTTGTTGTGCTTTCCAATTTCGTGTCCAATTCTATTCCAAATCAATCAAGAGTGTAATTTCTAATCATAACCTTTACGATCACTATCCTTAGTGATCATCCCATCATCTGAATCGATGTTTAACACACCATTGAGTCTCCTTGGGACTAAACGACCCGGAATTCAATCTATTCTCCGTGACTTAATTGTATTTGTGTTCAATAGTTTTAAGTCTTTAGGGACAGATGATCGCAGCCTGTGTTCTCACTCCTTTTTATCACGATAATGATATCAAATTCTTGCAGGAGGAGAACCCAACGAGCAATCTCGGCTTTGCATCTTGTTTTGCAAAGAGATATTTAAGAGTCGAGTGATCCGTGATACACCACGATTTGGTCAAGATTAAGTATGGTCGAAACTTTTCAAACGCATACACCACGCTAGTAGCTCTTTTCCGTGGTGGTGTAATGGGTTTGAGCTTCACCATAGTCTTACTCGCGTAGTGGATAGCTGAAAATGCTTGGTCTCACGCTGCCTCAGGACCGCACCGATAGCAAAATCACTTGCATCGCACATGAGCTCAAAAGGTAAGTCCCAGCCCCAAACGAGAATGGTGCTTCAAGAAGCTTTTTCTTTAATGTTTCAAAAGCTTCGATGCACTCAAAGAGAAGATAAAAGGAGCATCTTTTTCAAGAAGATGGGTCATAGGCCGAGCGATTTTAGAAAATCTTGTATGAATCTGCGATAAAAACCGGCATGACCTAAAAACTCCTAATACATTTGACGGTAGTAGGATGAGGTAATTTGGCAATAACATCGACTTTTGCTCTATCGACCTCAATCCTGCTTTTTGAAATCTTATGGCCAAGGACTATGCCTTCTTTGACCATAAATGGCTCTTCTCCCAATTTAGACAAAGATTGGTGTCTTCACACCGCTTTTAGAATTTTATCTAAATGGGAGAGACATGTTTGAAACGAGTCCCCAATGACCGAGAAGTCATCCATAAACACTCCATTGTTCCCCGATCATGTCGTGGAAAATTGCCATCATACATCGTTGAACGTGCGTGAGCGTTACATAGGCCAAAAGGCATACGTCTGTAGGCAAAAGTTCCGTATGGGTGTGAATGTGGTCTTTCTTGATCCCGTGGATCAATGGGATCCGAAAATAACCCGAGAAACCATCTAAGAAACAATAGTATTCGTTCCCTCGCTAATCTCTCAAGCATTTGGTCCATGAAGGGTAGAGGAAAATGGTCTTTTCGGTGGCGTCATTCAACTTACGATAGTCAATGCAAACACGCCATCCTGCTACCAAATGAGTTGGAATTAACTCGTTATTTTCATTTGTGACAACAAGAATGCCACCCTTTTAGGAACACAATGAATTGGGCTAACCCAAGGACTATCGAGATCGGGTAAATTAATCCCGCATCAAGAAGTTTGAGAACCTCTGCTTGATAACCTCATGAATCTTAGGATTCACCCTCTCGATGTTGGATCATTGGCTTGAAGTCATCCTCCATCAAGATTTTGTGAGTACAAAACCTGTGGTTGATACCCTTAATGTCGGAGAGTTTCCAAGCAATTGCTTGCTTGTGTGACTTTAAGACCTTTATGAGAGCAAGTTTTTCATCTTTATTTAAATCTCGAGCAATAATGACGGGTAATTTATCATCACCCTCAAGAAATGCATACTCGAGATGAGGTGGTAAGTCCTTAAGTTCAACCTCGTGAAATTCTTCGCTTTCTCAACCGACTTGACTTCCTTGTTATGAAGCTTGACGGGAGGAGTGATGAAGGATCATCATTGAGCATCTCTCGATGAGAAGAATATCTCCTCGATGTCAATTGGAACGTGATCAATTTCCCATGAAACCGAATCACTAGACAAGTATGCTTCAATCTCTTCTAAGATGAAGTCACTTTCCTCAAACGGAGCGAGAGAAGGAGTAGAATTGGCAATGATGGGTTGAGATGAATGAGTGAGATTATTATCAAGAATTATGATCATAACCAAGAACTTTTGAGAGTACTCTTCGAAGCAACATCAATGATATCTATTCGGTTAACCGACTCGTAATCATAGTTTGCGGAGTACCTCAAGTTTGATCAAGGTTAAAGGTGATGACTTCATTACCTACACGTAATGTGATTTCTTGCTCAAATACATCAATGAGAGCACGCACCCGCTCGTGAATCCTCGTCCAACAATGAGAGGAACCCGATGATCGGCATCAAGTCAACAACCACAAAGTCACCGGAAAATGGAACTTTCCTACTTTCACGAATACGCCTCGCAATGCCAAGTGGACGGATATTGTACGATCCGCAAGCTCGAGAGTCATGCATGTAGGAGTAAGGTCCTAAGAGAAAGTTTCTTCCATATCGAACGAGGCATCGTGTTAATGCTTGCACCAAGATCGGCTAAGGCAAAGCATTCAACCATCCTCGGAAATACACAAGGTAAGAGAAATTTTCCAGATCTCCAAGCTTCTGAAGTTTTTAATGTAATCGCCGAGCGCTCGCTCGCAGGAGTTTTAGCCATTTCAAATGCTTTTTCCTTATTGCTTAACATGTGTTTGAGAGTTGATGCAAACTTGGGCATCAAGATGATAGCATCCGCAAAGCTTATGTCAAAATGTAGTTCTTGGAAAATTTGAAAATTTTTTTCCATTTGATGATCGGCTTTTTTCGGAGCTTTTGCTCATTCAAACGTGATGGGTAAGGAATAGAAGATTTGGATTTGGAGTTTTCAACGGGAGCTACAGAGGTTCAAAACAACTCGGATTGGATTTGGGTTTCGGACAACTTGAGGATGGACATCGTTGGTACCTCCGTTATTAGTAGGAAGTTCCTTGTCCTTGTTGCCTCGTGTTCACTTTCCACTACCTTCGGGAGAAGAAGAGGTAGTAGGAATAGCGGGTCCATTGTATGAAACACCACTTCGGTTGTGATCGCTTTGCGCCGCCTCGGGTTAGCAATCGTGTTGCTTGGAAGTTTTCCGAGCCCGAGGGTTGATCATTTAAAGACTTCTTTAGATCAACGATCCGACTAACCAAAACCTGCTCATTTCATCTTGGGATTTCATGAATTGCTTCAATAACTCATCGATGATGGTCCAGTTGGAACAATGGCTTGAGTTTGATTAGGAAAATTCGCCTCTATTGTTCGGATTAGGCCTTGATTTTGAAAATTTCCTTGGTTAGGATTCAGATTCCCATGAAATTGATTCCTCAATTGAAATTGTTTTGATTAAAGTTTCCTTGATGTGGAAACCTTGATTTGGTCCGGATAGAAATTACCTTGGTTTTGATAACCTTGGTTCATTCTAGGTTGATTCCGTTTTGTATGTTAGATTCTCGTTAAACCGGGTGGTCCTTGATAAGTATTAGCACGGTAGTTTGGTTCATTTTGAGGACGGTATTGATTACCTCCCGATGTGAAGTACCGCTATAGCATTGGCTTCAAAAGGACTACCATCCGTGGCAAGACAATTGTAGTATGCATGAGGGCCACCACAAGTAACATGCACTCGACTTTCTTCACTTCACCATGTGATGGTGTCTCGTGAAAGTGACTTTCTTTGGTTTGCAAGAACCAAAGCTCGAACAACATCCGTGAGTTTGTCAATCTTAGCATCGGTGCTAGATGTACTACATGAGATGAAGTAGAAGGTCCCGCATTAGATCGAGACCGATATGTCTTTGTTCGGAAAGGCGGACTGGGACTTGTTTTCTATGATTTGCAAGGCTTTTTGTGGTCTTGCTCAGAAATTACCTCCATGGAGGCATTTAAAGAGTCTTGGTTAGTTTGGTTGCACCATTGTAGAAAGTATCCATTTTCATTAACTCGGTAAAACCATGATGCGACACTTTTGAGCAACTCTTTGTAACGATCCCATGCCTCACCGAATGATTCATCAAATCTTTGAGTGAATTTCATTATCTCATTCTTAAGACTTGTAGTTCGGGATGGAGGATAGAATTCGTTAACAAACTTAGTGACTAAATCCTCTCATGTCTCAATGGAACGAGGGGTTGTTTCTCAAGCCAATTTCGCTTGTCCTCAGAGAGAATGGGAAATGTAAGAAGCTTAATTGCTTCATGGGACATTCTTGTATTTGATGGTCGATGCAATCTTGTTGAACCATCGAATATGTGCACGAGGTCGCCCCGCCAAAACCATAAATTGGCTTTGGGTTACAAGATTAAGCAACCCGGTTTTGAGCTCAAGGTATCACCACGATGGCTGGGACAACAATGGCATCTCCGTAACCTCGATGGGTGCTTGGAGAAGCTCATTCATCGGTTTATCTTCCGCCATTACGACGGGGGTGGTGGTGCTAGACGCCTCACCACTACCGAAGGAGCGAACGCCCTCACGCTCACGAGGAATACTTACAAGCTCAAAGTGGACTTGTGGAGTGGAAGAACGAAAGCGCATGCACTAAGTATAAAAATCAATTTTCAAAACAAATGCGAGGCAAAACGACAAGTGAACTTAAACCAATAATCACAAATGAAATGGCTTTGAAAAGGTATACCAAATCACAAGGACACAAAGGCAAGTTTTGATCTTTAAGATTGGGAACTTATTAATGTTCACACCCCAGGTTGGTAGGTGTTCGCCTTGGTTTGCGGTGGTTGATTTTATGTATTTATTAAGTACCACTAAAAGACGAGGTATGGATTTGTGCTAAGGGTTTAAATACTTTTGGATAATATTTTGGTATCGCCTCGCTTAACCAAATCGCACTCTTTAAGAATCACCTTAAAGAAAATACAAGATAGAAAACGTTACGATTGTTTTGTTGTTTTATATTTTTTGGTGTTGTTAACACTTTAGGAAAAGTGTTAATGAACTTTTGATTTTGATAACTTTACAAAAAACTGCTTACAAAAGGTGGTATATGTGCAAGTATGGGTCTCGAAAATGCTTATAACACGCTAAAGCCTCCCGAAGTCAGGCGCCTAAAATTTTGATCGCCCAAACTGCAAGTTTATTACACAAGTCAACCACTTGTGAATGGTCAACCGTAATAAAATTCAAACAATTTAAAACCAATGCAATTTCCTTGAATTTAGTGGATTCCTGATCGTTAAGTCCCACTGAGGATTAATGGGCGTGAACACGCCCAGACGTAGAATGATCACTAAGGATAATGATCAGTAAAGATTTTGGTGGATAATTACACCACCGATTGATTGGAATTGTATTAGGATTTAGAACTATAAAGCACAACAATCGATTAAACAAACGTAACGCCAGACGCTTACTAAATTTTACGTAAACGCATAAAATAAAACGAATTTAAAAGAATAAAACACCTATGGATATGAAAATGATATTTTACAATCCTAATAATAAAAGAAAATTATTGGAAAATTAAAATTATTTTTATGACTATTTATTTAATTACTATTAATTAAAAACTATTTTTAACTTTTTAATAATACCCTAAAATATAAGAAAATATGAAATAAAGCTAGAAAAGTGAAATTATAATTTAGAAAAATATAAAATATTATAAAACTTATTTTAAAACTGAAAATATATTTATTACACTTTTTATCTATTTATTATTAATTAATTACTATTTATTAATTATTTAAAATACACTTAAATACAAGAAAATACAAAATTAACCTAGAAAAATAAAATTTTAACTTAGAAAAATCTAAAATATTAGAAACTAATTTTAAAACGAAAAGATATTTTATGCTTTTTATTTATTTAGTATTAATTATTAAACACTTTTTAACTATTTTAAATTCTAATAAATACTAAACAAACTAAGAAAATTTAATTTTTTCTAAAATTATCTTATGATGATGTATACTAAGAAAATTATAAAACAGAAAGTGCTTAATAATAAGTCGAAAAAGAAAATTAAAAGCTAATTTATATTAAATAAACGCTATCACTATTTTTAGAATGATGTTTTGTGTTTTTTCTTTTTAAACCTATTTAACTATCGAAAATAAGTAACTTTTATAAAGGCAAAAATTTTGGAACTTAAAAATAAGCTGAGAATGAGCTTATGAGCTCAACAGTTTAAGCTTATGGCTTATTTTGATTTTTTTTAAGCTCAAACAAACTTCAAAGTTGGAACCAAAGTTAAAATAAGATATAAACAAGCTAAGATTACTTATATTAAGCTAAAAGGCACAGAGAATCATACTGATAAGCTTTTAATAAGCAAATAAGCACTTCTACTAAACCAAGAAAACAAACAAGCCTGCACAGTTTTTGTAGGCTAGATTAAGCTATGGGCAAAAGCTCCAAAGTCAAAAGCAAGCTTGGGTGTAATAAGCTGTTAGGTGAGCTTCTCAGAAAACCAAAATATACAAGGTTGGGCCCACTATTAAGCTTGTAATGAGCTTGAGAAAAGCTTGTAAACCATCGAAAGTGTTTAGTGTACACGTAAATGGGACAAGGTAAAAGCTACTTGCAAACTTTATCAAATAAGCTATAAAGTAAAAATTATGCTTGGAACTTTAAGATGCCTAGGTTAGCTTTCCAAAAACCAAAATACACAAGCTAAGGTTCACCGATGAGCTTTTATGAGCTTGTGAAATAGACCTATTCAATCAGGCATGTGGCACTTTTTAGAAAAGTGTCTAAAATAAGCTAAGAAATAAGCAGCTTTAACTAGCTAACTAGAAATTATAAAAATACTATGATTAAGATTAGCAACTAAATATTATAAACCTAAAAGCACAGATTTTAAAAGCTAATATTAAGTCCTATAAAAATTATTTAGTTTATTCAAAACTGTTTAAGTAAAATTTGACTTTTAAGTTAAACACTAAGGTTGACTTATATGAACTTTGATTGATCTAAATTAACTTAAACTGTTATTATAAGCTATTATAAGTCTAAAATAAGCTAGGTTATCTACTTATAAGCTAATGAGCATGATCATAGGTTCTTAAATTCAAGACAGTGCACTAAAATGAAGGATCAAAGAGATTTTGACTTTCTTGTAAACAAGGTCTGGTTTTAAGTACTTCTCTGAGTTATTAGATCATATTGTGTGATACATCAAACAAGAATAACCACTCAAACATCCTAGAACACAGATCAAACATTAATACCAAACATCCCTTTACTTGACTGCTTTGAAGATTTGAACATGCAAATGAGACATCGAGACCATAAAATCAAGTATAAGAACATTTAATGATATAAAAACCGATTAAGCACATAAACACTAATAATAATAACAAAGACCTTAAAATCACTATTATGCAAAATTACTAGTGAAAAAGTGAAAACTGAGTAGCTAAGGAAATTAATAAACAAGCTTGCAATATTAAGCAATAACTTATCTTAACAACACTAAATAAGCGTAAAAATTCAAAGGTAAGCAGATATAAGAACTTCTACAGTGAATGTCAAAAATTAAGAAATAAGCTTACAACTTGATTCCAAGCTCACAACTGAGAACCAAAGACTGAAAACACTTCCTATAGCTTCCCAAGAAGCTTCTAAACCCAAGGCAATCCAAAATTTACCCTGCTCCAGCTATCTTGCATCAGCTTCAATGATTTTTTATTTTTAGCCTATTTTTCTTGATTTTTATGAATTTTTAAGTTCTATAACTACAACTGATTTTAATGTTTCTAATAGCTTTAAGAAGCTATCTAGGAGCTTATATCATCTTAACAAGTCCTTAACATCCACTACAATCACATATAAATAAACTTGAGATTTTGAACTTGAAAATTGCATAAACTGAAATTGAAACTGACACTTGAAATTGATGACTGAAAAAGTTGTACAATACACTGAAAATACTTAAACAAAGACTTGAAAGCTTAAAATTACACTGGAAATTGAAATTTTACTAAAACGACATAAGCTAAGTTAATTTACACTAGATATCTTCTCCTCTGCTTCTCCTGCTTTCTTTATAGACTTTTTGGACTTCCCACTGATTCTCGAACATATCCCACTTGCAATCTTGGCCATTGGTCGCTTTGAATTCATCCTAGCCGCTTAAACTGCTTTTTGGCGCCAAAATGATAACACGTGGCTGGGGCGCTTTAGAGCAATTAAGGAACCTTGTGTGTTGTGGAGTGAGGGGCAATTTAGATAGTAGGTATGGGGTGGGTTGAAGGCGTAAAAACTAGGGGTCGTGAGCGAGGATAGAGTGTTTGATGGTGGGAAGCATTTATTGATTGTGGGTGGTATATAGGTGGAAAGGATGAGAGGGAGAGTAGGTAGTGAGGTGGAAAGGTGGTGAGGTGGTGGTAAACCACCGGTTTGGGGTTGCAGGAGAGGTAGAGGAAGTTGAGCATGTGGAGGTGGTTTCATGGGTCGACTATTTGACCGGTTTTATTATTAAGGAGATTGGCCGGGATTGTAGCCGGGCCGGTGATATTGGGTTTGGGTTTTATATTAAATAAGGTCCGTTTGGTTTAGTAGTTAATACACAAGGACCAAAGTTGCAATTCTCCAAAGTTGAGGGTCAATTAGCAACTTTTCCAAAGTTAACACAAGGACCAATTATGCCATATATGAATAGTACAAGGGTAATATTTGATAATTTTCCATTTTAAATAACCTGTGGACCATTATTGACACTTTTCAAAGTTGAGGACCAAAGTTGTCATTTTGTAATTCTTAAACTTTGAAGGGTTTGCTTTGACAACTTTTGAATCCCATGGACCTTAAATGATATTTTGCTTTATTTTGATTTACCAGGACTAATTTTGACAACTTTTGAAACTTAGGGGACTAAACCGCCAATTATGCAAACTTGATACGTTTTTCACCTGATTTTGGTATTTTTGCATTTGAAACACATAAAACACTTATTTGTGATATTTTTATCATTTTGATGCTTTGACGGGTGTTTTCAGATGTTTTTGCAGTCTAAAAGGTACAAAAATGATGAGTATTTGCACACTCATCAGATATACATGACTCTAAAAATAAGAAAATTTGACAATACATGACTAGGAATTTCTAGACCAACTAACGTTTGATGCTAGGACACCGCTAAAATTCTTCTAGCTCAAGTTTTGTTTAGGTTTGATCTCGTCGAAACGTTCGAGGAGATGATAGAACATGAAACGTTGGTCTTCTCGTACTTCATGTATCAAACTTTCAACATGTTGACAATGATAGCAATCTTTGTCATGGCTAGGTAGTGGTGGTGGAAGAAATGAAATGGCTTGATGCGAAGGATCAAGTGAAGCGCTTGTGGAGCTTCAAACGATGGAGGATTGGTGAGGTACATTTGAGAATGACTCAACCAAGAATGATGGTGGTGGTAGAGAAGTGTCAACTTCCATATGATCGGTGGTCGACTTTGATGATTTCTCATAATCCAAATGGGATTATATGATGGAAACGTCAAGAGGAAGCCGAGCAAGTGTTGACTCAACACCTTGATTTTGAACCATTGTTCCTCCTAATGAGGAGAATGTTGTCATGAAGCGGATGAGACGGCCTAGAGGCAAGTCCTCTAAATTGTAGAGGCGGTGATGATAGTGGTGAAGTAAATGAAATAGCTCTAGGAACCAATGGTGATGGTTTAGTGGAGATGATATTGTTTGGCCTAGGAGGTATGGTGGTGTTTGGCATAGGTAGTTTTGTGGGTACTATCCTTTTAGGAATTGGTTTGATTGGATGATGAAGGATTCTATCATTTGTTGGCTCGACCGGAGATGATTCGGTTGAAGAGATTTCGTACAATACGAACCTTTTCAAGGGTGGTTCTTTGGTGGATAAGTTACTACTTGGGTTTTCCTCATGATGAGATGATTTCAAGAGGTTGCAAGAGCTGAAAGTTAGGATGAGAGTGATGACTATGGAGGTCCTAACAAGGTGGTTTTATAAAGCAAGAGAATTGGCAAGTGCATTCAAGCCTTAAGCCACTAGGATTCATTGGAATGTGATGATTAACATGCACAAGAGTCAATTTGAGAGTTTACATCGATCTAGGAACTCATTTAAGATGAGATGGAGTGTTTGAGTTAGAAGATGAGTGAAGTGATTGTTTTAGCAAGATTTGACCTACATCATCATCCGGATCCCACGGCCCTCCTTAGAGGATCCGCCTAGGCTAATCCTAGGGATCCGGCCGCCAGCTATGAAAGAGTGGAAATGATGTTTCTAAGATCTAAGACCTATACCATCTTGAGTGTTTCATCCTCCCAAGTGTTTTAAATGAAGGGTGCTTGAGTACTTGAAAGTAATGAATGATGTAGCTAATGATTGTCATTTATGGAAGGATTTAGAACTTTCAAGAGTACCAATGGATGAGTAAGGATGACACTAAAGATTTAGAGTGTCAATTGAAGCTAAATGATCCTAGAGATCAGGTTGTGTTTTAGGATAGTGTTTTGGAAAATATCCTAGAAGCTTTGAGATAGGAAAACTAGATTTTGATCAACTTTGATCAATTTTTGAGGTGAGGATGATTTATGATCAATTTTGCCATAATCGAAAGATTTCTAAGACTAGATGTGAGGGATCAAGTAGAAAATGAAGTGTGAGTTTAAGAGCGGAAGAGTAATGGATTAAAAACGAAACGGTAGATCTACAAGCGTTTTAGAGTGTGATCTAGGTGAGTTATGAGTAGGAAGAATCTACCTATCTTGATAAGGACTTAATTTTGCCTTACGATACTATGTTTAACTTAGAGTGAGATGTTCTAAGGATGTGTTTGAAATACAATGCTTGCAATTGCATTTTCTGTTTGCCGGATCCCACGGTTCCCTAAATGTAGGGATCCGTCTAGCACAAACATTGGGATCCGTCCATCTGCTCAGCAGAACCTTTACTAAAGGTATGCAATCATCTTGACAATGCATTATATTCCAAGATTATTTAAACGGGGTTCTATCACTAAGATATCAAATGTAAGATGTTTTATTTCATGAAAGAAATTGGATTACATTGATAAAGCACGAATAGAAAAGGATTGATCCCATTTGAGAGACTACTAAGTTCCTCGAGTGTTTTCGCTAGATGGATCATCAAATGGTTGATGAGTGTTGGCGGATTCGTGAATGAAGAACGCCTTCATGTGAGAAATGTTCAATGGTTCCATCATCTTGTTCACAAGTACGCATAACGGACTTTGAAATTGAGGATGAAAACGCATGACATTATGATAGAGGCGTCAAGAACATTCCATAAGGAATGAGTTTGTTCTTGGAGCCTTGAAGATTTACAATCGCCTTGCAAAGAAGTAGGCGAGATTGTATGGTTGTTGTGTTAGCACACAATACATTATGAAAGCACAACAAAGGGAAGGATTTCTCGATTTCCTTAAGACTCCATACATTTTCACGTAGAATGAGTGCAAGGGTTTGTACTTCAAGAATATCCAAAGGTGTGGATGATGTTTGGATGGGAGTGATGGGGTTTGCATAATATGCTAATTAAGTCTTGTGGGAAGGAATGTGAGAACAATACGGACTATTTTCTTCACGAAAATTAAAGAGAGAATCAAGAGACCAATCTTCAAAGGAAGGCACATTGTCCATAATTTGGAATTGAGGATTTGAGCAAATTGCCCAAGAGTCAAAACAAACTTTTGGTTTTTGATCCAAAACCAAAGAGATAAAGAACGATCCTCGTTATTTAACGAGTTCGACTTGACGGAAGAATTCCAATACAAACCTTGGACATATTTTCTCGCTTATTTCGAGAAGACATTCTAATCCAATGGCTCGGAAGGAGGTATTGATACCTTCTTCGAATTGTAGAGAGGTGTCTACAATACGTCCTTCATGGAAGTGACGAGTTTCGAGATTGTTGAACCCACGGACATGATTGCCAGGTGTGTTAGGTTCAAGAGAGATGTTAGGAGTGTAGACGCTAGAGAGTGAAGAGTCAAACTCATATACATGAGACATAGTGACACCTATAGGAAGAAATGAGTTAATAGAAAGTGATGTTTGTGATCAACCTATGATTATCTAACGTTTTTATTAGATATTTATTAACAATGGTTTTTAACAATAATGACACTTAACTCAAGGTTTTGACTTTCTAGTGGATTATTATTTTTAGAAAGATAGTGGTTTTTAATCTTGCATGAAAACTGCTTTTCCAAGAGGACGATCCCACGGTTCCTTTAAAAAGGGATCCGTCTAGTATATCTTCCGGATCCAGAGTAATGAAACAGATTTGATAAAAACATAGGTTTTACAGTTTTTATACCACGAAATATGTTTTATCCTACATTTTCTTTTAGCATGCATACATGACTTCTAATGTATCACGAAAGAATATAAAACATATAAATCAAGAGGAGTGACAAACACATTATGATAATAATAACCTAGATAAACTAGATTATTAATAATATTGCATTTCAATACTAAGGATGATACAAAGGATTGGGTATATAACCCCAATATAGATTAACAACACAAAGTAAATGTCTCCGTATGTGAACTTCATCATAGGGAACACAAGTGCGATGAGTGTTAGGGTGATGAGCACGAAAAGCGATGTAAACCATGTTGATGACGGATCTTCTTGGTTTCGGTTGAGATGGAATGAGGAGAAAGATGAAATTTTTGAATGAGAGGAAATTTTGAAATTGGAAGATTTGAAAAGTGAGGTTTGATAGAATGGTCGACGTGGGGTTATTTATAGGAAGGAGGAATTTTGAAATTGTGTTTTGTTTTATTATTGGATTAAAAGAAACAAAACATAAGTTTTATATATCAAGACTTTAGACGAGAAATAAAACACGATGTGAGAAAAAAAATGCTTCCTAATGAAGCTTCATGTAAAACATGTAATTGCACAAAAGATAATCATATAAATACCTACATAGGTATACTTAATTATCAAGCAAAGTAAGAAGAAAACATACCTCTAGCGACTTAGGAATGTCTTTACAAATGACACAAAGAAATGTCACTTTAGACGATTCCCTGCTCCTTTATGCTTAAGATACCTTCTTAAGGAAGGTATTCTTGTTACCAAGCAACTCCTAAAGCTTGGTGGGTATGAGCTTTGACTAATCAAGATGACAAAGAAGATTAGTGCAATTAAATGAAAAAGTAAATAAGAAGAATGTTGTTATCAAATCAACATCCAAAACTATAGTTTTAAAAGACATGGTGTTTGTTTTATGAAAAAAACTTTCTTTGTAGTTTTCAATTAACTATGGATCGTATCAAGTTTTTAAAGTACAAGATACTTCAAGAAACTTGGTAACGAAGCTCGATGCCAATTGTGGAAAACTAGAAGGGGTTGAATAGTTTTGCCAATTAAAACTTCCTTTAATATATTTAGATCGACTTATGTCAATCTATTTGGATGTGTTTGTTGGATGTTGATAAACAAGCATATAAAGATAAGTAATGAAAAGATAAGAGTAAGAAGCACAAAACCACAACACGAGTATTTATAGTGGTTCGCCATGTGGACACCTTCCTTGCCCTACTCCACCCCCGAGTCACCCACTCGAGAGTTCAGAACACTACACCAATCTCCTTATGGCGGAGAAGCCTTCACAACGCCGCCACCCTTTTACTTGCTAGGCTAACCACCGGGTTCTTTCACCCAAGGTGAACCACACCTACACAACGTCGCCTACCCTTTATAAGGTACTAGGCTAAGTACCTAGTTCTTTCACTCCAAGGTGAACTACACCTTCACAACGTCGCCTACCCTTTATTAGGTACTGATTGGTGCAAAACCGTCAAGTCTAAAAGACTTAAAACAGCTTACACACCAAATGCAATTTAGATCAGAGGAATACAGGAGATTCCCGGGTCGTTAAGTCCCACGGAGGATGAATTGGTGTTTAAACAACTTCAGATGATAGAATGATCACTAAGGATAGTGATCAGTAAGGATATCGTTGGAAAATTATACTAAAAGAAAAGATTTACAAATTAAAGCGACTTAAATGCAAATTAAAAAAGATTAAAAAGATAAAATCTATTAAATAAACGCTATCACTATTTTTATAGATCGATGAACGCTTATTTTATAAAACCTAAAACTTACGCTTAAAATAAAATTACGTCTACGTACAAAATAAAAAGTGAGTTTTAAGAAATAAAAGTCCTAAAAAGATAAAAATTATACTTTTGGAATCCTAATAATAAAAGAAAATTACTAGAAAAATAAAATTATTTTTACAACTATTTATTTATTTATTATTAATTAAAAACTATTTATTAAGTATTTAAAATACACTAAAGTACAAGAAAATACAAATTTAACCTAGAAAATGAAATTATAACTTAGAAAAGTCTAAAATATGATAAAACTAATTTTAAAACTGAAAATTTATTTTTATACTTTATATGTATTTATTATTGATTTAAAACTATTTAAAACTAATAAAATGCTAAAAATACTTTTAAACTAAGAAAATTATGGAAAATACTTTTAGACTATTTATATTTATCTTAATCTAGGAAAATAGAAAACATATTTTTTAAGCTTTTTCGATTTTTAGTATTAAAAGGTATTTAAAATGATTAAAACTATTTAAAATAAAGAAAAATAGCAAACAGTGTAGGAAAAATCTGAAAAATTCAGGAAAATGTTAAAATATTATTTAGAACCTAGGAAAAATAGAAAAACATATGCTTATGTGGAGGATATGGGATCTGATGTTAAACTGCTTATGATTAAGCACTTTAAAATAAGCAATTGAGTACTAAAGACCTCCAAAGCAAGACAGAAGCTAAAGTACACTATAATAAGCCTAATTCAACTAATCAATACTACTCTAGACCACTAATGATGCATTAACTAAGAATGAGCTTATGAGATTAAGAATACAAAACAAATGATCAAGGGGCTACTTTAAGCACATGCACAATCTAAACAAATAAGCTAAAAGGAAAACAGTTATTAGGACTTAAAGTAGACCTGGCCTACTATACTTGGACCAAAGATCAGCTCCTCACAAGCTTTAATGAAGCTTGTGAGAGGTCTCAGAAGAGCGTGCTCTGACACACGGTGTGCAGGTGGCATTTCATGCCTATTTGGAAGCTTATTAAAAGCTTATTAGAGCTTGTTAAAAGGAAAACCAAATTGATATCTCTACACTAGACCCATTGAACTAGCAAATCCCAAAGTCTCATAGCTTTTGATGAAGAAATGAATCAATGGGACTTCAACAAAGTTTTGCCAAAATCTGCTTTTCACTATTTTGACTTTTGAAATCGAAATGGATATTTGACTTTTATGAACTTTTGATTGATTATACTAGCTAATTATGTTGTACTAAGTTATATTAAGACCGAATTAAAAGATTATAACAACTTCTAACACAAATCCATGATCACGGATCATGGAATTCTAACAGATAAGCAATAAAATGAGATTAAGAGGAATTTTGACTTTCTACTAACTAAGGTCTAGTTTTTCTTGTCGAAATGAGCTTCTAAGACCCATTGTGACATGTATCAAGTCCAAACAACAACCCAATCGACCTTAAGCTCGCTTAATCGAGCAAACCAAACACCTTTTAGACCGATTTAGAACTTTTTCAAAGAGAAACATGATTAATACCATCATATACTTTATGCACCTAATGATATCATTAAATAAGACTCAAGGAACATAGAACAAAAACATTAATAACATATAATTAAGAGATTATACTTACTCTATTTTAACCGCTTAAAATAAAATTCTTATTATCTATAAATTAAAAGAACAATTGACTATTTTTAAAGCTCAATTATACTCACTTAACACCAATAAACATAAACATGCAGAGATCCAAGCTTAGGACTAATTAAACAGTAAAAATGCAATAATTTTTAGAAATAGCTTACAAGTGAGTTCATGCACAGGACATGGAACCAAGACCTGAGATTCATTCCTACAGCTTACCAATAAGCTTTAAACCATAAACCAATCCAAAATAAGCACTGCACAGGTCTCTTGATCATTTCCCATGGGATTTTTATTTTTAGCTAATTTATTTGGAATTTTTGGTATTTTTGAGATTATTAAGTAAAACTGGATCTTTAATGTTCCTAAGAGCTTATAAGCTTTATTAAAAGCTTATATGAGCTTAAAAAGCATTAATAACAACCATTAACAACTTTTTGCAAATTATGAGGATTTGAACATAAAAATTGCATATAGTAAATTATTACATAAAACCGAAATTAAAACTGAAATAGGTTTATATTATACCGAAATATGATTACAAGATCTTTGAAAGCTTTGAAATGAACTGAAAACTAATTTACACTACCTATGACATAAAAACTAAAACTATTCTACATGCCTTCTCTAATGCTCCCCACTTGTTTTTATTGAGCTTTTCAAATCCCTTGTCGACCTTTGATGCTTTCCCACCAATCTCAACCATTGGATAGTGCCAGATAATCATTTTTGCCAAATGGCGATTTTGGCGCCAAATTTCAAACGGTAGGTTTTTTGCATTAAATGGGGTTTGGATTGATGTGGAGGTGGAGGGGGGTGATAGTGATATGATAGAGATGAGCTGGAAAGGTTGAAATGAGGTGAAAACCATGGTGGTTTTGGGTTTCAGGTGGGGGTGAAGGAGATGCACAGTACTGGTGGTATATTTGGCGCGTATGGTGGGTTTGACTGGGGGAAAGGGGGGTTGACTTGGGCTATGGATTGGGCCAGTAGCTGGTTTAGGCTTTAGGATTGGATTTGATTTAATTTAGGTCCATTTGGTTTGTATTAAACATAAGGACCAAAAGTGTAATATTGCCAAAGTTGAGAGATTGAACCTGAAACTTTTCCAATCTTATCATAAGGACTAAACATGCCATAAATGAATAGTACAAGGACATTGGTTGATTATTTTCCATTTTTTATAAGTCCAGGGACCAAAAATGTCAAGTTTGAAACTCTAGGGACCAAACTTGTAATTTTCTCAAAACTTTTCTCATAAGGACCATTTATGTCAAATATGAATAGTACAAGGTTTATTTTGATCATTTTCCAATTTTAAAACCTTAAGGACTATTTTTGACACTTTTGCAAAGTTGAGGGACCAAAGTTGTAATTTTGTGATTTTAAACTTCAAAGGATTATTTTGAACAACTTGTGAATCCCAAGGACCTAAAAATGATATTTTACAAGTTTTGGAATTACCAGGGACTGATTTTGACAACTTTTGTAACTTGGGGGACTAAAACTGCCAATTATGCAAACTTAATACGTTTTTCATCAGATTTTGATGTTTTTGCATTTAAAACATATAAAACACTTGTTTGTGATATTTTTATCATTTTGAAGCATTTCTGAGTGTTTTCGGATGTTTTGGCATTCTAATAAGACAAAATGATGAGTATTTAGACACTCATCAATCCCCACACTAAGATATTGCTAGTCCCTAGCAATGATTTATGAAAAGTTAATGGATTTTATCTCTTTACCAAAAGCCATTACTTCGAGTAGCCAAATGTTTCAGTTCAAGTAAGAACTTTGGTACAATGATAACCAAATGATTTTGAGCAAATCATAAGTCGTCAACGGATTTGATTTGTCTTTACCGTGCCGCACCTTCGGACTAGCCAACTCTTAGATAAATTATCAATATTATCTTTGGTGAGTCGATTACCAATTATGGATTTTCAATCGCCTTTACCACAAGCCATAAACTTGTGGGCTAGCCAACTCTTTACTTTTTAGGATATGGTGAGTGAACACCATACAATTTTAGGCAAATTGCAAGCCATAAACGGATTTGAGATATCTTTACCAAGAGCCGTTTGTTCTGGATTAGCCAATCCTTATGTGGGTTAGACATGGTGGATCGATTACCATTTGTCGTGTTTAGTACATAGTACTTCCACTAAATAAAAATTTTAAAATTTGGCCATTTTGGGGAAAAAGGGACTAAAGGGTACATTTATGATCAAATTCGCTGCATTTCCCCCACACTTAGAAATGAATATTGTCCTCAATATTCAAAGTACCGGCGTAATGTCGAAACTTAGAACGTAAAAGATAACATTACTAGCTAAGTGTAGAAACACAACAATTATTCTGCTTTTGAATATTTACAATTTTCAAACATTTTAAGGTTTATATACAACATGGGCATTTCCACACTTAGGTGGTACACACGGTGAAAACCCATGTTTAGCTAATGTTTTTGATTACCGAGTCGCTAGCTTGACTCGACCCGAATTAATTTGTTCATGGGGAAGTAAGTGGAAGAGACAATCTCCATCGGACTTTCATTGAAGATGTTTGTATAAACATTAAAATACGTGAAAGTTCCACACCGATGAGATATAGATAGAACCGCTCATAATTTATAAATGAAAATGCCGGGATCAAAATAGTGTCTTCATTCCAAGGAGTGAAGAACAGAGAAACCACACCATTTGTGAAAAATGGAATAAAGATGTGCATCACAATGCAATCCCATTCTTCATTAGTGAGGAGCAAATCACCATTTGTTAGATTTTTCACTTAGACTTGAAGCTTGTATGGTGATTGGCAACAAAATTTCCGGAGGAGAGCTGAAACGGTTCTTTAATCAATGATTTTCAAGAAAGAGGATGTCTCCTCCGAATCAGTAAGTATTGTCAATCCTCGTTGGAATTGACTCATCACTAAGAAAAGCATCGATCTCCTTCCAAAGTTATCATCTTCCTCATCCGGAGGAGAGAAGGAATGGAAGAGTCGAAATGGGACAAGAAATGAGTGGATGATCATTATATAGGAGATTTCCGCTTCTCCAAGATCACTCAAATCAAAGAGATCTTCATCACTTTCCGATGAAAGTGGAATGAAGAGAGAGTTCATCAAGAATTCCTCAAAAGAGGATCAACATCACAATGTGAAAGTGATGCCTCAACATTCTCAATGTCTCCATAAGATTTACAATCATCGCTAAAATCGGAGAAAGTCTCAAATTGATCATTTGAACACTCAAGAGGGAAGAAAATCACACATATGCTCGAAGTTCCTCGTGACTCTCTCGGATTGGGACAAGGTCCTCAACACTAGACTTTATGAATTCGTCCGATTCCTTTTCGTGAATAGTGTCAAGAAGCTCATCCCCATGTTTAGAGAGTGAGTGTGAACTCGGGTGTGATAGCGCTTGTTTGAGAATGAATCTCAATCGCGGAATATCCATCGATGAATTTGATGAATCTTCAAGTATATCATCATCATCACTATCATCGTGAATAAACCGAATCTAGAGCTAGATCCGGCCGCTTTTTCGATTGCAATTGATTCCCTAATAGATTTTTCAAAGGCAATTTGGGAATTTATTTTAGCAACCGCTTCTTCACTAACAAAACTTCCATGGATTTCTCATGAGAGTTTTGAAATGACATAGCCGACTCCTCCTTTGTTCTTTTAATAACCCGCACCCTTCAAGAAAAGTCCGTCGTAGTTTCATGAGGAGTTGCTTGAATCATTTGGTACCGTGGAGGTTGGTCTTGAAATGATGTGTCAAAATTATCACAAGGAAATGGATTCTGCTTGACAATCGAGTGAAATGGGACCTCCATAGTTCTCACAACAAGAAAACTGTTGAGCCCGGATTGGTGAATCATATGGATATTGGTCATATCCAAAGTTTCGAGCATCACCGAAAACTGCTCATAGACAATCGTGTTTCCGGATTGACATTCAAATCCTTGGTGAGGACCTCCACAAAATTCACAAAGAAGATTGTTGATTATATGAAGATATGTCGGGCCGTGGTGGGTAATTAGAAAATTAGAGGGTCGTTAAATGAGTTCGATTAGGATCATAATTAAATGAATTCCTCGAACCACAAAACAAACAACTCCCGTTATGAATATCATTACCACATTGTACACATGTACACCAACGACAGGGTGAACCATAAAGAGGCTCACCACAACCGACACAAGGAATAAACGATTGCATTTGAGAATGAGAAGGAATCAGTTCATTCAAAGAATCAACAAAACCAACATGGTGATCTGAATGACTATTTAGACTCAAAGAACATTTTGAAAAATCCGGAGGTGGGACAAGTAGTGTGCTCTGAGAGCTAGCAATTTCCACTACTTCCGTTATGGTCTCCGGTTTTGGTTCTTGAGAAATGTGAAGATTAGGTAAGTCATGCTAGTCACCGGACCGAATTCGCATGTTTGCTTTTAACCGTAAATCGTGAAAGTTTAGAATCAATTCTAGACGGTTTAGGAGCAATCGAGGATTAGATCTTTGGATAACCGTAGGTTGGACGATTTAGTACCTCCATTATCGATGAAAGTACCGGTCCTTTGTCACCTCGGTTTTCTTTCCATTTCGAAAGCGTAATTAATGGATCTTACGAACAACACGAATTCTAGACATTTGTGATAAAGTCCAAGCTTTTCACCGGCCCCTGCATCGTTCTCGAGAGATTCCATGAGAATAGAAGTTTAGAATCAAATTGATAGAGGGTAAAGGAATAAAGAATCAAAAGGGTAAGAAGGTAAAGATGAATATTTTGGGTTTTGAAAACATGCCATGAAAAACAAAGAATGAAAATATTTTGGTTTTATCAACACTTGTGAAAAGTGTTAATGAACTTTTGGTTTTTGAAAACTTTACGTAAAACTGCTTACAAACGATGGTATATGTGCAAGTACGGTCCGAAATGCTTAAAACACGCTTACACCTCCCTCAAGCAATGGCGCTTAAAATTTGATTGGTGTAAAACCACAAGTCTAAAAGACTTAAAACAACTCACACACCAAATGCAATTTAGATCGAGGAATACAGAGATTCCGGTCGTTAAGTCCCACGGAGGATGAATTGGTGTTTAAACAACTTCAGATGATAGAATGATCACTAAGGATAGTGATCGAAGGATATCGTTGGAAAATTATACTAAAAGAAAAGATTTACAAATTAAAGCGACTTAAATGCAAATTAAAAGATTAAAAGATAAAATCTATTAAATAAACGCTATCACTATTTTTATAGATCGATGAACGCTTATTTTATAAAACCTAAAACTTACGCTTAAAATAAAATTACGCTCACGCACAAAATAAAAAGTGAGTTTTAAGAAATAAAAGTCCTAAAAGATAAAAATTATACTTTTGGAATCCTAATAATAAAAGAAAATTACTAGAAAATAAAATTATTTTTACAACTATTTATTTATTTATTATTAATTAAAACTATTTATTAAGTATTTAAAATACACTAAAGTACAAGAAAATACAAATTTAACCTAGAAAATGAAATTATAACTTAGAAAAGTCTAAAATATGATAAAACTAATTTTAAAACTGAAAATTTATTTTTATACTTTATATGTATTTATTATTGATTTAAAACTATTTAAAACTAATAAAATGCTAAAAATACTTTTTAAACTAAGAAAATTATGGAAAATACTTTTAGACTATTTATATTTATCTTAATCTAGGAAAATAGAAAACATATTTTTTAAGCTTTTTCCGATTTTTAGTATTAAAAGGTATTTAAAATGATTAAAAACTATTTAAAATAAAGAAAAATAGCAAACAAAGTAGGAAAAATCTGAAAATTCAGGAAAATGTTAAAATATTATTTAGAACCTAGGAAAAATAGAAAACATATGCTTATGTGGAGGATATGGATCGATGTTAAACCGCTTATGATTAAGCACTTTAAAATAAGCAATTGAGTACTAAAGACCTCCAAAGCAAGATGAAGCTAAAGTACACTATAATAAGCCTAATTCAACTAATCAATACTACTCTAGACCACTAATGATGCATTAACTAAGAATGAGCTTATGAGATTAAGAATACAAAACAAATGATCAAGGGGCTACTTTAAGCACATGCACAATCTAAACAAATAAGCTAAAAGGAAAACAGTTATTAGGACTTAAAGTAGACCTGGCCTACTATACTTGGACCAAAGATCAGCTCCTCACAAGCTTTAATGAAGCTTGTGAGAGGTCTCAGAAGTGCCTCAGACACACTCGGTGTGTGGCATTTCATGCCTATTCGAAGCTTATTAAAAGCTTATTAGAGCTTGTTAAAAGGAAAACCAAATTGATATCTCTACACTAGACCCATCGAACTAGCAAATCCCAAAGTCTCATAGCTTTTGATGAAGAAATGAATCAATGGGACTTCAACAAAGTTTTGCCAAAACTGCTTTTTCACTATTTTGACTTTTGAAATCGAAATGGATATTTGACTTTTATGAACTTTTGATTGATTATACTAGCTAATTATGTTGTACTAAGTTATATTAAGACTGAATTAAAAGATTATAACAACTTTAACACAAATCCATGATCACGGATCATGGAATTCTAACAGATAAGCAATAAAATGAGATTAAGAGGAATTTTGACTTTCTACTAACTAAGGTCTAGTTTTTCTTCTTGAAATGAGCTTCTAAGACCCACTCGTGACATGTATCAAGTCCAAACAACAACCCAATCGACCTTAAGCTCGCTTAATCGAGCAAAACCAAACACTCCTTTTAGACCGATGAACTTTTTCAAAGAGAAACACAGATTAATACCATCATATACTTTTGCACCTAATGATATCATTAAATAAGACTCAAGGAACATAGAACAAAAACATTAATAACATATAATTAAGAGATTATACTTACTCTATTTTAACCGCTTAAAATAAAATTTTATTATCTATAAATTAAAAAGAACAGCTTGACTATTTTTAAAGCTCAATTATACTCACTTAACACCAATAAACATAAACATGCGAGATCCAAGCTTAGGACTAATTAAACAAAGAAAATGCAATAATTTTAGAAATAGCTTACAAGTGAGTTCATGCACGTGACATGGAACCAAGACCGAGATTCATTCCTACACTTACCAATAAGCTTTAAACCATAAACCAATCCAAAATAAGCAATCGCATGTGTCTCTTGATCATTTCCATAGGATTTTTATTTTTAGCTAATTTATTTGGAATTTTGGTATTTTTGAGATTATTAAGTAAACCGGATCTTTAATGTTCCTAAGAGCTTATAAGCTTTATTAAAAGCTTATATGAGCTTAAAAAGCATTAATAACAACCATTAACAACTTTTTGCAAATTATGAGGATTTGAACATAAAAATTGCATATAGTAAATTATTACATAAAAACTGAAATTAAAACTGGAAATAGGTTTATATTATACTGAAATATGATTACAAGATCTTTGAAAGCTTTGAAATGAACTGAAAACTAATTTACACTACCTATGACATAAAAAACTAAAAACTATTCTACATGCCTTCTCTAATGCTCCCCACTTGTTTTTATTGAGCTTTTCAAATCCCTTGTCGACCTTTGATGCTTTCCCACCAATCTCAACCATTGGATAGTGCAGATAATCATTTTGCCAAATGGCGATTTTGGCGCCAAATTTCAAACCAGAGGTTTTTGCATTAAATGGGGTTTGGATTGATGTGGAGGTGGAGGGGGTGATAGTGATATGATAGAGATGAGTCGGAAAGGTTGAAATGAGGTGAAAACCATGGTGGTTTTGGGTTTCAGTGGGGGTGAAGGAGATGCACAAGATCTTGGTGGTATATTTGGCTGTATGGTGGGTTTGACCTGGGGAAAGGGGTTGACTTGGGCTATGGATTGGGCCAGTAGCTGGTTTAGGCTTTAGGATTGGATTTGATTTAATTTAGGTCCATTTGGTTTGTATTAAACATAAGGACCAAAAGTGTAATATTGCCAAAGTTGAGAGATTGAACCTGAAACTTTTCCAATCTTATCATAAGGACTAAACATGCCATAAATGAATAGTACAAGGACATTGGTTGATTATTTTCCATTTTTTATAAGTCCAGGACCAAAATGTCAAGTTTGAAACTCTAGGGACCAAACTTGTAATTTTCTCAAAACTTTTCTCATAAGGACCATTTATGTCAAATATGAATAGTACAAGGTTTATTTTGATCATTTTCCAATTTTAAAACCTTAAGGACTATTTTTGACACTTTTGCAAAGTTGAGGGACCAAAGTTGTAATTTTGTGATTTTAAACTTCAAAGGATTATTTTGAACAACTTGTGAATCCCAAGGACCTAAAATGATATTTTACAAGTTTTGGAATTACTAGGACCGATTTTGACAACTTTTGTAACTGGGGGACTAAAGCGCCAATTATGCAAACTTAATACGCGTTTTCATCGATTTTGATGTTTTGCATTTAAAACATATAAAACACTTGTTTGTGATATTTTTATCATTTTGAAGCATTTCGAGTGTTTTCGGATGTTTTGGCATTCTAACAAGACAAAATGATGAGTATTTAGACACTCATCAGTACTAGGCTAAGCACCTAGTTCCATTGCAATGGAGGAACTACTACCACACTACACCAACGACTAATCCCGAAGGAGATCTACCCTTTACAACATCATCAAGGATATCAATATCCTGGATCTAATACTAGTCTATCTTGTACATCGAAACACACCATATCGAATGTACATCTAAGGCACCTTCACTAATGTCTTTGACTAGATCTACAAGACACCTTCACTAATGTCTTGTGTCTTCACTTCTAAGCACCTTTCACTAATGCTTCTTTGTCTTGACTTCTAAGCACCTTTCACTAATGCTTCTTGTCTTGACTTCTAAGCACCTACCACAAGTGCTTATCCTATGACGATAGATACCCTTCACTAATATCTCGCCTTGACACTTGAGACATCTTTCACTAATGTCTTCAACACTACACTTCTTTGAAGAAAGAAAGAGATCATCAACAAGAGGACTTCAATAGCCTTGATGATGAGGAAGCATGGCAACTCATGGACTTGAGCTTGCTCGACTTCAAAGGTGGTGATCTTGCCTTTAAGAGGAACCTGAAGATCACACAAAACAAAACTACAAACATAGATCTCTTGGATCTAAGGTTAGTGAGATATAACTGTGGGAGAAAGTATGTTAGAGAGGGTGAGAAATAATGAAGAAATGGCTCACTATTTATAGAGGAAAAATCCCTCGCTCCCGGATCCCACGGATCCCTACCACGAGGATCCGCTAGCACAAAGCTAGGGATCCATGGAACGCCTCCTCTTGCCCATGGGTATTTTAGTTATGGGTCATGGGTCATGGGTTGAACCATGGATCTTTAGCTAGATACAATGTATCTTTAAGTGCAATGCACTTAGTCACTGGGTATGGGTTGATCCATGGGTTATGGATATTATCCATGTATGATATAAGCATGATGTCATGCAATGGGTTATGGGTCAAGATCCATGGTTATGGGCTTGGGTTGTACCCAACTACATTCAATGTATTTGCCCAATGGGTTGTGATACTTAAGTTTCTACCCATTTATATTACCCAATATACTACATACTAGTTATGTGTATATTTTATCCAAATATGTAAACAATAGTTGTTGTACATATGTATTACTTAAATCATAAAATCACTTATACTTGTTTTAGTGTTTTATGTGAAAATGGAATATGTTAGAAACTATTAGTTCAAACCATTTACGTATTTTATTTGTTTCGTTAATATGATTTTACGTTTGTTATCGACAAAACATTAGAAGATCGTAAAATATAAATAAACGTTTTTACAGCTTATTTGTATTAACAATCCCCCCACTCCTTCAACCCGAGATTTTTACTTGTTTTCCAAAAAATATAAAAAGCTAAAAAGAATCACCCCCAACCTCACCTTTTCGTCATACATCTCTACTAGCATCTCTATTCCCCTAGAGAACGATCAACCCCCTGGGCTTACCCATACTCCACTGTAACGATTAGGTACACTGCTTAGTGGGTTGTAAAGCTTACTCGTTGAAAAGGAATTCTTTCGACCCCGAACCACATATCAAGTTTTTGGAGCCGCTGCCGGGGAATTGAATAGCTAGTTAGTTTTCTATCTCGATTAGGTCCACTCACTTGATTCCTATCAAGTGAGTTTTTTTTCTTTTTTCTTAGCTTACTTGTAGTCTATCCCTCTTCTTTGTATTTTTGTTCGTAGCCTTGTCACTTTTCATCATGGAAGGTGATAATCCACCCAACAACAATCCGCCACATCCACTACCACCACATCAACCAATACTACCACCAAACCACTCACCACAAAACCAAAACCACTGATCGAACCTATGCCAACCAACTTTGCGCCGAATCAGAGTGAAATTGGGAAACTTAGGAAATTGAATAGGATAAGTGAGAGCGCACTTGAGAATGCACTTGAGGAGGCACCTAGTAAATTAGATAGTGATTCCACTACAAGTGATGATTCGGATGAAGAACTTGGAGAAGGAGATTTTAGGGTACTAGAAATTATGGAGGGTAGTGGGGAAGAGGAACTTAATGAATACTTCGAGTCATACGCCAATGAAAAAGAAATCGCATATCATTATAACGTAGTTAATAAACCGCAACCACCTTTCAACCCGTGCATAAAAAGGCAACCCTAGGAACATTAAGATCCCATGCATGATTGGCTACTTATATAGGGATCACAATAAATTGACTATAAGGCTCCTATGAACATCATGTCTAGGCTCTATTACAGTTGGATCATGAGTGAGAAGCTAGGACCTAGGAACGATCCCTTTTACCTTGAGAAATTAAGTAACTTTGTTGGGAGAGCTAGAGGATTGCATGTCTTTATTGGTAATTTCACATATAGGTGTGATTTCATGATCTTGGAAGATGAGAGGCATCATTGATGGATTCTTAGAGAGGTAATACTTGGAAACCATTTATTGAAGAGTCCATGATCATTTATGACCAAGAGGAAGGGATAATCATGTTTTCAAATGGAACCAAATGTATTAAATATGTAATGCCTTGCAAAAATAAAAAGTTTAAGGGCATTGAAGAGTTAGATGTGGACAATATACCGACTTTTGAGGCTGACTGTGAGGATAAGGTTTACTACACCGCTTGTCTAAAGCTAGGCCCTGAATATATTTCGTGATGAAGGAAGAGTCAAAACATTCGAATGGGCATTTAAAATATGTGGGACGTAGGGTATGACTTCGAGTCTAGCTATAAGACTTATAAATAAAGAAAAGCGCTTCTTGGGAGGCAACTCATGTTTAATTGTTTGCTTGTTTTTGTTTTTTATTTTTGTTTGTGTGTTTATATATCTTTTTCATTGTTGTTTAATCCTCATGTTTATTTTGTGAAAATGCTTTATTTTGTTTTTAACTTCGTCTTAATTTCATATATAGGTATTTTACAAAAAGATAAGTGTAGGGAAGATCACATATGTTTTTAGAACTTGCATGAACATGAGATTAACAATAATTGGAATCGTATATATTTGTGTGTTTGTTAGAGTCAAATGCTTGTATCGAGTCATAATGGATGTTTTGTAAGAATTTTTCCAGGTCTTTAAAGAAGTAAACGCCCTGCACTCTTTCGCCGTAACAACTCGACGACGTCGGGACTAAAGCCCGATGGTGTCGTGCAATGTATAAACATATTCAAAGTTTCTTTTTCTCGTCTAATTTGTAATTTTGAAACTTCCAATTCTTAATTTTCCGTAAAATCAGAAACATCCATTCCACAAGCATTATATCTTACTTGCTTTCTAGTGTAGTTTTGTTTCTTATATAGTTTATACCGTCGATTTTACGCGAGGTTTCGTTTCGTTTTCTTATAAGTGTGCAGGTTATATTAGACAAGAAGAAAAAGTACATGATGGAAGAAATTTATTACTTGCTCGTTCTTCTTGGAGGAGGATTTAACCGCAACTTTATCCTACCAAGCTAATCAGGGGAGTACTAGTTTCTTTCTCTTTTTTTTTACCTTCCTTTATCATAACTTTGATACTTTTGGAGAACATTGGGGACAATGTTCAGTTTAAGTGTAGGGAGGAAGAATAAAACGGGAACTTAGAAACTATTCACTCACTTGATTTTTGTCTTTTCCTTAGTAAATTGTGTAATAAACTATGAGAAATATTTTTTAGGGTAATTTTAGCACCAGATTAAAATTTTTTTTATGGCACTTACGAGTAAAACTTTAGTCTTAATAAAGCGTCTCATGGATAGGAATTATATGAATAGCACAAAAAATGTATACCACCCAAATTCCACCCCATAAATGTGATGTTCGCCCCTAGATCTTTAGGAATAAAAACATTCATCTTTAATGCTTAGTGAGTGCACCGGTAGTATAATAGATTCTAGAACTTGTTTTGTGATGCATTCCGAGATCGCTAGTGAGACTACATTCGTGTAGTTAGGATTAACTAAATGATAAGAGGCATTAGGATAACCCTTTTTTAAACTTGTAATTTAATTACGTCATCCACATCGGTTGAATAATTTTCCCCACACCCTTGCGATGTACTCATCTTTAGTACACGATACCTGGTTAACCCTCGAGGCTATCTTTTCGCGGTTCTCGTGATGTTTCAGTTGCTGGAATATCAATGAAGAGCATTATTTACAATCCACCCCAAATGTTACACCCAAATCGACTTAGCCCACCTTGTATGCACTCATCTTTAGTGCATTATTGTAATCATTGTTTAAAACCTTAGTTCAATTATCTAGTTACTTGCATGGTTGGTAAGTCGAGTCATATCATTTGTATACAGTTTTGGGACGATTGGGACTCATGGGTTATAGTAGTATTTTATGGAGTAACGGGAATGAACGATATACTTAATTTCCCTTTGTCTATGTAATTAAGTACTCCAAGTATTTTGATCTTTTCAATTCGGGTCAATTAGTGTTAGTGAAATAAAAACTAAAGTTTAGGGATGCTCTTATAAATCCCTTTATTTTGATGTTATCTTAGAGGATGGTAGAATAAAAAGATATGAAAAATAATAAAAATAAAAATAAAACATACGGGCTACCATCATACATTTATATTTATGTTTTATGTTTTATGTTTATGTTTGTTTCAAGTTGTTATTTAGTGTTAGTGAATCGAGTCTTGGCTTAGCAACGCCGTGTTTTACATGCATGTAACTTGGATTTTTGACTTGCCACCACTAAAAATTCCCCATATCCAACAAAACCCTTTATTTCCCTACCCGAAGCCTAACATTACAACCCTTTGTAAAGACCTCTTAGATAGTTATTCCTAGGTGCTTATGCCAAAGTGGTGGAGGTTTGATTTATTCTCAAGCCTATGGTAATCTATGTACTATGACAGGTAGTGAGTGTTTATCTTCCATTTCCTTACATGTTATATTTCATATAAACCCGAGAGATGAGAGAATCCAAACACCAATTTTGAGGTGCTAGTATATAATTTCCGTGCTTGTTTTGACTATTGTGGTGCTTGTACTTGTTGTAAACTATTTTAAACCAATGCTAAATGACCCCTAACTCATAAGTTGATCAGCCAAAAGCACATTTGCTTGAGGACAAGCAAATTCCAAGTGTAGGGATATTTGATAAGGATTCAAAATATATATTTTTATAGGGTCATTTAAGCCCTAAATCATTACATTTTATATCCGTTACTACTTAAAATCGTTATTTGTCACATTTTAGGTCTTTTGGAAGCAAATTGCTGGAATCAAGCATTTTTGGACGAAAAGGAGCGAAAACATGAAAAAAATGATAGATTCAAGAAAAAAGGTTGTTTTCACAAGCCTGACGGCATCCCAACTCCAAGTGTGACGCCGTCGCTTACAAGGTTTTCTAAAAAGTCTCAAGCGACGGCTTATGTTATATTTTGGTCTTAACACCTGACGGCGTCACGCCTTATTCAAGAAGGGCGTCACCCTTACTGTCTTCAAGAGACGACCAAGATCCTTCCCAGAAGACGTCCAGAAGCAACCCAGACAGTGTCACTACTTCCTACCCGACGCCGTCACATGTTGATCAAGACTATCACAACGGCGCGAGAAGTAGCTGATACTGTTTTGGCAATATCTTTTGCATACGAACTCGGATTTAGGTGATTCAAAAGCCCACGCGACCGGAACGAGAAAAACATATTTTTGGTGAAAAAGGCTTCATGACGCCGTCACTCCTTGCCGACAGAAAAACTGCCTATAAATATGACTTTATAATTTCACTTTTTGTAAGCCCTAAACCCTAAGTCCGATTCTAGGGTTTAGGTCGTGTTTTTCCAGCAACTTATAGGATTTTAATCACTCCATAAACATCTTGTAATGGTTTGTTGATTCTAATTCACTTCATAAACATCTTATGATTGTTAGAAACCTGTATATAATTAATTAGACCTTATTGATTTCTTATTGATGTTTATGTTTATCTTCATCATTAAGGTGTGACAATTTCAATGAGGCTAATTGATTTAGTTTACAATTCTTGCATCCTACTGTCTCTTGTTTAATTGGTAGACGCTAGAATAAGGAAAAATGGCTTCTTCTTTAATTGTTGCGAGCTTGAACGTCCTAAATAGCAAAAAGCTTGAGAGTGCACTTAGGCCATCGTTGTGTTTATTACGTGAGTTGTAGCTTAAGGATAATAGATTATTCGGGGGAGATACTTCGGTACTTGGCCATCCCAGATGTTCTAGAGGAGAGTTACAATTCATCGAATTAGGGAATTAGGCACCCCCTATGACTAACACGGAATACAACGCACTAATTAGAAAAGGATGTGACAATTCAAGGGTAGAATTGCATAGCTAAAAGGAGTAATACATCATAAGTAGATACGCTTCACCTCCCTTGTAGAATCTTAATTTACTTTCATTGCATTTAGTTTAGTAGTAGTTTAATTAGTTAAAACCCCACCCTTCAACTCGAGATTTTTACTTGTTTTCCATAAAATATAAAAAGTGAACTAAGGGTTTAAACAATAGTTACAATAATGCACTAAGGATGAGTTCATACAAGATGGGCCAAGGCGATTCAGGTGTAACATTTGGGGTGGATTGTAAACAATGCTCTTCATTGATATTCTGGAAACCGAAACATCACGAGAACCATGAAAAGATAGGCTCTGAGGGGTTAACTAGGGGTATCATGTATTAAAGATGAGTACATCGCAAAGGTGTGGGGGAAATTACTCAACCGATGAGGTTGACGTAATTAAAGGATTATCCTAATGCCTCTTATCAGTTAGTTAATCCTAACTACACGAATGTAATCTCACTTGCAATCTTGGAATACATCACAAAACAAGCTCTAGAATTTATTATATTATCGGTACACTCATAAGCATTAAAGATGAATGCTTTTATTCCTAAAGATCTAGGGGCAAACCTCACATTAGGGTGGAATTTGAGTGGTATACGGTTTTTGTGCTAGTCATATAACTCATATCCATGAGACGCTTTATTAAGATTAAAGTTTTACTCGTAAGTGTCATAAAAAAATTTAAATTTAGTGCAAAAATTACGGTAAAAAATATTTCTCTTAGTTTATTACACAATTTACTAAGGACAAGGAAAAAATCAAGTGAGTGAATAGTTTCTAAGTTCCTGTTTTATTCTTCCTCCCTACACTTAAACTGAACATTGTCCCCAATGTTCCTCAAAAGTATCAAAGTGATGATAGAGAAAGGTAAAATAAAAGAGAGAAACTAATACTCCCCAGATTAGCTCAGCAGGATATGTGTAGAATTGCGGTTAAATCCTCCTCCAAGAAGAATCAGTAAGTAATAAGTGTTGCTTCAATCTTGCACTTCATCTTATTGTCCAATGTAACCGGCAAATTTATAAGAAAATGGAGACGAAACCTCGTGTAAAATCGGCGGTAAAAGATATATATAACTAGAATACACTAGAAAGCAAGATATAATGCTTGTGAAATAGATGTTTGCTGATTTGAAAATTAAGAATTCGAAATTTCCAAAATTACAAATTAGACAAAAATAAAAATCAAAACTGCTTACATTGTTCGGCGCGTCGGTATTTATCCCGACGCCGGTTCTCATGACCGAATGAGTCGATGTTTTCGGAAAAATTCGGAAAATTACTTTAAAGACACGAAAACATTATCGCAAAACATCCATTGTGACTGATACAAGCATTTGACTCTAACAAACACACACACACACACACATATATATATATATACAATTTTAAATATTGTAAATCTCATGTTCATATTAGTTCTAAAACACATGTGATCTTCCTACACTTATCTTTTTGTAAAATACCTTTATATGTAATTAAGATAAAGTTAAAAACAAATTAAAACATTTTCA
Source organism: Chrysanthemum lavandulifolium (assembly GCA_022545495.1). Lineage (NCBI taxonomy): Eukaryota > Viridiplantae > Streptophyta > Magnoliopsida > Asterales > Asteraceae > Chrysanthemum > Chrysanthemum lavandulifolium. The sequence goes on along the minus strand of CM040244.1, from coordinate 80,934,096 downwards.
CAAAATAATGAAAGCATGAGAATTAAGCAATAACGAAAAAGATATATAAAACACACAAATAAAAAATGAAAACAAACATGCAAACAAATAAACATGGGTTGCCTCCCAGAAGCGCTTTTCTTTATCTATGAGTCTTGTAGCTAGACTCGGTTATACTACTACGTGACTTCATTATCCAAAACAATATCTTCTTCATTGATTAAGTGGCTATTATTGATTTGGTAATGCTTCACACGTTGTCCCTACGGTTAATTCTCTTCCATCGTTGTCAAGCAACACAACGAATCTATTTCTTGTTGCCCTTTTCACCGTAAAGGGGCCATGCCACCTTGACTTAAGTTTTACCGAGAATAATATTAATCTCAAATTATACAAGAGCACCTTGTCTCCTTCCGCAAACTCTTTAGGACTCTTGATTCGTTGTTTATGCCTTTTCATCTCATTATCATCATTTTCCTCATGATGGTTCTCGTAGGATCTTTCCTCAGCAGCTTATGCCCGATTATGTGTTTATCACGTTCCGCCTCCTAATTCAATCTCCTTATCTTTGTATTCCCTAATCTTCTCCTCCCATTCAACGATTTTTCTCCTAACAAGGCTATTGTGAACTTGTGAGTTGTGATCAACCCTTCTCTTCTCCTTAAGCTTCTTAGGATGTCTTGGAACTATAGGTATCCTAACCTTGCTTTTACCACTTCTAAGTATCATAACACCCTCACCGCATTTGGTTGTTGCTTTGGCGGTGGCTAAGAAAGGTGTTCCAAGAATCTTCCTCAGTATCCACAATCATAAAATCCACTAGATAGATGTTATATGAAACTTCAATCAACACATCCTCCGCTATTCACAAAGGGTAAACATATGAATTATTGGCTAAGGAAAGTCTAAGATTAGTCTTGGTTGGTTTCTCCTTAGTCAATTTATTGTAGATTGATAACGGCATTATGCTTACATCGGATCCTTGGTCAGCTAAGGCCTTTACATCTTCTAAGTTACCAATGCTACACGGTATTATGAAGTTCCCGAAATCTCATGTTTCTTAGCTAATGGTTTCTTTAGAATTGCCTCGTCAAAGGTCCCATAGGCATAGTATCATATTCATCCTTCTTTATTTCACCTAAGAAGGTCTTCCTAAGAGCATCATTGTACCTAAAATTTTTCACTAGTTTAACAATGGTTTTATTATTGACTTCATGTTTAAGGTAGTGCCATACAATCTTAGGTTTATCTATTTCCTTAGCTTTGCCATTACCATTATTCTTACGATTTGTGTTATTCTCTTTTGTCCCCGTATCCTTATTCTCAACTAATCCCTCCTTAACACTAGTTTTCTTTTCATCAGGAACAATGGAAATGGCGTTTACATACATAGTGGGGGTAGCATGGTCATCTTTTCTTACTAACACCTTCTCGGGAGCTTTCATCTTGGTGTATTCCTTCACTAAGTTCATCATCTCCGTCACCTTCTCTTGCATTATTCTTACATGATCGTAGAAGATTTGGACTTGGATCCAAAGATCGATGCAATGGTGAGGGACTTTGTGAAGTAAGTCCTTGAATCAAGTCCACGACTCATAAAGGGTTTCACCTTGAAGGGTTTCAACTTAGTGGTTCTCCCCGGTGGGAAAAACTGGGCGAGGAAACGGGTAGTGAGATCATCCGAACTTGAGATGGATCCCGCGGGAAGATGCTCAAGCAAATTACTAGCTTGGTATCGTAGAGATAATTTGAAGTGACCTTAATCGCGTTGTCTCCTCGAGTGGTAGCATCAAGGTCAATTGAATCAAAAATTTAGGAAATCCTTAACATGCTTATTTGGATCTTCGAACAAAGTCCATGGAATGCACATCCGTTCTGCACCAACCGGATGGTGTCAGATTGCAAGGCCGTATTTTGAGCTAGACGCGGAAGTTCGATGATTTTCCTATAGCTTTATGACTTGGTCTAGAGTATTCATCAAGAGTACGGCCTTTTGGCGGGTCTTGTGGTGGTGGATTTGGTAGTGGTAGTGGATTTTGTGGTGGATCGTTGTTGATGGGTGGATTATCACCTTCCATGATGAAAAGTGACAAGGTTACGAACAAAGACACGAAGAAGGGGGATAGACTACAAGAAAGCTAATAAAAAAGAAAAAAAGTTCACTTGATAGGAATCAAGCGAGTGAACCTAATCGAGATAGAAACCTAACTAGCTATTGTATTCCACGGCAACGGCGCCAAAAACTTGATGCCTGGTTCGGGGTCGAAAGACTTCCTTTCCAAAGAGCAAGTTTACAACCCACTAGGGGAATAGAGATGCTAGTCGAGATGTATGACGAAAAGGTAAAGGTGAGGGTGATTCTTTTTAGTCTTTTTATATTTATTATGAAAGCAAGTAAAATCTCTGGGTTTGAAGAGTGGGGTTTGGTAATTTACCAATTAAACTAATAAACAAATTAAATCAAAATTAATGACTAATAACTAAGATAAAAGCTATGGATTGTAGGAGTGTGTTCTTATGATAATTAAAAACGTGTTTACTTAGATCATCTTACCCCTAGCTATCTTTTATTGGTCGGTTGAATTGTCACATCCTTGCCTTATTGATGTTGTATTCCATGTTTTAGTCATAGGATGGTGTCTAATTCCCCAATTGTAAATTGTAAGTCTCTCTAGAACACCCGTGATTACCAAGTACCGAGGTATCTCCTCGAATATCCTATTATCCTTAAGCTACAACTCACGCAATAACACAACGGGAGCCTAATGGTGCACTCCAAGGCTTTAATTGCTAGTTAGGACATTTAAGCTCGCAACAATGAAAGAATAATCTAGTTTTCCTTAATCTAGCATGACAACCAATTAGAACAAGAGAAAACCTAACAATTATCAATAACTAGGTTTCATTGGATCTAAGCAAACACTAATTAGTTTAGTTACGCATGATAGATAAGCAAGAACACAAGCAAACAATCAAACATAGATTAAACATGGTGATAGATTGGATAAACAAACTTATCTTGAAGTGTAAAAGAGGGTTTAGAACCCTAAGGTACTGTCCAAGTCGGACAAAAATTGAACTAAGGTTTGCTCTCCAAAGTAATGCACACCTAATGCAGAAAATTCGAGGTCTATATATAGATTTTACAATTGCGTGGCGCGCTTTTGATGGTGACGCCGCTCGATCACCGTCATTAGGGTTTCGTCTTTGCCAAGTCATCACCGGGACGACGTCGGGTAGAAAGCAGTGGCGCCGTGCGGGTTGTTCGGACGCCGTATTGGGAAAACCTTGGTCGCCCGGTGCAAAATGAAATAGTGACGGCCTTGTAGCCATCGCTGAGAAAGTTTGGAACACGCCAGAGCGACATCGTCACCCTTGAGGTTGGGACACCATCCGGGCTTCGATTTTGTTTTGTTTTCTTGACTTTGTCGTTTCTTCATGTTTTCGCTCATTTTCGTCCAAATATGCTTCATTCTAGCATTTTGCTTCCAAATGACCTAAAATGTGAAAAGGAATTATTTTAAGCAGTAACAGATATAAAATGTAATGATTTAGGGATTTAAAGACCCCTTAAAAACGTATTTTTTAAATCCTTATCATATAACAAGAAGAGACATAAACTATAATACACCATAAACACCCACACCCAAAATACAAAAACTTGTGCGCCAGTCTCTTAATCGTAATCTAGTCACACACTCGTCAGCTTTACAATAAAGAAAATCTTCTTTCGCACCTGAGAATGCGCTTCAGTAATAATCTCCAACGTCGCCTTGGTCTTCTCAGTCTCACAATTTTGAACAGTCCTAATAAATGTCGCACTTTTATAGCGGTGCATTGACCACACAACTTTTCAAGCTTTAATATCAACTCTTCTCTCTCCTAATAGTGTTGTTCGCCTCTTGGCAAGACTTCCTCAATTCCTCAAGAAACTTCATGTCTTTAGCAACCTCCCTCTCAAAATGCACCAGTATTTGATCTACCATCACAGTGGAATTAGCCGCAGTTGCAAGTTCTTGAAGATAAGGAAGATCCATTGTTATGATTTCTATTTAGTATGTGTTTTTTTTCCTTCGTCAAGGGTTTGGAAAGAATTAGTTATATGGCTCCATCAAATAGAAAATCACTAAAGGACTTTAAACGGCTAGAACTAACCCAGAAGTCGAGTTTCATAATTAGTCAGAAGCAAGTGGAACGACGATTGATTGATGTCGCAAGCCTTCATGCAGCCGAGAATCTCATAATTAGTCTAAAATGTTGCATCCACATTACATGGTTGTCTGGGCTGTCTTAGTTGGAATCCAATTATTTAGGCCCAAATATAATATGTTGCAGGGAATTTAAAACAACTACAACCATTTAAAAAAAAAAAATACATCTTAATGACCAAAAACAATTAAGACCAAATATGACAATCGAACTAACTCCATCACAAATTACTTGGAACAGATATAATATTTAAATTGGTCCAACCGTAATGCCCAGAAGCCTATCAACATCAACATATGTGTAGGCTAAACACATTAATAAGGGTCAATCCCTCTCATTTTATTTTCCAAGTTAGTTTTCTCTCATGACCTCTATGGGATTCGGGTCGCCCAAGAAGAGCGACCTTCATTGTTAAAAATAAATAAATAAAATAAAATAAAATAAAAAACCTATCTTTTTATATTTTTAAAACAAACCATATTCAATTTCATAATTTAATTTCAAATTAAAGGTTATAGTACGACCGGGATAACCAAAATTCAAATTCAAATTAAGGTTACAGTACGAGCGGAGGATTCGAAATTCAAATACAAATTCAATTTTAAATTCAAAAATTTTCCTATATATACCACACTCTGCTTTGTTTCTCACACATACAACTTCTTATCACGGGTTCTCAACAATGTCACAGAAAACTTCACAACAATTTCTCAACAAAACAACTTCTCCTAACAATTTGCCAACGAAAACAACTTCTCCCAACAATTTCTGAAAATAACTTCTCCCAACAATTTCCGAAAACAACTTCTCCCAATAATTTCCCGAAAACACGGTGAACACTCCACAAACAGATATCATTTCGGTTTTCTCAACGTAAGAGGAACAACAATGACTACTTGCTCAAGATAAAGAAGTATTAAGAAAAATGGAAGAAAACACAGAACGAAAGGAAGCTGCTCGTAGGGAGCAGGAAGCAAGGGAAGCAGAATATCCCAAGAACAATTTGTTTGACATCTTGTACAACGAGTGGGAAGAGAGCACGATTGTAGAGGGGTATTCTCGTTACGACGAGGGTTATAACACAGACTTTTCATTGTAATTTCTATTTTTATCTTCATTTCCGTATCTTAGTTTGTATTAATTTATAATTTGTATTTTCAATTCAATGTTTAATGTATTTTCACTTCCGTATCAAATTGGATTTAAATATTTTAACATTACAATACCAAATTTATAAAACATTACAAGTTTATAGTGTATGAATTTATGTTTATTGAAAAAAAAAGTGAACCAAAAAAAAAGGACGAAATAAACACAAAACAAAAGTTGGACGATTTAGATCGCATGGACAACCCTTCTCCCAAAAGAGTGGTGATCGATCGACCGTCTTTTTCTCCCATAGTAGGAATGATCGAGATCGACCTTCATGGTGATCGATCGATTCCACACTACTATGTTTAGCCTTACTTAACATTTAAAATACAAAAATGCAAGAATTAATATTATTACCGCCAATTAACATATGATTAATTACTATTACAAACTGGCTCCACCACAAAGCTCCATATGTTGAAAATAACTAACTTAAATTGGTCGTGTCGCAACGCTCGACGGTCTAATTCCTCGTTATTGAGCATCAAAGGTTTATTTTTTTTAAATATTTATAAATAACAAATATTTAAACAACAAAATTTTTAAATTAACTCAATATGCATGTCTCATTTTTTTTAATCGTAATCGATAGCATTTTAATTGAAGTGTCATTCACATTAGCATCTAGTGATTTCAAGATCTATTTTTAACACACCTTACTCGAACCAAAATTTAGTTCTTGAAGTTTTAGATATTTTCTACTTTCGGTTTTAATTTAATGCATCTCGCTTCCATTTCGCACTCTATAACTATTTAATTAAATTGAAATTTCTTGAAACTAAAGACTAGTAAACCAAAATAACCCAAATAAGATGATCGAAAATGAGAGATCGTGAGTGGGGCCTTTCAACACCAAACTACCAAAGAAACACAACAACAACCCTTTCATCAATTGACACGTTTGCCAACTGCCATCCACTCATGTAGCTTTTAACTTTTTCTCAACGACTCCCTGAAGTTAACCATAAAATGATTGGATTGCAACAACTTCACGTTAAATGCCCATGTCCCCGTAATGTAGATTCATATATTCCTTCTGTCTTAAAATTATTGTCGGAAGATAAAAATCACAAAAATTAATAAAAATTAGGTCATTTAATTTTCAGCCACTCAAATAAAATATTTATTCACTAAATTCTCTAGTTTTTATCAAAAAGAAAAGTGAACATTTATTTTGAGATATCTCGAAAAAGTAACATGAACTATAATATTGCGACAGAGGGAGTAATACCTTTGAACTATTTTCTTAACGAAATATATGAAACATGGTTAGGCTAAGTGTAAGATGAGCACTTCGACAAGTCAATTGCTATAACACGTGTGTATGACCCACTCGTTGGTGGGGAAGAAAAGACAAAAGTAGGTCGATCTATTGAACGACCGACTTCTCATTTTGGTTGTGTGTGATATTTTTATTTGTTAGTGTGTTTGCATCTGAGTGGGGTATGTTTGAATGATAAAGTTGATTGTCATATTCACACTATGTTAGTGATGAAGAGAAAAGCTAAAGTGACGTTGAGTTAGCGCTTTTTTTTTTTTTTTTTTGGTGGGATAAAGGTTTTCTCGATAGATTTTATTACTATAGAAAAAATTAAGTACAATGGATGTGGGTTAATCTCACATCTCAGACCAAAATCAGGCCAAACAAACGCACCCATTGTGCTTAACCTAACGTATCATAAGAATAACATGTCAAACTTATTAGACCCTACTACATATGCTGTTAGCCGTAACATTTTTATCAGAAGTGATGGTCATTCACATTTAGGAACTTTTTAACGTGTGTTAGATATCGTATTAGAATAGTCAACGGGCTCGTGGATTGGGCTAAGCTAAATGGCTAATAGTTATGTTAAGCTAGCCTTGTATAAGCTCATGCAAACCAATCCAATCCAAGTCCATATCCACGGCCCATGCCAAGCCCATTAAGGTATTTCTCTCTTACTATAAATACCCCTCAAATATGTCATTTGAGGGGTGTGCTTGAGTGTGTGTGTGTGTGTTTTATTTATGAAATATTAGTTTCATCTTCTTCTCCTTTTCTCTAAACATACATTGATATCGTGTTAAACCGCCAAGTTTTCTCACACAAACCGCCCTTGTGAATGGGTCAATCGTAAGAAAACTTAAAACGGTTCGTAAACAAACTCAATGAAGATCGAGAGAATACAAGTGATTCCCGGGTCGTTAAGTCCCACGGAGACTTAATGGTGTATAAACACTTGATCAGATGATAGAATGATCACTAAGGATAGTGATCAGTAAGGATTTGGATTGATAACTATACCTAAAGAAAAAGTTAATAAATTACAGCGACTTAAATGCAAATTAAAGAAAATAAAAAAGCTAAAATATATTAAATAAACGCTATCACTATTTTTACAATGATGTTTTTGTGATTTTATAAAATAAAATAACTTGAATAAACTATTTTAACTAAAACGTAAACTTAAATTATCTAAAAACTTGATTTAAAATGAAAACGACGTTATTTATAAAAATTACGCTGAAATCAAGTAAGCAAAAACGTAAAATTTATGAAATAAAAATCCTACAAGTGTAAAAACAATTTTATTACGTACTATATGACAAAAGAAAATTTTAGAAAAAAGAATTATATTTTTTAGACTTTTATATTTTTTATTATGAATTAAATACGATTTTTCACTAATTAAATGTTTAAAAATACTAAAACTATTGAGAAAAATCTGAAACTTTTTGATAAAATACTTTATACTATTACAAAGATAAGAAAAATACAAAACATGAAAAAGCTGGACTAAATAAGCTAGAAAGAAGCTAGCTTATACGTATAAGCTAAAATGAAAACAAAGGGCTAAGTATTTAATTGTGCAAGATTAAACCAAGACAAGACCCAAGGGCCGTTGGTTTCTGTGTGGTGTGTTGGAGCGTGGGAATGGTAACCAGCAGGTCACGGTTCGAATCATGCACCTCCTTTTGGACTTATTTTTTCTTTTGATTTTCTTTTGAAACTTGTAAGTACAAAGAGATAAGCACTTTTATAATTACAACTTTTACAAATATGACTAATAAGCACGTATTGAGCTTATTTTTGTTAACTGATTAGCAAAAATATGAAATGAGCTCAAGATGAAGCTAAATAAGCTAATAAGCTAGAAATAAGCAAAAGTAAAATGCGAATAAGCTAAACTACGATTATAAGCTAAAATTACAACTTAATAAACACAAAACTTATAAATAAGCACTAATCAATATCCAAATAAGCACAAGATTGACTGCTTGCATGTGGTACTACTTGGTTTTCTAGGCAACTTTAAACTAATTTATAAATAATGAAATAAGCTAAGAATTTAAAATAAGCATCAGAATCAACAAGTAGACCAAGCTATCCAAAAGCTAAATTACACAGGCTTGGGGAGTTAGAGAGCTTTTAACAAGCTTGTGAAAAAGCTTAAAACTCGTTGCATTGTGGCATGTATTTGAAGCAGTGGTTGAACTAAGTCGATGAATAAACACCTGAATAAGCTAATTAAAAGTGAACTAATATTTTTATAATTTAGTTAAGCGACTATATGTTACTATCCCAAAAGTCGATGGACTAAATCCTAATATTTAATCCTACATAAAATTATTCATTTTATTCAAAAGCCGCTTAAGGTAAATTGACTTTTTAAGTTACACTAAAAATTTGACTTTATGAACTTTAATGCTTCTAATTTGATATAAGTGATATAATAAACTAAGTTAACACCTAATTAAGCTAGTGAGATGACTTCCAAACCTAATGCTAACCCATTTTACTCTTTTACCTATCTCGATTCAATCACAAGGTCTCGATTCAATAGAATTTTGACCAAAGTGATATGTACAAGATAAGAACTAAACTAAGTATACTACACCTATTTAAACCAGATGAGCCACTCTTAACTCATCATCCCATCTTTATCACATTTTAAAGGCGTATCCAAACATTACTTAAGCTAATGTTATGCTAATCACTCTACCTTATAGCCAATCCTAAACGAGCAACAATGGAATCAGAATCTAACAAAGAATCATAACCTAACAAAAGCTAAATAACTACTAAAAGCCTACAAAGATACGATTAAAACAAAAAAATGTAACACAATAATTTTAAGCTAACAAAGCACTCACATGAGGTCCAAATTCATGAGCAAGCTTTATACCTGAACCATAACCATACTAACTTAAGCTAATCCTACCCATTCCAAGCTCTGCAATACCCAATGCCATAACCATTTCCAATTGAAGCTTTTCAGTTGACTTTTGTTGACTAAATACCAAGTTTGTTATACTTGAGTTAAAAGCTTATCAAAAGCTATTGATAGCTTAGATAGGCTTATTTGAGTTGTAAAGAAGCTTATTGAAGCCTGGCACTTAACAAGTTTAAAACATATATGATTATAGAAAAGGAAAAAAAAACAGAAATTTTAACCCAACTTGAATTTATCACTTAAAATAAGTTACAATAGATTGAAAAGGTTTAGACTAATACAATTAAGATGAAAATTATAAACTTTGAGCTAATTTAAGAGTTTTAAAATAAAAACGACATAAAAGGAATTACAAACTAAGAACTACTCCTCTCTTCTCTTTCTTCTTCCTCTTTTTATAATCAAGACATCTTTCCCACTTGCTCTTAATATTCTGGACCATTGGATGTCTTGGGACCATTTTGGCCGTTTGATGCATTTTGGCGGGAAATAGGTATTTTGACAGGTGGAGGGATTGAGTGTATGGGGGAGGGTTGCATTTAATGTTATTTGTTTTGTGTTGAGGTGGAGGAAACAAGGGGAGGTGAAGGTTGACTTGGAGGAGAGGTGTGTGTGTGGTGAGGTCGAGTGTTCAGCAGACAGTGGGTGGGAAGAAGAGGATTTGCGGTGCTTGTTTGTTTGACCAAGTAGGGTTGACCGGTAGTATTATTAGGTACAGGTTGGATTGGGTAGGTTTGGGTTTGGGCTTGGGCTTAATATATAAAGGGTCAGGTTTGATTTAGGATTAGTAATGAACCCAAGTTGAAGTTTAGTGGACTAAAGTGTACAATCCAAAATTCCGAGGACCAAATCAGTAACTTCAAAATGTAGCCCAAGGTTTGGTCTTGCCAATCTCAAATAATATAAGGACCATATTTGCCATCTTTGAAAATTCCAAGGACTAAACATGACATTTTTCAAACTTTAAGGACCTTTTTCTCGCCATTTGACCAAAGATTCATTCAAGGACCATTTTGACAATTTAAAATATTTTGTGGACCTTGAATGATATTTTTCTTTATTTAGACATACTGGGGAACCTTTTTTGACAACTTTTGAAACTTAGGGACTAAAGCGCCAATTTTGCAAACTTGATACGTTTTCATCCGATTTTGATCTTTTGCATTTAAAACACATAAAACAACGATTTGTGATATTTTTATCATTTTGATGCATTTTGAGTGTTTTCGGATGATTTTGCGATCTGAGCGGTATAAAATGATGAGTATTTAGACACTCATCAATCCCCTTACACTAAGATATTGCTAGTCCCTAGCAATGTTTTAGAACTTTAATGGATTTTAAAACTCTTTACCAAAAGCCATCACTACGGAGTAGCCAATTGTTTTGATTCAAGTAAGAACCTTGGTATAACGATAACCAAATGATTTTAAGCAAATCATAAGTCAGAACGGATTTGATTTGTCTTTACCGAAGCGTTTGCTCGGACTAGCCAACTCTTAGATAAATTATCAATATTATCTTTGGTGAGTGATTACCAATTATGGTTTTTCCATCGCCTTTACCACAAGCCATAATCTTGCGGGCTAGCCAACTCTTCACTTTTAGGATATGGTGAGTTAAGAACCATACAATTTTGGGCAAATTGCAAGCCATAAACGGATTTGATATATCTTTACCAAGAGCCGTTTGCTCTGGATTAGCCAATCCTTTTGTTTATTAGACATGGCGATCGATAACCATAAAGTGAGTAAGTCAGAACACTTACTCCAAAAAATTTTGGCCAAAAACGGGAATTGGGTGGATAATATATGATAAAATTGTGAGAATTCCCCACACTTAGAAATGAATATTGCCTCAATATTCAAATCACCGGCGGTTATGCCGAAACAAAGAACGTAAAGGGAAATACTACGGCCATTATTTGATTTTTTTTTTTTTTTTTGAAAAAAATATATATATATATATAACATGTGGGGCATCACCCCACACAAGGTGGTAGAAAGGGTAAGAAGTCGAAATATGGGTGAAAACCCATATGGTGTGTCATCTTGTTTTTGTTACCGAGTCGCTAGCTTGACTCGACCCAGAATTCATTGGTTCATGGGGAATCAAAGTGGAAGAAACAATCTCCATCGGACTTTCATTCAAGATGTTTGGATAAACATGAAGCACGCGAAAGTTCCACACCGATGAGATATAGAGACGCAGACCGGCTACACGGATGATAAATGAAAATGCGGGTCAAAGATAGTATCCTCATTCCAAGGAGAAAAGGAAAGAGCAAGCACACCATTAGTGAAGAATGGAATAAATATGTGCATCACAATGCATGTCCATTCCTCATCGGAAAAGCAAATCACCATTTTGACATTTTAAGCTTAAATTTGAAGCTTTTATGGTGATTGGTAACAAAATTTCGGGAGGAGAGTGGAAACGGTTCTTCAATCAGCATTTTCAAGAAAAAGATGTCTCCTCCGAATCAAAGTAAGTATTGTCAATTCTCGTTGGAATCGACTCATCACTAAGAAAATCATCGACCTCCTTCCAAAGTTGTCATCTTCCTCATCCGGAGTAGAGAGAAGGAATGGAAGAGTGGAAATGGGATAAGAAATGAGTGGATGATCATTATATAGGAGATTTCTAGTTTCTCCAAGATCGGCTTCGAAATCAAAGAGATCATCGTCACTTTCGATGAAAGTGGGTCGATGTGAGTGAGTTCATCGGTGAACTCCTCAAGAAGATCGATCCGCGGGAGTGATGCCTCAACATACTCGATGTCTCCATAAGATTTACAATCATCGTTAAAATCGGAGAAAGTCTCAAATGATCATTTGAACACTCAAGGGAAGAAGAATCACACATATGATCGAAATTCTCGTGACTCTATCGGGATTGGGACAAGGTCCTCAACACTAGACTTTATAAATTCGTCCGATTCCTTTTCAGAACAAGTGTCAAGATGCTCATCCCCATGTTCGAGAGAGTGAGTGGGAGCTTGGGTGTGATAACAATAGACCGAGGAGTTTAGAAGGACTAGCATACATATGTTTTATACTTTCCATTTGTTCTTCGCTAGTAATTCCATCATAGTCTTTTCTCCCCGATTGTTCATGGAAGGAATCTCAACCGATGAACTTGATGAACCGTTATAAAATTGTAGGATATCAAGGATATATTCATCATCATCGTCATCGTGAATGAAACGGAATCGAGAGCTAGATTTGGCGCTTTTTTCTTTTGCAATTGATTCCCTAATAGATTGTTCAAAGGCAATTGGGAATCTAATTTAGCACCGCTTCTTGACTAACAAAACTTCCATGGATTTCTCATTTGGATTATCTTGGAGTGTTTACATTCCTTCAAATCTTTCACTAAATCCAAAAGATCAAGGAGAAGATTTTGAGGAAGTGGCTCATTTAATCTTGTAGAGGTTGGTCATGATACGAAGAGTCGTAATTGTTACAGGAAATGGATTCCTTGTTTGACAATCCGAGCTAGTGAGGACCTCCACAATACTCACAGCAAGAAAGCGATGTGGTTGTGAGTGGTATGTGTTGTAGTCATAATTGTTATCGGGAACACCGCTCATAGACAAGTGTGTTTCACGATTGACAATCGAACCGGAATGTGAACCACTACAAGACTACAACAATGATGGCTGCCGAGTCTCATGGTGTGGTGGTGATGGAATAAATCGGTCGTGTTATGGTAGGAATAGGGATCTTGGTTATAGGCATGACCCGTTTCCCGATTCCACCATGCTACAAGCCGGGCAATTGCCACCATTATAAGGACCACCACACCATTGACAACCAAGAGGGTGAGGATAAGACATAGAAAGAATCAAAGGTTAACAGAGGGTAAGAAATGAAGAATCAAAAAGGTAAGAGGGTAAAGAGGAATATTTTTGGTATTTTTGAAAAACATTTTGTAAAACAAAGAATGAAAATATTTTGGTGTTGTTAACACTTGAGAAAAGTGTTAATGAACTTTTGGATTTTGATAACTTTACAAAAACTTTTTACAAAAGATGGTATATGTGCAAGAAATGGGTGCGAAAAGGCTTAACACACGCTAAAGCCTCCCGCAACACGCCAAAATTTTGATCTGTGCTAAACCGTCAAGTTTTCACACAAACCGGCCACTTGTGAATGGTCGATCGTAAGAAACTTAAAGCGTTCGTAAACAAACTCAATGAAGATCGGAGAATACAATTGGATTCCGGGTCGTTAAGTCCCACGAGGAGACTCAATGGTGTATAAACACTTGATCGGATGATAGAATGATCACTAAGGATAGTGATCGAAGAAGATTTGGATTGATAACTATACCTAAAGAAAAAGTTAATAAATTACGACGACTTAAATGCAAATTAAAGAAAATAAAAAGCTAAAATATATTAAATAAACGCTATCACTATTTTTACAATGATGTTTTTGTGATTTTATAAAATAAAATAACTTGAATAAACTATTTTAACTAAAACGTAAACTTAAATTATCTAAAACTTGATTTAAAATGAAAACGACGTTATTTATAAAAATTACAGCGATGTAAGCAAAAGCGTAAAATTTATGAAATAAAATCCTACAAGTGTAAAACAATTTTATTACGTACTATATGACAAAAGAAAATTTTAGAAAAAAGAATTATATTTTTAGACTTTTATATTTTTATTATGAATTAAATCGATTTTTCACTAATTAAATGTTTAAAATACTAAAACTATTGAGAAAAATCGAAACTTTTGATAAAATACTTTATACTATTACAAAGATAAGAAAATACAAAACATGAAAAAGTCGGACTAAATAAGCTAGAAAGAAGCTAGCTTATACGTATAAGCTAAAATGAAAACAAAGGGCTAAGTATTTAATTGTGCAAGATTAAACCAAGACAAGACCCAAGGGCAGTTGGTTTCTGTGTGGTGTGTTGGAGCGTGGGAATGGTAACCAGCAGGTCACAGGTTCGAATCTGTGCACCTCCTTTTTGGACTTATTTTTTTCTTTTTGATTTTTCTTTTTGAAACTTGTTAAGTACAAAGAGATAAGCACTTTTTATAATTACAACTTTTTACAAATATGACTAATAAGCACAGATTGAGCTTATTTTTGTTAACAGTTAGCAAAAATATGAAATGAGCTCAAGATGAAGCTAAATAAGCTAATAAGCTAGAAATAAGCAAAAGTAAAATGTGAATAAGCTAAACTACTGATTATAAGCTAAAATTACAACTTAATAAACACAAAAACTTATAAATAAGCACTAATCAATATCCAAATAAGCACAAGATTGACTGTTTGCACGGTACTACTTGGTTTTCTAGGCAACTTTAAACTAATTTATAAGTCTTGAAATAAGCTAAGAAATTAAAATAAGCTTGTAACTAACAAGTAGACCATTAAGCTATCCAAAAGCTAAATTACACGGGCTTGGGGTGCTAGAGAGCTTTTAACAAGCTTGTGAAAAAGCTTGCGAAACACGTGCACGTGGCATGTATTTGAAACGGTGGTTGAACTAAGGCGATGAATAAGCACGAATAAGCTAATTAAAAGTGAACTAATATTTTTATAATTTAGTTAAGCGGCTATATTACTATCCCAAAAGTCGATGGACTAAATCCTAATATTTAATCCTACATAAAATTATTCATTTTATTCAAAAGCGCTAAGGTAAAATTGACTTTTAAGTTACACTAAAATTTGACTTTTATGAACTTTTAATGCTTCTAATTTGATATAAGTGATATAATAAGCTAAGTTAACACCTAATTAAGCTAGTGAGATGACTTCCAAACCTAATGCTAACCCATTTTACTCTTTTACCTATCTCGATTCAATCACAAGGTGCGATTCAATAGAATTTTGACCAAAGTGATATCGAGAACAAGATAAGAACTAAACTAAGTATACTACACCTATTTAAACACAGATGAGCCACTCTTAACTCATCATCCCATCTTTATCACATTTTAAAGGCGATCCAAACATTACTTAAGCTAGTTGTTATGCTAATCACTCTACCTTATAGCCAATCCTAAACACGAGCAACAATGGAATCAGTAATCTACTGATAATCATAACCTAACAAAAGCTAAATAACTACTAAAAGCCTACAGCATACAGTTAAAACAAAAAAAAATGTAACACAATAATTTTAAGCTAACAAAGCACTCACATGAGGTCCAGCTCATGAGCAGTTTATACCAGAACCATAACCATACTAACTTAAGCTAATCCTACCCATTCCAAGCTCTGCAATACCCAATGCCATAACCATTTCCAATTGAAGCTTTTCAGTTGACTTTTGTTGACTAAATACCAAGTTTGTTATACTTGAGTTAAAAGCTTATCAAAAGCTATTGATAGCTTAGATAGGCTTATTTGAGTTGTAAAGAAGCTTATTGAGCTGGCACTTAACAAGTTTAAAACATATATGATTATAGAAAAGGAAAAAAAATAGAAATCTTAACCTGACTTGAATTTATCACTTAAAATAAGTTACAATAGATTGAAAAGGTTTAGACTAATACAATTAAGATGAAAATTATAAACTTTGAGCTAATTTAAGAGTTTTAAAATAAAAGCGACATAAAGGAATTACAAACTAAGAACTACTCCTCTCTTTCTTCTTCCTCCTTTTTATAATCAAGACATCTTTCCCACTTGCTCGAGCACTTCCAGCTAATATTCGGACCATTGGATGTCTTGGGACCATTTTGGCCGTTTGATGCATTTTGGCGGAAATAGGTATTTTGACAGTGGAGGATTGAGTGTATGGGGAGGGTTGCATTTAATGTTATTTGTTTTGTGTTGAGGTGGAGGAAACAAGGGAGGTGAAGGTTGACCGGAGGAGAGTGTGTGTGTGGTGAGGTTGAGTGTTTTGCAGGCAGTGGGTGGGAAGAAGAGGATTTGGCGGGTGCTTGTTTGTTTGACCAAGTAGGGTTGACCGGGTAGTATTATTAGGTGCAGGTTGGATTGGGTAGGGTTTGGGTTTGGGCTTGGGCTTAATATATAAAGGGTCCGGTTTGGATTTAGGATTAGTAATGAACCCAAGTTGTAGTTTAGGGACTAAAGTGTACAATCCAAAATTCCAGGACCAAGCTGTAACTTCACGAAAATGTAGCCCAAGGTTTGGTCTTGCAATCTCAAATAATATAAGGACCATATTTGCCATCTTTGAAAATTCCAAGGACTAAACATGACATTTTTCAAACTTTAAGGACCTTTTACGCCATTTGACCAAAGATTCATTCAAGGACCATTTTGACAATTTAAAATATTTCGAGGACCTTGAATGATATTTTTCTTTATTTAGACATACTGTGGAATTGTTTTTGACAACTTTTGAAACTTAAGGGACTAAAGCGCCAATTTTGCAAACTTGATCGTTTTCATCGATTTTGATCTTTTGCATTTAAAACACATAAAACACGATTTGTGATATTTTTATCATTTGATGCATTTTGAGTGTTTTCGAGATGATTTTGCGATCTGAGACGGTATAAAAATGATGAGTATTTGACACTCATCATACATCTGAATACATCTCTTGTACCACCATCTTTACTTAATCTTTCTTACTTCTTATTCCTCGCATATCACAAGCTTTGTGAGGTTCGTGTTCTTTTGCTCACGTGTGATAAGGTGGGTTTCGTGATAAGGTTGTTACATTTAAGGTCCTACAATTGGTATCAATCGCCTAACAATGGTTTAGGAGTGTTTGTGTTACGTTTTTGTTAAAGCTTTACACGAAAAGTAGCGTTTTTTCATATAAACGTGGGTTTTTTTACTTAAAGTTTTGATTTTTACGAGATTTTAAGGTTAAAGTTGTAGACTTTATTGATCTTTAAGTGTTTTGGAAGAAGTTTGTGCAAAAGAAATCGTTTGGAATCGTGTTTTGGGTGAAAAAGTAGCGTTTTGTATTTACGGTCGGTTCTGGCGTAGAAACATTTTGGTCAAAACCTCTTTTTACGCGAAGAAAGTCAAACCCTAATCCTACACGTAAGTTTCTGGCGTAAGAATTTACATTTTCTACGCATAAGCTTTTGGTGCTGATTCTTGAGCTTCATGGTTACTCGATTGCTTCCCTCACTTGGATAAGTTTGTGGAACACCGACTATGGATATCTTTTACCTTGTGATAGTGTAAAGGATTTTAGGCAAAACCCTAGATTTACGCATAAGCTAAATCTTCGCGTATAATCTCTTACGCATAAGCATTTTCTTACGCCTAAGCTTGTCTTACGTATAAGTAAATCCTCATAAGGATTCTACATTTAAGTTTTTAGTCTCGCATAAGAATCCTCGCCTAAGCATCCCACGCGTAACTTCTTCCATCTCACGCTAAGCATTTTCTACGCCTAAAGTTTCTTTAAAAAAAAAAAAAAAGAAAGAAAAAAGTTATTTGGCGGGAAAATTTGAGTAAAATTTAAATTTTAGGGAGTCTAAGCGTTCAATTTTACGAAATTCAAATTTTGGTATAACTTGGAAAATTTTGGTCAAAATTCAAATTTTGGACCCAAATTCAAATTTTTCGGTCAAATTTGGCGTCAAAATTGTCAAAACTCAAAATTTTCATACAACCTTAGAATTGAATTTTATGGTGAATTTCAAATTTTGGGACGATGAAAATTTTACGCCTAAGAACAAGTTCTGAGTCGATTTTCAACAAAACTTCAAGCGACAATATCTTATTATTATACAACTCCTTTATCGTTGAATCGATCCTACATCAACTTTATCATATCATACCTTCATCAATGGGAACTCAACAAGACATTCATGCGGCGGTCGAAAACCGTCCTCTATGTTGGAAAAAGGTGGCTATCTTCAATGGACAAGTCGTATGCTTCGTTACATCAAGACCAAACCTAATGGAAAATTGATGATTCAATCCATTCAGAATGGACCCTTCATACTCGACAAGTCCAAGACCACAAATCTTGATGCAACACCTCCGTCCACCATTTTCTCGTATTCAACGGGAATCGAATACAACTGCAGAGGATCGAAACAAGTCGAAGCGAGATGACATGGCAATTCATATTAAACAACTGGGTTTACCAAGAGACATCTTTCTTCTTTCAGAGCGGTTGTGAAACCGCTTTCGATATGTGGGAACGTGTTAGAAGACTTTGTCATGGAGCAATTGGTCAACAAGACCTGAGAGAACAAGTTGCTAGCGTATGGGAGAAGTTTACATCTACTCGGGAGAATCCATTGAATCCTACTATGGAAGGTTTTGCACGTTAATGAATGAGGTGATCACAAACAAGTTGACACCCGAACTATCGTGAGCAACATCAAGTTCTTGAACAATCTACCGAAGAATGGGGGCGATATGTCACTATTGTCAACCAAACAAAGACTTACATCAAGTGAACTTTGATCAACTCAGCGATTTTACGAAACAAAACCAAAATGAAGTGAATGAAGTCGGGAAAGAAAGATTAGCAAAGAATCATGATCCATTGGCACTCATTGCTAAGACTCAAACTTGGTGAATACACAACAACAAGCTTCATCATCTTCCACCAACAACAACTTGCAAAGAATACATTCCACAACAACAAGTTGTATCCTCAACAACAAATCTATCCACAAGAACAACAACGTTACCGAGAACAAGGAATCATCGATCTTGAAATGGAACAAGAACAAGCTTTGTTAAATGCATTTGCATTCTTGGGTAAAGCATTCAGAGGACGCTATTCCACACCAACTAACAACAACGGAGGATTTCATCAAACACTACTTAACAGGCAAATTACAGTAGGGTTTGAATATGGGTCATCAAGATCAAATGGTTGGAGTTATTGGGAATCAACGAGGATATGCTCTGGATTTCACATAGTGTCAGCGGTTCCGTATCGGTAATCAGATGGGTCGAATGTTGGAAATCGATGGGATGAATGTTGGGAATAGAAGCGTTGGGTAATCAAAATGGGAACGTTGCGGCTCAAATCGTTGGGAATTATGGAAATATGAATCGTGGTAATCAGTTCGTGTTACAATTGTCAAGGAGTGGGTCACATGGCAAGGAATTGTCCTACTAAGCGAAAAAAGGATCTTGCCTATCTTGAAAGCTATCATGTTGGTACAAAAGGAAAACGCAGCCTTGGTTGAGTCTTGAGGAACATGACTTTATGGCTATTATGGATGATTTGGAAGATCGAGAGGACATCAATCTGACTGCATCTTCATGGCAAATCTTGAGGAGACTAAATCGACAACGACCGACGGCACCTCCTTTCTATGACGCCAATGCGATGTCGAGGTACCAATCATTGATCCATGCCATAACAATGTCATATGTGATGTGTTTACTCATGACGAACAACATTACATGACATCCGCACCTACTTATGATACATACCGGACAATCGAGTTGTAGCAATACTAACTCGAAAATCCGGATGTGGATCCTAGTGGAGCGTGTGGCACAAAATCTTGAGGCGATGAGGAAACACGCTTATTTTGAATCATTAATCAATAAGCGTGGCATTGAAATAGAAAGTTAGAACGGTCAATCGCGAAGTTAAGGACGCGAATGCTAAATTGACCGAGCTTGAGAGTTACAAGGAGAACATAAAAGCCTTTGAATTTCATAAAAACAAAGAATCGAATTAGAAATTGGTTATCGAAATTCATTTTAAGAGAAAAAATTGCAAATCAAGTATAACACACTTGATGTGAATTTGAACTTGAAAATTAAATCTTTAAACAAGGAAATTTCTGATCTAAATGACCAACTTTCTAAACAAAAAGCCATGTTTTCTGATCTTGAAAAAAAGAAAAAGCAATTAATAACTGATTTTTCAAAACGAGAAGATTCTCTTCTTGATGAAATTCTTGATAAAAATGATAAAATCAAATCCTTGGAAAATTTGCTTCTTACAACGGGTCATTCATTAAATCAAACAAGATGCTTTCTAACCAAGTAAATCCACGTTTCATACTTTACATAGAATGGCACTTGTAACGACCTTCTTCGTTCCTCAAGAAAGCTCAGAAACCTAAGAATGTGTTAAACAATGGAAATGCTTTACATGAACCCATTATTGTTCGTGATTCTCTTGAAACGTTGGAACTATCTAAGGAGAGTAGAGAAAGAATGAAACAAAAAGGTCCGGAAATCAAACCTATTGACTATAACAAATGGAACAAACTTCTTGGAATCACTTTTGTCAATCAAAAACAAAAGTCAAAGTTCTCCATCACACCAAATGTTCCAAACAAAGAGTCAACACATGTTTCAAAATCTGTTTCAAAACCAGTCGTTGTCTCCAAATCTCTTTCGAACATTGAACAAATGTCTTCAAACAATCCTTTTAACACAAGTGATGCGAGAAGTATTTTAGACAATGTGAAAACTATAATTGTCGATCTTCAAGAGACTGTTAAAACTAAAACCACTATTACACCTAACAACTGGTTCTCTAGTTTTGACATCGAACAAAGAAGGTTTTTTGAAACTCAAATTGCCCCTCGGTGAATAATATAAACTCAAGGGTATTTTATTTTGAACAAGCGTTTTGAAAAAGCAGTGACTTTGTCAAGGACCATAAATCCACTGGTAAAGCAAGCTAATGAAAGTGTTGAACACATCAAAGTTTTAGAAAATTTAAATGATTCTCTCTTGAAGATATTATGACTACCGATATCATGTCCATTATTTTACAAACATATTCATTGAAGATCATGAAAGACTCGATCCGAGACCTCCATAATTGTTTCAAAATATGAAAAAGCTCTTGAAAACTTGAAAAGAAAGCGTGTCTTATTTTAAACAACGATCGAAAATCGAGGAATGCAAGTATGACAAAGCGTCGTATGGCGTGCCTACAAGGACATGAAAGAGCAAAATGATCTTTGAGAGCTCGGTTGGAATGTCTAAAGGAAGGCATGGATACTAAGTTTGCAAAACCATTGGTGAGGAGAAAACAAATGTTCCCAAACGGTTTTCAAACAAAAATGTCTATTTCTCGATTTCCTCAAAAGTCAATGAGAAAATGATTTGTCAAAAGCAATCACTCCACAGTCTTTGCCTATTAAAAGAGAATTATCAAAGGTTTTGAAAAACTGCTTTTTGATAAAGAAAAATGCTTACACCGGCATTTCTAAGACTAGTACACGGAATGTGATCAAAATCCAATTAAAGAATCATCCGGTTCTAACGACATGGTCAACAATCACTATCTAGAAGAAGCTAGGAAAAGGCGGACTCGAAAGATGGAATTTTAGGTGCAACATCTAAGGTGATGAATTCTACAAGATTTCAAGGCAATACTAGTAGTTGTAAACCATTACCTAGGAACCATCAAGCGACTAGGAATTGGCATACATCTAAGAGTAATTACGGAAGCGAATGCTAAGCATGTAGAAAACAACACTAGAAATCCTAAGTCTTTTCGAACAAGAAACAATTTCAAATGATTTGCGGTGACAATGTTAAGGTATTTGTCCTAAAAAGAATGTTGACAAGAATGTATGTCCTACATGTCCAAAATGTGTCTTTTCACTAATCATGATGCCATGGTACAATCCACTAAGACACCAAGCGAAACAAACCGTTGATAAGATAAACATGGATAAGAAACCTACTAGGTGGATCTTTTCGGACGTAGTTTTCAAAAATAAGTCTTCCATTGCATCGAAAAGAAAACAACTCCTACATCTTACCTTAAGTGGATACCCACGGAAAAGTTTTCAACAAAGTAGGTCTTAGATGGATTCGGGAAAGATTTTGACACTTGCACCAACACGGATAATAGTGACAATCATCGGGATAAGGAAGTAGAAACCACTACAACCGTTGATAGTGAACATCCTCGAGTGAGGAATCAAATACTTCTAACAACGTTATTTGTGAAATCTCTTCGTCTTTGGTTCGGTGAATCAAATATCTCGAACCCGACTCATCGGAGGGTTCCAATTATAAACTCTTCTTCTTCATTCTTTCTATCTTCTATTATTGATTTTCCATTTCTTTTATAAAACCAACAAAAGCAAAATATAAAAATATAAAATCTTTCAAAAATTCAAAACAATATAAAATCAAAATCCAAAATATTCTTCTCACGACATGTCTCTCGTATAATCGATATTCATACATATCTATAAATGTCATTCAACAATGATACGGGCATGTACGGATGCTTGAGCGAGTTCTTTAAATGTTTTCCAAAACATGTCGTTTCTCAAAATTTCTTCAAATTAATGGCTTCGTATACTTGATGCGAAACCGGACTTCAAAATAATGGCTTACGGACACATCGGTTTAGGACCCGCTCAAAGAAAGGAAAGTGCTAAACCAAACAAAGGTTTAAATATTTTAAGCACTTTTCCTAAAAACAATGGCTTGCGATTACTTCAGATCGTAACCGAACTTTAAAGAAAGAAAAGTGCTACATAAAATCGATTTTCATAAATATCGAGCACTTATCCTAAAACAAATGAAGATAATTCTTCTCTAATATCTTCAAAATATTTTCAAAATCTTCTCATCTAGCGTACCATTGATTCGAAATTTTTCAAAAAGATTTTTCAAAATCTCTTACATTTGGTACCAAGATAACTTCCTCTAAACCCTTAATTGATTCTAAATTTTCTGTATGAAAAATATATGATTTCGTTAAGGGGGAGTATAAAACCAAAATTGTTCCAAAATTCATGGTAAATAAGTTTCTCTCCAAATGCTTTTCGAAAAACATATCTTTTAATCATTTTGTTTAAAAAACATCATGGATATGCTATTTTGAGGGTGAAAAGAAATAGCCTCCATTATCAACCTTAGAGGCGAAACCGGGTTCAATTCATACACTCTTGGTTGTCACTAAGATGACTTGGTATTGAAAACAAAGGCGTGATGGACCCGGTGGTGGCGCACCTAACCTTCTAGCCATTCAATTCCTCTCAAAAGGATTTGTTTCATTCTCACTGGGAACCCTGTATAATCTATCGACTTTCTCTTAGAGATAGTTGGTATTGAAGAAGGAGACCCTCTCCCTAGTCTCCGCTCAGGAAAACCAAAATGCACTATTGAGTCTAGAGCCATGAGATTCATCAAAAGATCTCATAGGAACACTTGACATGACATCGCTTGTTTTTCATCAATAAGAACACAAGTGATACATTCTAGAGTCCTACGCAGATCTTAGCAATCTGCCAGAACATTTATGAGAAGTTTCACATATGTGATCTTCGGTGATTGAATGGAAACTCTGCCGGGTCAACATCAAGCGACGACGACGGCAGTCACCGGTAACTCCACATGGATTACGCTTAGTGTGTCTCAAACAATCTGATCGTGGAGTGATGCTTGGTGTACAATGACTCATCCGAATTGTAGATGTACTTGGTATATAACATTATCTCACTTGTGGGACTCGATTCGAGAGCGGCCTTTGTAAGAATTAGAGATGTGTTTTCACACTATCTTGTGTTAACACCTCAAAATTCAAACTTGTAAGTGCGAAATCCGCTTATTACTAACCTGCTTTTATGTTTTCTTCTTATGGAAGCTCCGGAGCGGATTGATCGTGCAGATTCTCCACATGCTCATACCAACAACACATGAAAGTTCTCATCAAAATCAAAGGCAACAAAAGTTTAAGATGATTCTTCGTCAATGTCAAAGAATCTACAAAGTTTAAAGACTCGAGAACTACATCATTGGTAACCAAAAGACAAATAGAAGTGTGAGCATGGTGGAGAAAGACGTGGAGACACCTAACCAACAAAGTTGACAACGGCAGACAACACCATTATCTGATCACAAAGCATGAAGGAATAAAGAATTAAGACTATTCTATATCTAAACACAAAGTTCAAGCTCGAGAAAAGTAAAGACCTAATCAAGTGGAGCATCTTTTGAATGACCACCCCTTAGGGGGAGATTGTTAGCCGTAACATTTTTATCAGAAATGATGGTCATTCACATTTAGGAACTTTGTAACGTGTGTTAGATATCTTATTAGAATAGTCAACGGGCTCGTGGATTGGGCTAAGCTAAATGGCTAATAGTTATGTTAAGCTAGCCTTGTATAAGCTCATGCAACCCAATCCAATCCAAGTCCATATCCACGGCCCATGCCAAGCCCATTAGGGTATTTCTCTCTTACTATAAATACCCCTCAAATCTGTCATTTGAGGGGTGTGCTTGAGTGTGTGTGTGTGTGTTTTATTTATGAAATATTAGTTTCATCTTCTTCTCCTTTTCTCTCTAAACATATACTTACGAATACATCTCTTGTACCACCATCTTTACTTAATCTTTCTTACTTCTTATTCCTACGCATATCACAAGCTTTGTGAGGTTCGTGTTCTTTACGCATACGTGTGATAAGGTGGGTTTCGTGATAAGGTTGTTACATTTAAGGTCCTACATATGCTATCTAAGTTGACCGCGAAGACTAATGTCAAAAGCATTAGCAAACTCAATTGAGAATCGATCAACCACAATCATTAAAGTCATCATCATTGTATGAGTTTTCATCATAAGTCTCCTTTAATTTCTCATACAAACTCTTATTACTCACTCCGCTTTCACTTGCCATAAAGCGGCGTTTCATTGTAGACCTCGTACACTTCACAGCGTTATCCGCATTAACGGATAGTCAACTTTTAAAATCCACATTAGAATTACGAGATATGGAAGTCGATTTCTTTTCACCCCAACTTGTTCGTACCATTAGAAGCACCAATCCGTCCTTAACTTGTGTATTAGTTGTCACTTGTTTCGTACTATTAATGGATGTATTCCCTAGTTACACGCAATCTTACCAACATTTTAGAAAATCTTTTCACAGATGCACTTCGTAAATTAACTGGAGAAATAAATTGTACTACTTTGTCACATTTCAATCAATTTTTATGTTACAAACTTAAGATGATGCGTCATTCTTCTTAGTTTAATGATGTCTGATAAGTTAACAGTGTAGTTATTATTTTTGTGAAATTTGCAAAACTAACATCGAATATGACACTTAATTTTAACTTTACTCAACTTTGTAACATATTTCTAAAATTGAAACTTATAAAATGACGAGATTGTCCTCACTTTAAATGCCAATTATCACTATGTCATTGGCAGCAAACAAACACTCAATTTCATGCAAATTACACAACACTCGTTTTGATCTCATGTCTATGTAAAATTATAAAGTTTTTCATCAAACAAATGATACCAATAAACGCATATTTTTTATCCTCTTTGGTTTCATGTCCTTTTGTCTTATTGTTATTTTTGTTAATGTTTTCTTTTCTACAATTTTTCGCAAAAAATAGCGTAATCTATTCGTAATAGAAGATTTTGCCTTTTATAACTTAAAAAATAAGAAAAAAAAATAACATATTGCAAATCAATTCCGAAGTATTATGGAATATAGAGGTGGCAATTTGTGACCAAAATAAAAAATAAATGGGCTAAATGAGCAACATTTTAAAAAATTTGGGCACATTTGGGCCCCTCCTTTTTTCAAAATGGGCATTTATTGCCCATTTAGAAGTTAAATGGACATAATAGGCACATGTTTTTCTCGAACATTAGATTGTTTTTAAAAAAAAACTTATATTTAATTTTTTAAATATAAATGAGGTATTACGTTCGAGGAATTTATTTTGTCATTTTGGGTCAAAACAAATAATACAAAATCAATTAATTTTTTATCTCTTGTGACAAAACATTTCTTTGTATTGACACAATTTCCTATCGGAAACAAATTCTTTCTCCTTATTAATTACTATATGTTATGGATAATAATTAGTGGATGTCCATATAATTTATAAGAAGTCCATAACCCAATTAGCTATTAGGGTTTTACCCTAATATTCATTTTATATATACTCTTTGTAATCTCCTACACTATGATCAATTGAATAATACTTTTCACTCTTTTCGACTCTTGTTAACAACACGTTATCGCATGCTTTATGTGATTTGTTTTAAATCGTTAGAGGTACGTCTCTCGAATTATGTAACATATAAATCGTATTTACTCTGCATGTTATCCATGTTTTCACTTCGTATTATTTAATTCATATCACATTAATATGATTATTTGTGCTACGTTATCTGCGTATAAATCGATACATACATATTTTATTTTAAAAAATTGTTCATGGAACACCAATTTTCTTCTATTGTTAGTAGCTCCCATTATATATCTTGAAAACTATATCAGATTGTTCTCTGTTTATCATTGGTGATGCATATCTCGTATATTTTCTTTTTCCTTCATGACTTCATTTTAGTCCACGAAAATTCAAAACCGTAATATACTCATTACTCATTACTCATCAGGATTTACTATTTTCTTTTCCTTCATGTTAATCCATGAAATTAAAACCGTAGTATGTTTCTTTACTCATTACTCATTAGGATTTACTATTAAAATTTGTACTATATTGATTGCAAAACTTATGTTGTTATGACATATTTATCTCTTATTTATAATATGATTTTATAATTACTGTAAATTTTGTTTCAATCATATACGGAGTTTCATAATAATGGTCGGTTATAAATACACTATAAATAAAATAAATGTATATCTAATTGTACTTTATTTAATATCATTGCTATTATTTGTATATAACTTGTTGGTGTAATCGACATGCATGGTTTAGGATACATCACAAATGAGATGCATACTAGTCGTTTAACCAACCCGGCAACCATATGCTTCGACCCGCATTGAATGCCGGACCTCTCTCTATAAAAACCCCCTCCCCAGAGGAGAGCATAAGCTCCAGGATGAGTATGTCCTGGATTACCGGATTCATTCTCGCCACTTCCCCTTTTCCGTGTGCCCAAAAGCCCGCCCGCCCGGTTTATGAGCCCATTTCCGATTCCCTTACCCAATCTCATGAGAAGCAAGCCCAGAGCCCTATCTTAAAATGTCCCAGACGACCAGCCCTCACCGGTGCTAGCATTGCTAAATGCTCCGCCCAAACAAGCTCTCCGAATCTGACGGATGCGAAGTGATAAATGGCGCATGTTCTTTAATCTGTGGATGTTTAAATTTTTTCTTAAAGCAATACATTGGCTTAGTGTATATTGTTTTCATATTTTCCATGTTATTAATTTTCAGCCTTTTATAAGCAATACACTAAGAAAATGACTAGCAACAAATGATACTATATACTTTATTGAATAAATAAATAAAATATATTAGATTTTAGCACACTTGCACCAAATACGATTATGAAGGTGTTTTGGTACTCAAGGTGATAAAATTATCATTACTATTATTGGTTATTTGGTCATTTATTTTTTGCATCTTTATTGTCTCATATGCATGTATCAAGACTTGCTTAAATATTGTGTATTATCAGAAAAACTTTTGCTTGATTGATGTTAACATGTTTTCAATAATATTATTGGTATTAATTAGATCAATGTAGTATAGTATTATATATATTAATGTGTGAAACAGCCAATAAGAACATAAGAAGATTATTTGGTATGGGCTTGATATTGATTAATTTTGTTCCTTTACTTTATTAGTGTATTATATGTTGCATTTTCAAGTGTTTTCCTTTGTAGCCTTAAGTTATTATAAATGATTGTGGCTTGTTCTTTAAATGTTACTAGCTAGTCTCCTAAATATTAGTGTGCAAAATTTTAATTTGTTATTGAAAATATACATTAATATTAAAACTATGGAGATCATTTTGATGTAAATGTTGGAATTTTACTTACTATTAATCATGAATAAAGGAAATGAAGTTCTGTAATAAACTAAAACTATAATGCATACTGTTTAAGAAAAATTGAGATATCATGTACGGAATTAAATGTCTTAGATTAGATTGTGCCATTTAGTTTATCATATGTCTGCTTCATTAGTTGGTTGATATATGCGTTATATGCTAATAGTGCAACTAGATTATTCTTACGGAAGTCAGAGTAAATTAGTTCCATACTTATTATGTAACGAACGTTTAACATGTTTTATTTGTTTACGAGACGTTATGATAATATAATTTATGTATTTAGCAACTTCTGCAACTTGATTGGTATATAAGATGTGTTTCCTGTTTAGTTATGTTACACGATAACCAATGGAGTATTAATCCAATGGTTGAAGCATTTGTGCTTCAGTCAATGGATCCAAGTTCAAGTCTCATTTTTGGCATTTGCTTCATATAGGTACTCACCTCCACAAAATCTAAGGGCACGCTGGAGACTTTGTGGAATAAAAGCCTGAGGTCCGAGTCTTGGCTTGTGCTCACTCCGGTTTGTGCCCCACTAGGCCGGAGAGTTCGGAGTTATTCGCGTGGGGTGGACAATGGTGGTGCCAAAAACCAGGGGTCGAGTGTTCACCAATCTACACTTTTTGTGAAATGTTAATGGGTAATATAAATAAAATTTGAATAGTGTGAAAGTCAAGAAAGTACTTATATCAATTTAATTGGAGAAATATAATGATGTATTAAACTTTGTATGTTATTTGACTTTTACATTAAAAGAAATTGTAATTGAAACACATGTGGTTATAAACTAGAAGTTTATGAGCCAAGATTATTTATTAGCATGACCGGTTGGACAATCCTGAGTCATTGATGATGCGACACACATAAAAGAATCATGGGTTCTTCAAAGGTGATTTCAATAATTTTATTGTTTTCGATGAAAGTGCAGTGTTCATTTATCACCACCAAATTAAAGTAAGGAATTTGTCATACGAAGTTTTGGAAAGAATATAACGGGGATGTATATAGGCCCATACATCCGCCATGTGGATCATTTTGAGGTTTAAAATCGATGCATCGTCAAAATGATTATGAAAAAGACGCAACTTAAATTTAGCGTGTTTAGTGGCTCGACTTATCATATACGAGCATGGTTTTCCAAAGTACATCTTTGAGAATGGTGGTGAATACTTTCAAGTATTGGGCGATTATTGGAATAAGTGTTGAACTTTATGTAGCCCGAGTTCAAGCGCGAATTGCTTTTGTTGAAACGTTTATAAAGCGTCTTGGTGATTGCAAAGCCAATAGTTGTGAGAACAAAAGCTGTTAGTTATGGGGCATGTAATTTTAAATGATAAAATATGAATTAGCATATTGCCAACAATTAATAATGAATTCTCCCTATTATAATGGTTTGGTCACAAACCATATGTTTATCATATAAAGTTTTACGTAAATGTGTGGAACTATATTATAAATCCACCACAGCGGACACAAGGGATGTTGAAGTTGATAATTCATTCATGATAACATCAAATAGTTTTGACTTTTAAGTGTCAATTTCCCCCGATAATGCTTGTATTTTATATCATTTATATGGATTTACGCTTGTATTCCTTTATATTTCACTTTCAGGTAAATTATGAGCATTGGAGCTTAAGAGAAGCGGATTTGGAGATTTTTCTAACGGTTTATGATAGTATGCTACTCATGAAGAAGCTACGGCGTAACTTATTCTCTCACATTACGCCGTATTCAGTACTTTATCTTGGATTGCCTACTCAAAAATAATTACGGCGTAACTCCCAACTAAGGTTACGCCGTAGTCTTCTAGACAAGAAATATTTTGCGCCTCCATCAACTACGCCGTAACTCCTCACAAGCTTTACGCCGTAGTCCACCCAAAATAGTTACGTATTGAAGATACGCGTAACCTTTCCCAAGTGTTACGCCGTAACCTATTTAACGAGTATTATTTGGAGGATTATTGAAGTTACGGCGTAACTCTCAACTCAGATTAAGCCGTAACTAGGATCGTGCCTATAAATACAAGCCTAATTTACGCATTTCACATCATTCACTCACAACTCAAAGTCGAGAACGTGAAGAGGGTTCCAAAGCGGATCATTCGGAACATCTGAGCCATCTCAAGGAGGAATCACTCCACATCGATAAGCATTAGCGATCATTTCTATCTTTACTATTAATTCATGTCTTTCATTATGTTAAACATGGATTTCATTTTTTCTTTTAATATGATAAGCTAAGCACCTTTGGTGCTAGCCTAGTTATGATTCCTTGAATGTATTGTTTATGTTTTCATACTTCCGTATAATTGTTTCTAGTGTATGCATGCATAGTTGGTAGTTACCCTAGCTTTGGTAGTTTTGAAATGCGATCGTATCTAGTTGCTTAGGAGAATTGACCAACTGACCCTAAGTAGTTAGGTAGAGTTGGGAAGGGTAAGAATTGACCAACTGACGACCCTTCCTTGCTTGTGCGAACTGACCAAATGATCACCGGTCTTCCGGATGAACTTAAGAAGTTAGGGATGAGTGTCTAAGATGCTAGCTCCCAGTCACTCATTATTTCGAATCTAGCATGTAGGGTACTTAATGACTTGGCTTAGGTGACTAAAAACCACTCGACTCCCAAGGGGTAAACCTTTGACGTCGGGTAGGAGCCTTTGTTGATAGGTTAGGACGAATTGACCAAATGCTATCCTAGCGACTTAAACCTCCACTTGAATCAATTGGAAGTAATAAAATATGGACATTACACGATAGGATGAGTAATTAGGTTAGCACACTTTCTCTCTATTGATCACAACCTCTATTT
Organism: Chrysanthemum lavandulifolium; assembly: GCA_022545495.1. NCBI lineage: Eukaryota > Viridiplantae > Streptophyta > Magnoliopsida > Asterales > Asteraceae > Chrysanthemum > Chrysanthemum lavandulifolium. The sequence goes on along the minus strand of CM040244.1, from coordinate 80,903,001 downwards.
ATTTTACGCTTTTATTTCTTGTTTCTTAGTTAATTAATCATTTCTACCTCAAACCAGTTAAAACCAGTGACACATAGACTTAATTAGAATAGCGACATAGCTCTTGGGACGACCTCGGTTTTACCTATTACTACACTACACACAACCGGATACACTGCCCGTGAGTGCATAAGGTGGACCATAGGTAAACGAGACAATTATAAATATTAAAACACGCTCGAAATCCGCATCAAGTTTTTGGTGCGTCTTTGGGAGCTATATTAGGATTTTTAATAAGTATGTTTTTATTTAATTTTCTTTTCTTTTGTAATGTTAGGATTCAAAACCGAAGCTCCAAGCCATTCTCGCCACTCCATTTGACAATCCGAAAAGACAATTCCGAAAGAAAAGACTACTCTCTATTCCTATCCATAATATCTTCTCATTTTACGAGTCTGATCAATCTAATGATGAGCCCGAAGCAATTGAGGAAGTTAGTGTTGACGGGCTAACAATGGAACAGTATCTGGAACAAACTAACATAAATTGTCAAAGGGCTTTCACGTAAAACTCTGAAATAGGGAAATTCTCTATTCCAGACCAGTTCATCCGGGAATTGCATGAGTTACAGTTTTCAGGAGACAAGAATGAAGATGTGCAAGATCATGTGGAGGAAGTGCTTTATTTGTCTTCTCTTTTTAGCATCCGGAATGTTTCTAGGTACTCGGTTGTGGTGAAAATATTCCCTATGACTCTCACGGGAACAACTAAAAGTGGTTTAATAGACTCTCACGAATGCAAAGGGCGTGGGATCGACTCAGGAAGGAGTTTGTACGAAACCGCCCTCCTTCGAAAATTGCTAAGCTTCTCAGTAATATCTATAAGTTCGTTCAAGGGAGTGAAGAAACACTGTATCAAGCTTGGGAAAGATACAATGAGCTTCTCCATCGTTGTCCTACTCATGACCTAAATAAGCACCAAATTGTCTATGTTTTCTATAGAGGCATTAACATCAAGACCCGTCAACCTCTTGATTCACATAGACCTATTCCAGGCATGACGCCCGACGAAGCTTTGGAGTCTATTCGATGGATATATGATCATTGCTATAAATGGCATGTGAAAACCGATTATGGGCCCAAAGACAATTTTTAGCACAAGGTAATGAAAACTATGACCAAGAAGGGAAAGGATTATGGGGCAATGTTTGAGAAGAGGAGACTGGAGAGGGCTAATGAGAATGAGGCTTTTGGGGTAGAAGAAGTAAAAAGTTTACTTGGGACCAAGGTAGAAAATAACTTGGAAAAGATGATTCTTGAATACATTGAAGAATCCAAGAAACGTGATGAGAGGGAAGAAAAAATGATGAGAGAATTTGTTGAGAGCACAGTATCTTCCCTTAGAATTCATGATGATCGGATCAAAGGCTTAGAAAAGAAAGTGGACTTGTGCTCAAAAGCCATTACTGATTATCTTGATAAGCGGGATGAAGAAATTGTCAATTCAGTAACAATGGAGGCAGTTTCTGAGGAGCCAACTACCTTCTCCAAGAAGGTCAAAAGAAGGATCAACAAGGAAAAACTCGTGCCTCATGATATAGGATCTCTTCCGGTTAATTTTCCTTTAATTAATTCCCTTAGAACTAATCCAAATCATGTTTTGCAGGAATTAAGTGATAAGAAGAATGTCCTTGATGAGACGGTGTCAGTTCAACTAAATGAACGGTGTTCGGCAATTTTAAGAAATGAATTGCCACAAAAGAAAAAGATCTAGGTTGTTTTACTCTCCTTGCCTAATTGGCAATCTTAACATCCGAAATGCCTTGGTGGATCCGGGGCTAGTATTAGCATCATGCCCCATTCAATGTTTTTACGCATGGGAATCGGAAGTCTAAAGCCGGTAAAAATGAACATCGAAATGGCGGATAGGTCCATGCAATCACCTCTGGGGATTGTAGAAAACATATTAGTAAAAATTAGCAAGTTCCTTTTCCCGGTGGACTTTGTTATCTTGGATATTGCTGAAGATAATAGGATACCAATCATTCTAGGTAGGCCCATGCTTGCAACTGCTCGCATGAAAGTTGATGTTTTTGCTCGGAAGATGACGCTTGAAGCTAATGGAGAAATTGCTACATTCAAGGCAAATGAACTTTTGTCTCGTCCCTAAAAGGTTTGTGCAATAGACCATAATGGCGATTTTGGTGATGCCTTGGAAGAATTTTTAAGTGAATCTCAAGGACTCCTTCAAATCCTAACGATATTGCTTTAGGAAAAGATTTTGACGTATTCATTAACTTTGAAGAAGAGGAGGAGAGTTTGGGAATTAGTCTTGATGACTTTTCTAGTGACATCGACATGGTCCCTTGGCACAAACATTATGAGGAAACTTTTTCGCCATCGGATCGACCTATGTTCTATGAGATGGGAACTCGGATTCATCATCGGAACCTTATAACCTTTAAATTTCGTGTAAGATAGGGTTCATTGATTTCCATCTCTTCATTGACACGAAGTCCCCGTGAACATCATATCAAAAGATTGTTACAACCAAGTTATGGTGAAATAGTTGGAATATAAAGGAATAATTTCCTTGGGGTCGCAACGAATGTTCATATTTTTGTCGGGATACACACTTTCTTGGTCGATTTTGTGGTATTAGACGACACCAGCGAATTCATGGAGGATGGTCTATCATGTGTAATTTTGGGAAAGCCCTTCTAGGAATTGTCTAGTCTTGATGGGAATGAAAAGGAAGGACTGGTATGGTTAAAAATTGGCAACGATAAAACAGTCTTCAGAATGCCAAAAACTGTAAAAAAAACTTTAAAAGCTGGACAAAGAAGCAATTAAGCCGTGCTCGGCCACTCCTTGATGTAAGTGAAGAAGATAAAGCCAACAGGATTAATCACCCGTACCAAAAAAATCAAAAATTTCTATTTGGGTTGCTTAGAGCTTGGCACGGATTACAAGCGGGACGAGAATCTCATCAAATGGATTCAGCGTGGAGATTGCCACATCCACGAAATGACAAACAAACATTTTTAGCCCATGGCTTTGAGTCTAACTTAAAGACTCGGTAATAAAGAAAAGTGCTCTTTCGGGAGACAACCCAAATTATCCTTTATATTTCTTTTATTTCATTTTGTTGGGTTTTGTGTTTTAACATTTTGCGAATTGGAGATGAAACAATATCGGGGACTCCCGCATCCTCATGGTTATTGTCTCTAGATTCTCTCTAGGTTATAAACCATTACGGTGTAATCCCATTCTATGGCTACGCCGTAACAAATCCTCGAAGAGCCGATTTCGGGTTTAACCACAATTACGGCGTAACTCCTCTAAAGAGTTACGTCGTAATTCTCCTGCAGTCTTAATTTTTCCACTATTAACACAATAACCTTGTATTAGTTTTTAAATGAACTTTGTGGGTATGTTCCCTGTAAGCCCTCACGAGACTACACTCGTCCACTTGGGACACCAAGTGGTTTAAAAGTCTTGTTGCATATGCTAAATGCAACCGTGATTCCTACAAAAGTGAGTTAGATTTTTTTGTTTATTTTCTTTTTCTTTTTAGAATTATGCTTGTTGGTTAGTGTGATTTCGAGGAATGAAGTTTGCTCGTGGATGCTTAAGCGAAGTCACGATTCTCTTCGTGGGCCTTCTTTCTTTTAGAGCAAACTTTAGGAAGTTCTCGCTCTAATTCTACTTTCTCTTCACCTTTATTTAACGTTTAGTACAAAAGGGACTTTGTACATCTCAAGTGGGGGGACGGGAGTAGAATTATTACTTGAACTTAATTGCCCTCGTTTTTCTAGTTTATTTTGAAAAATTATGCCATTTTTAAAATTTTGACATGTTTTTCTTAACCTAACTAGATTAGACCTTAGCCGAGCACATTATAACCCTTGATATTTTATGGTGAGATTAGCCTTATCCGTTTCCACTTATTTACCCAAATCCACCAAATTATGAGTGTGCTGGTAGCTTGTAAACTTTAGAACTTGGCCTTTGCATCATTTCGAGACCATAGACGAGGTATTTGAGTTCGCTTAACGTATATGGAATAATCAGTTTGAGAAGGCAATATTTTTAGGATTATCACCCAAATAGCCTATCATTGTGTGTCTATCGATTAGTCACCTCGACTTTTCGACTCCCATGTTAAACCCTTTTGTTGCACTCATCTTTAGTGCAAGATACCCCTAGATACACCCGTCTGAGCCATTCATTTCATTTTGTTCACCCAATATATATTGTTTCGTTACACCCATTCGCCTTAGCCTACCGTGTAGTCTTAATTTGTGATCGGAAAGTCATTGTTTTTCTAAGTTCAAGGTTCAAGTAGAGGTTCGAAATCATGCTTTCGTCAAAGACTTATATTTGAAGATCATTGAAGACCCCAGATTCTCATTATATGTTCATCTCAAGTGGGGGATGTTATGTTTTAGTTATGATGTAAACAAAAAATGATGATTCGAAAAAAAAAAAAAAATTGTGTATTGTTTATTGTAAAGTGCAATGTTATAAGCACTATGATTAGGAGCTCATCAAAGATTAAGCATCTAGGAGGCCACCTCGGTCACATTTGAAGAATTGAGTTGGTAATTATTGCGCCAACAGTTGGAGAACATGTAATGTGCCCATCATGACGTCCGCTAATGGCACATCTACTTGTTATATCATGATCCGGTTTCTTTACCTTAAAGCTTGAACTTTGGATGAGCGGTGGCGGTGATAACTTGGTTATAGGTTAAGACTATTTGTTTTGTTACTTTTATTTTACACCAATTATTTTCCATGTCTTATCCTACCCTTTTAGTCATGAAGCGTGTCTAGGTGATGAAGCGAGCAATCTTTGGTGTCTTGGCCATGGATTTGTCATGTATCATTGATTTTGTCCACTTTTCCGTGACACATTACTAATGACATTTCACCCTTAACCCATGTTCTGTCCACCCATATTGCCTTCAAGAATTGTTTAGTCCTTAACTCTAGTGGTGGAGATTTGTGTAACCGCCAAGCTTATGATAGAATACATGCTATGACTGTGCTTTGAGTGATCACCCGAAATTGACACTTAGACTAGATGAGAGAATTTGATTGTTTTGTTCCCATTTCATGAGGTGTTCGGCTTTGATTTATTCTAGCATAAAGGGATTTTAAACTCATATCTTCCGGTAATGGGGAATATCTTTAAGAAAATTTTGTAATAAGGTCTACTTGAGGGCAAGTAGAGTTCAAGTGGGGTATATTTGATAACATCAAATAGTCCTGACTTTTGAGTGTCAATTTCCCCCGATAATGCTCGTATTTTATATCATTTATATGGATTTACGCTTGTATTCTTTTATAATTCACGTTCAGGTAAATTATGAGCATTGGAGCTTAAGAGAAGCGGATTTGGAGATTTTCCTAACGGTTTATGATAGTATGCTACTCATGAAGAAGCTACAGCGTAACTTATTCTCTCACATTACGCCGTAGCCAGTACTTTATCTTGGATTGCCTACTCAACAGCAATTACGGCGTAACTCCCAATTAAGGTACGCCATAATCATCAAGGTCAAGAAATATTTGCGCCTCCATCAACTCTGCCAGTAACTCCTCATATGTATTATGCCGTAGTCCATCTAAAAGAGTTATGTATTGAAGATACGGCGTAACCTTTCCCAAGTGTTACGCCGTAAGCTACTTAACGAGTATCATTTGGAGGATTATTGAAGTTGTAAGTTAGTTACACCATAACTAGGATCGTGCCTATAAATACAAGCCCTAATTTACGCATTTCACATCATTCACTCACAACTCAAAGTCGAGAACGTGAAGAGGGTTCCAAATGCGGATCATTCGAGCATCTGAGCCATCTCCAAGGGAGGAATCACTCCACATCGATAAGCATTAGCGATCATTTCTATCTTTACTATTAATTCATGTCTTTCATTATGTTAAACATCAAATTCATTGTTTCTTTTAATATGATCGGCTAAGAACCTTTGGTGCTAGCCTAGTTATGATTCCTGGAATGTTTTGTTTATGTTTTCATGCTTCCGCATAATTATTTCTAGTGTATGCATGCATAGTTCATTGGTAGTTACCCTAGCCTCGGTAGTTTTGAAATGCTGTCGTATCTAGTTGCTTAGAGAATTGACCAAGCGCCCTAAGTAGTTTGGTAGAGTTGGGAAGGGTAATAATTGACCAACCGGCGACCCTTCCTCGCTGTGTGAGCCCGACCAAATGATCACCGGTCGTCCGGATGAACTTAAGAAGTTAGGGATGAGTGTCCAAGATGCTAGCGCCCGGGCACTCATTATTTCAAATCTTGCATGTAGGGTACTTAATGATTTGGCTTAGGTGACTATAAACCACTCGACTCCCAAGGGGTAAACCTTTGACGTCGGGTAGGAGCCTTTGTTGATAGGTTAGGACGAATTGACCAAATACAGTCCTAGCGACTTTAAACCCCCACTTGAATCTATTGGAAGTAATAAAACATGAACATTACACGATAGGATGAGTAATTAGGTTAGCACACTTTCTCTCTATTGTTCACAACCTCTATTTTTCTTTATGCTTTTATTTCTTGTTTCTTAGCTAATTAATCATCTCTACCTCAAACCGATTAAAACCGGTGACACATAGAATTAATTAGAATTGGTCACATAGCTCTTGGGACGACCTTTGTTTTACCGATTAATACACTACACACGACCCGTGAGTGCATAAGGTAGACCATACGTAAACGAGACAATTATAAATATTAAAACCTGGTCAGAAATCCTGCATCATGGGACAATTCAATTAATAGATCTAGTAATTGCTAGAAAAGTTTAGTGACCTAAATTAAGTAACTAGATCATACACTGCTAGTGCTCCAATTATAATGTATGTCCCAACATGACAACCAATGATTGGTAGTGTGTCTATGGCATGGTTGCAACATGATAGACTAATCGATTCCAGATAAAGTCCTCGAATGAATAAATGAAATGGAGCAAGAAAATTAAGATGGTTGAATTGAGGTAATAAAGACCCCATAGTCTCCAAAAGAGACACTAGACATGAAGGTAATTGGAAAAAAAACCCGGGTATGTGAAAAACTATGAGATCTTAATAAATGATATAATGCAATGTCTAGTAAAGTATGGAATCAAAAAGTAACAAATCTACGTCGATATGGTAATGATTATGTAAATAAATAAGATAGTGCCATAATCATGGTGAGGATCATGCAAGCATACCTGCAGGAATTGCAGTTGTATAAATTAATGGCCAAAAGAAGTAAAGACGTAAAGAACTAATGAAAGATTAAAGTCTCTTGTAATGAGACATGGTTACTGGGACTTGAAGTCCGTATATATGAATGTGTAAATTATTGGATATGCATTGGTCTTTAGGAGAAAGTGAAATTAAAGTTAAAGCATAACTGATGGCACACAAATATTTTCGCAAAGACTTTGCATATAGAGACATGATCTCATGTGGTGGATCCAATAATCTATTTTTGTATTGTGTAAGTCTGGCAATGTGATAAATAATTGATATGCGTCTAAAAGAAAATGAATAGAGCACATTTGAAGTTGAGATTCCATGAGGGATATAAAATGCATGAAGCATGTCTCAAAATGTTGAAAGCATATAAGAAAGTTTTCAAGAATAACACTTGATCAAGTTGAATAAATCACTATATAAGTGAAAGGCAATATGGTATTGGTTTAAAATGAGCCATTGAAATAACAAAATTTACCCATGTTAGTTTTAAAGAGATTTATATTTGAATATAGTATAAGTTACATATGGTTTGATGAGGTAAATGTAAATGGAACTCATGAGGAGATTTTTAAGATGATTGAATAACCTGAAATGAAATATAACGTTTTGTCTTGTTTTATGAATTAAACATATTAAAGATGAAATTATTGTGCATAATGAAAGCTAAAGAAAGATGCTATATATGTTTATATGGATAAACGACTCATGTTTATGAGGTCAATTGGTGAAGAAAGACCTCTTTACTTATAAAGATGATGATCACAATATCGATTTATAGGTATCATAGTTAAATGTATTTAAAACATTGATTGTTCTCACTTGTGGTCATAAATGATACAATGTATCATTTACTTTGTATTTGTTGATACTATATAGCTTGTGAAGTACGAGGATGTACTCGTATATTAATAAGAATGAAATATGTTTAATCCTTCTTGATATGTGAAGGTTAAGTGGAGAACACTTGTTTATATGAGAATCAAACATATATTCTATCAAGACACTTACTATATTGACATTAAAGAAGTTGGTTTTGGATTGCACCAACTAAGAGATTTAACTGATCTGATCATCAGGGGAAAGAAGATACGCGTTGCACTCTTTTTCCCTTGACCATGGTTTTGTCCCCACAGGGTTTTCCGGCAAGGTTTTTTTAATAAGGAAACATCCTCAAGCGTATAAAGGAATTATGTATTTTTTCCTTCACTAGATTTTTCCCACTAGGTTTTGTCTAGTAAGGTTTTAACGAGGCATAATCCCCAAATGGACATCCAGGGGAGTGTTATGGATAATTATAATATGGATGTCCATATCTTATTACATATCTTCTAGAATGTCGACCTCACAATGGTCGATCTCAAACTGGATATGTATTTTCAAGTGGAAGAACCTCAATTTCATGGCATTCGATTAAACAAATGATCTCGCGACTTCATCCAACAACGTAGAAATTCTAGCGATACATGAAGCATATCGAGAATGTGTTTGGCTAAGAAGTGTGATACAACACATCGTAGATCATGTGGTAATTCTTGAGAGAAGGTGGCACCAATAGTTTGCATGAAGATAATGCAGCATGTATTGCTCAACTTAAAGAAGGTTATATCAAGGCGATAAGGCGAAACATATTTTACCAAAATTCTTCTTCACTCATGACTTACGAAGAATGGTGATATTATTGTTCAACAAGTTCATTCAAGCGATAATTTGGCAGATCTATTTACCAAGGCACTTCCTACCTCAAGAAACTAAGTCACAACATTGGGATGTGTCGACTCAAAGAGCTCAAGTGATATAATCATCAGAGGGAGACAATACGCGCTGCACTCTTTTTGTCCTTAGTCATGGTTTTGTCCCACTAGGTTTTCCTGACAAGGTTTTTAATGAGGCGACAATTCCTAAGCGTATTAATGGACATCCAAGAGGGAGTGTTATGGATAATAATTAGTAGATGTCCATATAACCTATAGGAGGCCCATGTCCCAATTAGCTATTATGGTTTTACCCTAATATTTATCTTATATATACCCTTTGTAATCTCCTACACTATAATCAATTGAATAATACCTTTCATTCTTTCGACTCTTGTTCAAAACACTATATTCCTTATACTCAAATTTTTCTCAATTTTATCATTCCAATTTAGGAGAATTATATATATATATATATATATATATATATATATATATATATATATATATATATATATATATATATATATATATATATATATATATATATATATATATATATATATATAGGAAGGGATCCAGTGAGAAGAAAAACTAAAATGAGAAGAATAAGAAGGATTTCTAGCCACACATTTCAAATAGGATGGAGAATTTTAAGGGAGATGCATCTATTTTTGTAGATGCATCGAAATATGTGGTTGTGGTTTTTCTTATCCTTGTCATCTTAATATTACTTATTTGATCCTAACTATATATATATATATATATATATATATATATATATATATATATATATATATATATATATATATATATATATATATATATATATATATATATATATTTATTAAAGTTCATTATTACGTAAATATTCTTCTCATTTACATAAATATCCTCCCACTTTTACAATTACATCAATTTCATTCTCAAACTTTTGTAATTAAATCAATATCTTTCCCAAACTTTTAAATTCTCTTATATATTCATAAATCAATTAAATTATAATTATATTGATTTTAAATTCAAAAACTCTTATTTATCTATGATATTCATCATAATTATATTGTTCATACATATTTTTTCACCCTCAATTGATAAAAAAACATGTTGACGTAATTACAAAAGTTTAGATATATATATTAAAGAACATATTGTTCATATTTATTTATTCATTCATATATACTTTTTAGACTTGAGTGATGAAAGAACATGTTAATTTTGGGATGTATACGAGAATTTAAAGGTTTGAGAATGATATTGATGTAATTAAAAAAGTTTGAGAAGGATATCGATGTGATTATAAAAATGAGAAAGACATTGATGTAATATTGAACTTTAGTAAGGATATAGATATAATTTCCCCCAATTGTGAAATTCAATTAAGATTTTTTAAATTTTTTTATATCCTTAAAAATAACTACACATTATATAAAATATGTACACGGTAATAGCTAAACTAAGAGTAAATTAAACTATTCGTCCCTAACATCGTAAAAAACAACACGTTTAGTCCCAATATCAAAATAAATACAATAATCATCCTCTACGTCTTCATTTCGTAACCCCGTCGGTCCTTTTTTCTAACGTTAGTCAAGGGTGGTCGGAGGCATCACGTGACTTGCACATGAAGACATTTTGGTCATTCAGTCTTTGTCTTATTTTATATCCTACACAAAAGTACAACCTCTAAATCACAAAATGCAATTGGTCCAACAAATGGTTGTACAACCTCTACCTAATGCACTAATGGGCGATGTACCGGTCATGTGTAGTGTAGTAATCGGTAAAGCCAAGGTCGTCCTAAGAGCTATGAGTGCGGATCTAACAAGTTCTAATGTCACTAATTTTAAGCGGGTTTTGAATAGATTAATATTAAATTAATTAAACGAAATGAAATGAAAGCAAATTAAAAGAGATAAACATTCAATCTGGAGAAATGTGCTAGCCTAATTACTAATCTTGTTATGCCATAATTAAGTTTTTCTATTAATGTTTTCTATCGCTTCATGTGGGGGTAAATGTCACTAGACTCCTCGGGTAAATTCTTCTAGCCTATGTTCCATAGGTCCTTATTCCACAACCATACGATTACCAGAGTTCGTGGGTTAACATATGTAGAGTCATTAAGTACCAGCTACAATCTAGACTTATTCTAAAGAAACCCGACCTCTTAGAAGTTAGGTTTCCCCTTAACTTCTTAAGCATCTCCAACTAGTAGGTGACCCTATTGTCAATTCGCACACACGATAGTGGTAGTCCTATGGTCAATTCTTACCACTACTCGTAAGCTATTCATCTAGGATATGATGGTCAATTCTCCTAGCTTCCTAGATACTACCAAACATTAATTCTACCGAAACAAATGTGTCCACGAATAAGCAAAGAAAATAAGCACATAAAGCGATACGAAAACGAGAAAACTAAATCATGACAATCAATTTCATAACTAGGCTAACATCAAAGGTGTTTAGCTGATCATATTAAATAATGCATAAAATTCAATATTTAATATCATAATGAAGACATTGAATTAAATACAAATGTTTGATACAAAATACTAAAACTTATGTAGTAAATGGCGTGAATTCTCTATTGGAAATGCTCCGTATGCTGCTGAATATTGTCCCTCTGGAAGCCCTTTTTCATCCCTTGGTGTTTTGCATTGGGAAGATGTTGTGAAAATGCAGAATTAGGGCTTGTATTTATAGTCTCGTGAAAGTTACAGTGTAACCTTGTGAATTGGTTACGCTGTAACCATCGTATCTCAGGCGATCTTATACATAGTAAAATATTTACGGCGTAACCTTAAGAATGGGTTACGACAGTAAAACTCTCGTAGTGAATTTCATCACTTTTACGCCGTAACCTTGCAAATAGGTTACAGCATAAGTATCTTGACCATTAAAATTCTTATAAGTCTGGAATTATATACGGCGTAACTATGTTGTGAAGTTACGCCGTAACCTTGAAGTGTGTTGACTTTGGTCTTCTAGACTTTGGTCTTCTAGTATAAATCCTAGTTACAGTGTAAGTAGAGTACGGAATTACGCCGTAACTCTTGTCTGACCAGCATACTCTTGTATATTTACTTTTATAACCTTTCAAATCCGCATCTCTTTGTTCCTATGCTCATTAATGACAAGAAAATGATAAATTAAGAAATAAGAGTATATTTTCAAGTAAAACATTACAAATGATGAGCATATTAAGGGGAAATTGACACTAAAATATCAGGACTATTTGGCGTTATCAAATATCCTCCACTTGAACTCTACTTGCCTTCAAGTAGACTTTATTAGAATCATTCTTAAAAGATATATCCCAAGTGACTTGGAAATTATGAGTTTAAAACTTCCTATGCTAGAATTTATCAAAGCCAGAACACCTCACGAAATGAGAACAAAACACTCATACTCTCTCTATTCTAAGTTTCAATTTCGGGTGGTCCTCATTTACTGAGACATAGTATGTATTCTATCATAGGCTTGGCGGTTACACAAATCTCACCATTAGAGCTAAGGTCAAGATAATTCATAAAGGCCACGTTGGGTGAACAAATTTAATAGGCTTGGGTGAATTGTCATTACTAACGTGCCATGACGAAGAGGACAAAACCAATGATGCATGACCAAATCCATGGCCAAGACACCAATGATTGCTCGCTTATTCACCTAGACACGGTTCATGAATAAAGGTAAGATAAGACATGGGATGTACATAAATAGTGAAAATAAACATCATAAGAAAATAGTCTTAACCTACAACCGAGTCGTTCAAGCCACCGTCCATCCAAAATCCAAGCTTCAAGGCCTTGGCGGATCATAATGTAACAAGTTATTGTGCCATAAGTAGATGTCATATAATGGTGTGCACACTACTTGGTATTCAACCAACTCATTTCTTCAAATGAATGCGACCGAGGCAAACTCCTTGATACTAGTCCATTAAGCTCCATCATGACTAAGGAATAGTGCTTATAATGTTTGCACTATCCTTTACAATAAACAAACTAATACTACCTTTTTTTTTTTTTTTTTTTTTTCATAACTACAAAAATTAAATAAGGCATCCTCCACTTGACATGAATCATATATGAGGAATATGGGGGTCTTTAATGATCTTCAAAAATGTCTTCTATGTAGCGTGATTCCCCAATCTCTGCCGAACCTCAAACTTATACAAACGGCAACTTCCCAATCATAAACCAAGACTACATGGTAGGCTAAGCGGATAGATGTAACGAAACAATAAAATATGGTTAAGAAATGAAAAGAATAGCTCGAAAGGGTATAACAAAGGGCATCTTGTACTAAAAGTGAGTGCAACAAAAGGGTTTACACGGGGGTCAAAAAGTCGAGGTGACTAATCGATAAACACACACAATAATAGACATATGAGCTATTTGGTGTAAATCATAAAACATTGCCTTCTCGAACTATCCCTCCCAAATGTATCAAGCTAAATCGACACACCACTCGTCTAAAGTCTCAAAATGATGTAAAGGCCAAGTTCTAAAGTTTACAATACTACCGGCACACTCAATATTTAGTGGATTTGAGTAATATAGGAAAAATGAAAGGCTAAACCTCACCAATGAAATAAAGGGTGTTGGGAATAAACCGTTACCACGGATAGTAGTGGTTTACACTGCTTGGTTTAACACTAGCGGTGAAGCGTATTCCCACCGCAAGTTCTTCATTACCCTTGTTATCGGTTTATGATAAGGTTAAAGCGTCTTGATAAGTATAGAATAGATTGTGTGTATATTCTATTATGTTAACTTTATACTTATCTTGTAAAGGACTCCTTGTTGTATAAAAGGAGATCCTAGGTTATTGTCTTAGAGTCGTATTACATTACAAGATTACTTATGAAAGCTTCAAGGTGTAACCCTAGTGATAAGTCTAGATCACTCGTATTATTTCATTAATAATATTGGAGCTTGAGTTTTGTGTTAACTTGTGTTCATTCAATTACATCATATAATTAGTCTTCTAAGTATTACTTAAGTAAATTCCGCTTGCTTGATAATATTATACAAAATATCATTGACACAAGGAGAGTGTCCAAGTTCCATCAAGTGGTATCGAGCGAAGGTTCGATATTTTGTTTAGAAGATCCAAGGAATTAGCTTGACTCACTCACTCAATTCAATGGAGATGGAAAACAATCAATCAAACTCTTCTTCTACACCCGGACTCCTAAGCTTAAGTTTAATGAGTTTGAGATGTGGAGGATCTTGATTGAGCAATACTTCCTCATACGGGACTATGCTTTATGGGAGATCATTCAACTTGGTGATTCCTTCAAATCGAGACCACTACTTCAAAAGTTGGTGACACGAGATGTTGTGAAAGTTTCGTGCACTGAATCAAATTACGAAAAAGCTCAAAAGAAGAATGATCTTAAAGCTAGAAGTATGTTGTTGATGACCCTTCCTAGAGACAGTTATTGCATTGACAAGTTCAAGACGGCTAAAGAAGCATTTGAAGAGATTTGCTCGGTGTTTGGTGGTAATGATGCTACAAAGAAGACTCAAAGACATTGTTAAAGCAAAGTTATGAAAATTCTCCGCTTCAAGCAATGACTCACTTGATAGCATTTAAACCAAACTTGAAGATTGTTATACAATAAGCTTGTGTTTGGCATTGAGGTAGAAAAGGAAGACCTCAATTTGAAGTTTCTAGAAGTTTGCCTTGAGTTTCAAACCAATGTTCTTGTCTGGGAAAACAAATGGACATAGAAACAATGAAGCTCAATGACCTTTAAAACAACTTCAAGCTTATTGAGCAAAGGTTAAAGAAAGGCGAGGAAGCTTGCTACAAGCTCTAGTAGCTTGGCATTGTTGTCAACCTCTGTTGACAATGATGATTCGAAGATGAAAGTGATGATGATATTGCCACTATAGGTTCTAAAGTTTCCACTGGCAATGTAAATATTGCCCTGCGGGATCAAAGAAGAAGGTTGCTAGTATTGGAGATCCTACCTTTATGCTTTTATCTCCACAAGTTGATGGTTCTCTCTTAACTCATGAAGACATAGAGCAAATTGATGAAGATGACTTGAGGAGATGGATATAAAATGGAGATAGCCTTCTTAGCATGAGGGCTAAAATTCTAAAGAAGGCGCAAGCCAATCCACATTAATGGTGATGATCTGCGAGCTTTGATAAGAAGAAAGTGGAGTGCTTTAAGCATCACAAGTTGGGACATTTTGCTAGAGAATGTAGAATACCAAAGGCCAAGGACAACATGTCTACTTGGTACAAGCAAAAGAAGGGACCAACTGTGGAAGAACCAAAGGCAATGTTGGCTATTGATGGTGTGAGCTATGATTGGAGTTTCATGGTGATGATCTTGAAGAAGAACACCTTTGATCTTGCTCTTGTTTACTTTGAAGTTGCTCTTATGGCTTTCTAACTTTCGGTACAAAACTACGAATGTTGCTCTAAAACTTGTAGGGTTGCTAAAAAGTTGAAATACTTAATGATCTATATTCTAATGAAAGGGAAGAGTTATACAACGCTAATTATCATTGCTAATCTTAGGAGAGCCATGGCGGTTTAGAAAAACAAATAGAGCACTATCGAGGCAAATGAGGTCAAATTATAATGATGGTATGATTCTTCTTAGGAGAGAGGTAGAACATACAAGCTAGCGTGAATGAAGCATACCAAAGGGCTTGAAAACTTCAAAAGAAAATTAAAATGTCAATTTAACTATAGACACATGTTATCATCGATTGAGTCAATTGATAAAATTTGGAATGCTCAAATATATAATAAAGCTAAGTACGGTATGGGTTATAATCTTTGCCTCCACCACTAAGAGTGTTCATTCACCTCAGTATAGATTTAGCTCATACAGGCATAAGTTTTGAGGATCTTGAAAGAGAATATGGTCCTTTAAAAGACACAGTTGTGAAGAGTGAGGAAGAGAGTAAGCTAGATAATGATGTTTTGAGAGTGCTAGTGACTCATTTGTTGTAGATGAGAGTGTTAAAAGAATGTAGAGACTACTATCCCAAAAGTTGCTAATCTTATTACAGAGAGGAACCTTGGAAACCGTTAATAAACCTAGACCAAGCTGTAAGGTATGTTGAGATGTATAGGAACAAGCCTACTGACTCTAGGGGTAACCCAGAGGAGTTGGAATCATGTTAAATCTCAACAACTAGGTAGTGATTTTGTGATGAACAATAAAGCATGCTATATTTGTTGTATTTTGATCATTTACATGTATTGTGACTATCATGTTGGGAGAAGGGTAGTCTATAGGAATAAAGGGTGGAGTCTAACGAGATATCAACATAATGTACACCTAGTTCTAATTGCAAAATGGTCCCAAGAGCGGTTCAACTTAGAAGTGGCCTCAAAACATTTGCCCTTTGCAAAAGCGTGCTGCTGCTCACCCTAAGTCACACAGTTAAAGTGCAAATACTAAAACAAGCTTTGTAAAATCTGCACAAACAGGAAAAAGGACCTTTCAAGCTAAAGGTTAACAATAACCAAGGTGGGTACCTAAAAGAAACCGGTTTCCTTTGCTCATTCAAAAGTTACCACCGCAAGGGTTTTGAACAAGAAAAGGGGGACATGGGAAATCTTGTGAAGGCCTCGGCCCGTTGGGAATGGAAACCTAAAGGAAACACCTCTACAACCAATCTCAATGGTGTATCTATGACCTTTGATAGATACAATTATATTGATACGAGGCGGATCCAAGTCAATCATGGCTTGGGTCCCCAAAAAGAAACTAACTCTTTACTCTTATGTGTAGGAACATCCAAGGACTAAATGATTTGATCTTGTTTTTACATATTATGGGTGTTCGATACACCGATTGGCAACAAGTCTCTTTTTTGATTTTGTGCATACTAATAGGCATACATCGGTTTTGTTAATGAAGTTAGTGGATTGAGATGTGTGATGGAGAACACTAATGATAAAAGAAAACATGGATTATTATTTTTATTACAAAGCGCGCTTGAAAGTACGGTGAAATTACATCCATGAGTGCAGTACAAACATTACTACATCAATGAAATAACAACCACAAACAACCCATCCCTTCCTACCCATCATTCATCCTTTATAGCTTCTTTGAAAAGCCCGACTTGGCATCACCTTGGAGCTCCACATGTTAATCGATCATACACCCTAGGGCTTGCTAAACCCATCACCACTATACCGGTAGGTGGTGAGGATGATAAAGGCTAGCGATGGTGGTCTTGGTAGAAATGGTAGAGAGGTGATGATTGCGACTCTTGGAAGACTCTGCAAGAGGAGGAACACTCAAGACTCTTCGAGAGGTCTCATCATACGAAACATATGGAGACATATAGGAGCTGATTTACGAGCTATCTTCTTTGATTATTGCATCACGAGGCTCTGCTTGTAGTGATGAAGGTCCGTGAAAAAGTTTGAAAGAGCAAGTATTGCTTTCTCTTCTTGGATACAACCTTCTCATACTCCTCTTTTCAACTCTCCCGGGGTTTTCAAAACAAAATCATCCGGGAACTATCGGATGAGCTGCTAGAGATTGATTGGGCTTGATTGACTCGTGTTGTTGCTTTGAGTGAAAGTTTTGGAGTATGTGATTTGAGTGGTTTGTGTTAAATGATCTGTTTAATATATATTAAGTTGGATTCAAGTAGTTAATGAGGGAAGGTGCATGTAGTTGAGGAGTAAATTGAGTCTGTATTCTTGGAAAATGTATCAATGCTTGTGTGTTGACTTTATTGAGTATAGCCAACTGCTATGCTTAATTCTTTCAATATATTAGCCATTGCCAACACAATAGTGATTCAGTATTATGATTAGTGATTTGCGTTTGAAGAATTCCTTGTTTACAATTAAATTGTTACTCTTCGATGAATCGTTGCTCTAGGTTATTTAGACCCAATATAAGTTATCCACTGATGATTCAGCTGACATTTGGTTACGGTGGGAACTCTATTGCAACCAGTGGTAACATGCTTTCAGTGGAAAGTATCCAAACCATCCTGATACTTCTGAAGATGATTCTGATTCGATTACATACTCTTCTTTTGAGTCAGAAGAGATGTTGATTGTGTTGAAGGGATTGCTCATGCTTATGTGATTTGGGTTATTGTGTTTGAATGAAAGTTGATTAAGTTTACCTTAAGCCAAGTCTCCTATATAGACAAAGTCGGTTGAAGGGTTATTTAATGAAGATATTTACCTTTTTCTTATTTTGGTAGGTAAAGGAGTAAATATAGATATTATTGAGTTGACTTTGGAAGATATTTTGCTTGGGAAATAGTTTGGTTAAAGGTAACTTTGGTAAATACCAAGTTGGTTATTCTCATCTTGTATGAGTTTGTATATCAAGTTTTGATGAGGAGTTGGAGTTAAAGGTGTATATCGAGATACACAATAAATGGTTATTTATTCACCATGTCTAGTACACATAAGAATCAACTAGTCCGAGCAAGCGGCTCTTGGTAAAGACTTGACAAATCCGTTTATGGTTGATAGTTTACCAAAAACTATATGGTTATCAACTCACCATATTCTTTATGATTAAGAGTTGGCTAGTCCATATAAGCGGCTCATGGTAAAGACATATCAAATCCGTTGATAGTTGGTAGTTTGCTAAAAACTATGATGGGAGCGATCTAGTTTACTAATGATTTTATTTTCCCTGCTCTTTGAAATTTTTGTGAAAAATTACCTTTGCTTGTTCACAGTTTCCGCGTGATGTTATTTTACCTTCATTGTTCTAGCCGTTACAAGCGATTGTGTCGATAATTTATTTTTACTAGCCGTTGAAAGTAACCTTGATTGTCATATATAGGGTTAAAATTTTAAGTAAATTATCTTCTTTCCAAATTATAAATACTTTCTAAAGATAAATTTACTTGTGCAATAATTATAAACCCTAACCCCATATATCTTTCTTTCTCAATTGGCTAGTCATTCTTTCAATTCTTCTTGACATAATAATATTTTTCATCAAAAGTTTCTATGGCATCTTTGAACTTTGCGAGATGAGCACAACCTAGTGGCCTACTACAAAGTCTAACGAGAAGAGTGGCCTGTTTTTCATCAGTTGTGGATTTTCTTCATACCACTCACATAAGGTATGCTTTGCTTTTCAAACCCACAATCTATATCTCTCAAATCAAGCAGATTTTGGACTTACGCTCATCCATAACACTTGAAATTAGAGATGCACATGAAGCGATTGGATGCTCTCGAGCCATTGTAGATGGGGTAACAGTTGATGTTCTTGAGGCATCCTTGAGGAGAGTACTTCACTTGGATGATCTCAATGGTCTCATCACATTACCTATGTCCGAAATTCATGATACTTTATCATCCGTGGGGTATGATACCACCGACAAAAGGCTACTTTCAAAAGAGTGGTTTTGTCCCCAATGGAGATTTTGATTCATACTTTGTTACATTGCCTTAGTCCTAAGAAAACATCTTATGAGCAATTTAGTTCAACCATGGCTTATCCTTTGGTTTGTCTTATTCTTGATAGGATTTTCAATTGGTCAAATTATATTTTTACATGTATGAAAGGCAATGTACAAAGTAAACCAAAATCTTAATGTATCCAAGGTTTGTGCAAGGCGTGCTTAATGAATTTCAACTGCAACCTCATACTCTCATTTATCAAATCGGTTGCCTAAAGCCTAAAGTTTTCAAAATTTGAATAAAGATGGCGTATGATTTTACACCTCTCCTACCCCAAATGCTTGCTAAAATTTCCTTGAACAAAACACACCCATAATTAATGTTCCTAACATTGATTATACCCCACCGATTTCAAGAACCTATGAGAGAAGGTCAAAGCAGTCAACTCCTCTCATGACAACACAACAAGTTTACGAACCTTTTGGTCTAGGAACAAGCGTTGGTGGTTCTAGACTTCACATAGTCCTACTATGGAGGAATACGGATCTTTGCCCCATGATTCACCTCTCTAACGGTAACACGGTTGGAAGTCTTTGAGGTGGCAACCAAATGGAATTGATGGTTTGTGTACCAAATTAGCAAAGCGAGTTGAGTTTCTACAAAAGACAGCTCTCTTAAGAAGAACCATGCCAAGGATGTTCAATTATTAAGGACGAGATTGGACCTTAAAGGAAGAGATGCATAGGTTGAAAAAGCAGGCGGATTGCAAAGATGGTGATTTCATCTTCATCCTCACCTTCTAATGGTGATTCGGTGATCAAGATTTGGGAAATTCCTCCAAGCAGGGGAGGAAAAGCAGGTTCGACAGAGGGAGGAAAATTGATTTTGAAGATGAAGGAGACACAAGTAAAGGAGCAAAGAAGGCTGAAACTCATGGAGAGCAACTTGAAGATCAAGACATTTTCCAAAGCTGCAACTGATTTTACCATCGATTTTGTTTCCATTGAGAGCCAAATATTGCCTTTGCAAGTGAAGAATTTGATAAATTGAAGACAAACAAGGGTAAAGCAGTTATGGAAGATGTACAACAACTTGAAGGTAAAACTTCAAAGAAAAGACATGTTCGATTGATCTTGATAGAAATTTCTCGGAAGATAGCGAGAAGATCAAATTCTTTGAGAAAGTTCTTTGAAAAGAAAGATTGCAAGAACTAGAAGTTGCAAGCTTTTGGAAGCTAAAAGATTGGACATAATGGAAGATCTTGATTCAATTTCCAATGTTCAACCTACTATTATGAAAGAAAAAGCACCGGAGTTTAGCTATGTTCCTCTTGAAGAAGATATTCAATTCTTGATTGCTAATAATCTAGAAATCAAGAAAAGGCAATTGACCTAGTTGTTGATGCATCCTTGGCGAGGAACAAAAACATTTCGATTGAAGGATTTCATCATAATGAAGAATGATCAAGCACTTGATAATGTAATCGATTCGATCAAGAAGAATCGAGAAGAAACAAAGACAACCAACCAAGGCACAAATACTTGCATATATGAAGACTTATTGTTGTCATGTTGGTAACTAGAAAAGGCATCAATTTAAAGGAATGTCGATGATCAAGTTGAAGGGACTTACTACGAGCTGTGAAACAAGATAAATCTTTTATTCCAATGGGTTACGAAGAAGAAGAAAGAATATTTCTAGATTGAAGAGAAAGGCCAAAGTCGGTGATTCTCAAACTATTAAGAAGACTAAGGTTGATGAAGATCATACAAAGTCTCTTGAGAAGGAGATTCTTCTTGAGAAGTTCACTAAAGATCAAATATTCGTATTATTTCATTAATAATATTGGAGCTTGAGTTTTGTGTTAACTTGTGTTCATTCCAATTACATCATATAATTCGCCTTCTAAGTATTACTTAAGTAAATTCGCTTGCTTGATAATATTATACAAAATATCATTGACACAAGGAGAGTGTCCAAGTTCCATCAAGTGGTATCGAGCGAAGGTTCCGATATTTTGTTTTAGAAGATCCAAGGAATTAGCTTGACTCACTCACTCAATTCAATGGAGATGGAAAACAATCAATCAAACTCTTCTTCTACACCTGCACTCCTAAGCTTAAGTTTAATGAGTTTGAGATGTGGAGGATATTGATTGAGCAATACTTCCTCATACAGACTATGCTTTATGGGAGATCATTCAACTTGGTGATTCCTTCAAACTCGAGACCACTACTTCAAAAGTTGGTGACACATGATGTTGTGAAAGTTTCGTGCTCGAATCAAATTAGAAAAAGCTCAAAAGAAGAATGATCTTAAAGCTAGAAGTATGTTGTTGATGACCTTCCTAGAGACCAGATTATTGCATTCAAAGAAGTTCAAGACGGCTAAAGAACTGCTTGAAGAGATTTGCTCGGTGTTTGGTGGTAATGATGCTACAAAGAAGACTCAAAAGACATTGTTAAAGCAAAGTTATGAAAATTCTCTCGCTTCAAGCAATGACTCACTTGATAGCATTTAAACCAAACTTGAAGATTGTTATACAATTAATCGTGTTTGGCATTGAGGTAGAAAAGGAAGACCTCAATTTGAAGTTTCTAAGAAGTTTGCCTTCGAGTTTCAAACCAATGTTACCGTCTGGGAAAACAAATCGACATAGAAACAATGAAGCTCAATGACCTTTAAAACAACTTCAAGCTTATTGAGCAAAGGTTAAAGAAGGCAGGAAGCTTGCTACAAGCTCTAGTAGCTTGGCATTGTTGTCAACCTCTGTTGACAATGATGATTCCAAGATGAAAGTGATGATGATATTGCCACCGAGGTTCTAAGTTTCCACCGCAATGTAAATATTGCCACCGCAGGATCAAAGAAGAAGGTTGCTAGTATTGAGATCCTACCTTTATGCTTTTATCTCCACACAAGTTGATGGTTCTCTCTTAACTCATGAAGACATAGAGCAAATTGATGAAGATGACTTGGAGGAGATGGATATAAATGGCAGATAGCCCTTCTTAGCATGAGGGCTAAGAAATTTACAAGAAGATCGCAAGCCAATCCACATTAATGGTGATGATACTGCAGGCTTTGATAAGAAGAAAGTGGAGTGCTTTAACTCACAAGTTGGGACATTTTGCTAGAGAATGTAGAATACCAAAGGCCAAGGACAACATGTCTACTTGGTACAAGCAAAAGAAGGACCAACGTGGAAGAACCAAAGGCAATGTTGGCTATTGATGGTGTGAGCTATGATTGGAGTTTCATGGTGATGATCTTGAAGAAGAACACACCGATGTCGCTCTTGTTTCGTGAAGTTGCTCTTATGGCTTTCTAACTCGAGGTACAAAACTCAATGTTGCTCTAAAACTTGTAGGGTCATAAAGAAGTTGAAATACTTAATGATCTATATTCTAATGAAAGGGAAGAGTTATACATCGCTAATTATACTGCTAATCTTAGAGAGCCATGGCGCTTTAGAAAAACAAATAGAGCACTATCGTGCAAATGAGTCAAATTATAATGATGGTATGATTCTTCTTAGGAGAGAGGTAGAACATACAATCACGTGAATGAAGCATACCAAAAGGAGCTTGAAAACTTCAAAAGAAAATTAAAATGTCAATTTAACTATAGACACATGTTATCATCAATGGAGTCAATTGATAAAATTTGGAATGCTCAAATATATAATAAAGCTAAGTCCGGTATGGGTTATAACATCAAGGCCCACCACTAAGAGGTGTTCATTCACCTGTGTATAGATTTAGCTCATACAGGCATAGAGGATTTTGAGGATCTTGAAGAGAATATGGTCCTTTAAAAGACACAAGTTAGAAGAGGAGGAAGAGAGTAAGTTAGATAATGATGTTTTGAGAGTGCTAGTGACTCATTTGTTGTAGATGAGAGTGTTAAAAAGAATGTAGAGACTACTATCCCAAAAGTTGCTAACATATTACAGAGGAACCTTGGAAACCGTTAATAAACCTAGACCAATCTGAAGGTATGTTGAGATGTATAGGACAAGCCTACACCTCTAGGGGTAACCAGAGGAGTTGGAATCATGTTAAATCTCAACAACTAGGTAGTGATTTTGTGATGAACAATAAAGCATGCTATATTTGTTGTATTTTTGATCATTTACATGCTTATTGTGACTATCATGTTGGGAGAAGGGTAGTCTATAGGAATAAAAGGGTGGAGTCTAACAGATATCAACATAATGTACACCCTAGTTCTAATTGCAAATGGTCCCAAGAGCAGTTCAACTTAGAAGTGGCCTCAAACATTTGCCATCGCAAAACTGCTAACATCGCCACCCTAAGTCACCGTTAAAAGTGCAAATACTAAAACAAGCTTTGTAAAATCTGCACAAACAGGAAAAAGGACCTTTCAAGCTAAAAGGTTAACAATAACCAACAAGTGGGTACCTAAAGAAACCAAGTCTTCCACCGCTCATTCAAAAGTTACCACCGCAAGGGTTTTGAACAAGAAAAGGGGGACATGGGAAATGTGTGAAGGCCTCAAAGACGTTGGGAATGGAAACCTAAAGGAAACACCTCTACAACCAATCTCAATGGTGTATCTATGACCTTGATAGATACAATTATATTGATACACGAGGCGCATCCAAGTCAATCATGGCTTGGGTCCCAAAAGAAACTAACTCTTTACTCTTATGTGTAGGAACATCCAAGGACTAAATGATTTGATCTTGTTTTTACATATTATGGGTGTTCAATGCACACGACGGCAACAAGTCTCTTTTTGATTTTGTGCATACTAATAGACCGTCTGCCGGTTTTGTTAATGAAGTTAGTGGATTGAGATGTGTGATGCGTGAACACTAATGATAAAAGAAAACATGGATTATTATTTTTATTACAAACCGCATCGAAAGTACAAAGAAATTACATCCATGAGGCATGAGTACAAACATTACTACATCAATCGAAATAACAACCACAAACAACCCATCCCCTTCCTACCCATCATTCATCCTTTATAGCTTCTTGAAAAGCCTCACTGGCATCACCTTAGAGCTCCACATGTTAATCCATCATACACCCTAGGCTTGTTAAACCCATCACCACTATACCGGTAGGTGGTGAGGATGATAAAGGAACCGCGATGGTGGTACCGGTAGAAATGGTAGAGAGGTGATGATTGCGCTCTTCGTATGAGCTATCACTGCAAGAGGAGGAACACTCAAGACTCTTCCAGAGGTCTCATCATCTCAAAACATATGGAGACATATAGGAGCTGATTTCGAGCTATCTTCTTTGATTATTGCATCCCGAGGCTCGCTTGTAGTGATGAAGGTCCAAAGAAAAGGATTTGAAAGAGCAAGTATCGCTTTCTCTTCTTGGATACAACCTTCTCATACTCTCTTTTCAACTCTCCTGTGGTTTTTCAAAACAAAATCATCCTGTGAACTATCGATGAACCGCTAGAAGAGAGATTGATTGGGCTTGATTGACTCATGTTGTTGCTTTGAGAGTGAAAGTTTTGGAGTATGTGATTTGAGTGGTTTGTGTTAAATGATCTGTTTAATATATATTAAGTTGGATTCAAGTAGTTAATGAGGGGAAGGTGCATGTAGTTGAGGAGTAAATTGGAGTCCTGTATTCTTGGAAAATGTATCAATGCTTGTGTGTTGACTTTATTGAGTATAGCCACTGCTATGCTTAATTCTTTCAATATATTAGCCATTGCCAACACAATAGTGATTCCAGTATTTATGATTAGTGATTTGCAGTTTGAAGAATTCCTTGTTTACAATTAAATTGTTACTCTTCGATGAATCGTTGCTCTAGGTTATTTAGACCCAATATAAGTTATCCACTGATGATTCAGCTGACATTTGGTTACGGTGGGAACTCTATTGCAACCAGTGGTAACATGCTTTCAGTGGAAAGTATCCAAACCATCCTGATACTTCTGAAGATGATTATGATTCGATTACATACTCTTCTTTTGAGTCAGAAGAGATGTTGATTGTGTTGAAGGGATTGCTCATGCTTATGTGATTTGGGTTATTGTGTTTGAATGAAAGTTGATTAAGTTTACCTTAAGCCAAGTCTCCTTATATAGACAAAGTCGGTTGAAGGGTTATTTAATGAAGATATTTACCTTTTTCTTATTTTGGTAGGTAAAGGAGTAAATATAGATATTATTGAGTTGACTTTGGAAGATATTTTGCTTGGGAAATAGTTTGGTTAAAGGTAACTTTGGTAAATACCAAGTTGGTTATTCTCATCTTGTATGAGTTTGTATATCAAGTTTTGATGAGGAGTTGGAGTTAAAGGTGTATATCCGAGATACACAATAAATGGTTATTTATTCACCATGTCTAGTACACATAAGAATCAACTAGTCCGAGCAAACGACACCGGTAAAGACTTGACAAACCGCTTATGGTTGATAGTTTACCAAAACTATATGGTTATCAACTCACCATATTCTTTATGATTAAGAGTTGGCTAGTCCATAGTAAACGGCTCATGGTAAAGACATATCAAACCGTTGATAGTTGGTAGTTTGCTAAAAACTATGATGGGAGCGATCTAGTTTACTAATGATTTTATTTTCCCATCGCTCTTTGAAATTTTTGTGAAAAATTACCATCGCTTGTTCACAGCTTCCATCGATGTTATTTTACCATCGTTGTTCTAGCCATTACAACCGATTGTGTCGAATTTATTTTTACTAGCGCTGAAAGTAACCACCGATTGTCATATATATAGGGTTAAAATTTTAAGTAAATTATCTTCTTTCCAAATTATAAATACTTTCTAAAGATAAATTTACTTGTGCAATAATTATAAACCCTAACCCCATATATCTTTCTTTCTCAATTGGCTAGTCATTCTTTCAATTTTACCGACATAATAATATTTTTCATCAAAAGTTTCTATGGCATCTTTGAACTTTGAGATGAGCACAACCTAGTGGCCTACCTACAAAGTCTAACGAGAAGAGTGGCCTCTTTTTCATCGATTGTGGATTTTCTTCATACCACTCACATAAGGTATGCTTTGCTTTTCAAACCCACAATCTATATCTCTCAAATCAAGCAGATTTTGGACTCACATCCATAACACTTGAAATTAGAGATGCACATGAAACGTTGGATGCCTCGTGAGCCATCAGATGGGGTAACCGTTGATGTTCTTGAGGCATCCTTGAGGAGAGTACTTCACTTGGATGATCTCAATGGTCTCATCACATTACCTATGTCCGAAATTCATGATACTTTATCATCCGTGGGGTATGATACCACCGACAAAAGGCTACTTTCAAAAGAGTGGTTTTGTCCCCAATGGAGATTTTTGATTCATACTTTGTTACATTGCCTTAGTCCTAAGAAAACATCTTATGAGCAATTTAGTTCAA
This sequence comes from Chrysanthemum lavandulifolium, assembly GCA_022545495.1. NCBI lineage: Eukaryota > Viridiplantae > Streptophyta > Magnoliopsida > Asterales > Asteraceae > Chrysanthemum > Chrysanthemum lavandulifolium. The sequence continues at coordinate 80,876,287 of CM040244.1, read as the reverse complement.
CCATGGCTTATCCTTTGGTTTGTCTTGTTCTTGATAGGATTTTCAATTGGTCAAATTATATTTTACATGTATGAAAGGCAATGTACAAAGTAAAACCAAAATCTTAATGTATCCAAGGTTTGTAAGTCAGGCTTAATGAATTTCAACCGCAACCTCATACTACTGCTTATCAAATCGGTTGCCTAAAGCCTAAAGTTTTCAAAATTTGAATAAAGATGGCAAGATGATTTTACACCTCTCCTACCCCAAATGCTTGCTAAAATTTCCACCGAACAAAACACACCCATAATTAATGTTCCTAACATTGATTATACCCCACCGCCAAGAACCTATGAGAAGGTCAAACAGTTAACTCCTCTCATGACAACACAACAAGTTTCGAACCTTTTGGTCTAGGAACAAGAAGGTGGTTCTAGACTTCACATAGTCCTACTATGGAGGAATGGATCTTTGCCCCATGATTCACCTCTCCTAACAGGTAACACAGTTGGAAGTCTTGAGGCGTGGCAACCAAATGGAATTGATGGTTTTGTGTACCAAATTAGCAAAGCAGTTGAGTTTCTACAAAAGACTTGCTCATCAATAAGAAGAACCATGCCAAGGATGTTCAATTATTAAAGACAGAGATTCAGACCTTAAAGGAAGAGATGCATAGGTTGAAAAGCACAGCGCATCGCAAAGATGGTGATTTCATCTTCATCCTCACCTTCTAATGGTGATTCGGTGATCAAGATTTGGGAAATTCCTCCAAACAGGGAGGAAAGCAGTGTTCGACATCGAGGGAGGAAAATTGATTTGAAGATGAAGGAGACACAAGTAAAGGAGCAAAGAAGCTGAAACTCATGGAGAGCAACTTGAAGATCAAGACATTTTCCAAATCGCAACTCGATTTTACCATCGATTTTGTTTCCATTGCAGAGCCAAATATTGCCACCGCAAGTGAAGAATTTGATAAATTGAAGACAAACAAGGGTAAAGCGGTTATGGAAGATGTACAACAACCTCAAGGTAAAACTTCAAAGAAAAGACATGTTCGATTGATCTTGATAGAGAAATTCTCTAAGATAGCGTAAGATCAAATTGCCGAGAAAGTTCTTTGAAAAGAAAAGATTGCAAGAACTAGAAGTTGCAAGCTTTTGGAAGCTAAAAGATTGGACATAATGGAAGATACCGATTCAATTTCCAATGTTCAACCTACTATTATGAAAGAAAAAGCACCGTAGTTTAGCTATGTTCCCATCAAGAAGATATTCAATTCTTGATTGCTAATAATCTAGAAATCAAGAAAAGGCAATTGACCTAGTTGTCGATGCATCCTTAATCGAGGAACAAAGACATTTCATTGAAGGATTTCATCATAATGAAGAATGATCAAGCACTTGATAATGTAATCGATTACCAAGAAGAATCAAGAAACAAAGACAACCAACCAAGGCACAAATACTTGCATATATGAAGACTTATTGTTGTCATGTTGGTAACTAGAAAAGGCATCAATTTAAAGGAATGTCCGATGATCAAGTTGAAAGGGCTTACTACGAATCGTGAAACAAGATAAATCTTTTATTCCAATGGGTTCAAGAAGAAGAAAGAATATTTCCTAGATTGAAGAGAAAGGCCAAAGTCGTTGATTCTCAAACTATTAAGAAGACTAAGGTTGATGAAGATCATACAAAGTCTCACCGAGAAGGAGATTCTACCGAGAAGTTCACTAAAGATCAAATGATCAAATGATTGTGATTGAAGACAGCGATTTTTATCCGTAACCACCGCAAATTCGACATCCTATCATTGATTGGGAAGTTTACATCGCTAGCAATCTTGCTTCAACATGGAAGATTACAAGGTCGGGAGAAACTTCATCTTTCATAACATTTGAAGATCTTATTAAATCTTTTGACAGAGATGACCTTAATACACTATGGAAATTAGTTCAAGAAAGGTTTAATGGTCAAAATCTCAAAGATACAAAGGAGATGCATTATGGGTAAATCTTAGAAGGCTTTTTGAACCAAATGTGATGATGACTCATCGAAAACCTTATTCACATGTCTTGGTACAAAATGGTTTTATTATGATTCATGTGAAGTTCATCATGTCTCTACAACTAATGGAGAAGACTTTTCATGCTTGTCGAGAAAGAATATCCACTAAGAGTCGGAGCTCTTACAAGAATGTTAAGCTTACACATAAGAGTCAATGAAGATAATGAGAAGGTCGAGCATTATTACAAAGGATTCAAGATCAATGTTCAAGAGCTATACAAAAGCTAAAAGAAAAGAAGTGAAGTGTTTGATTAAATTCCCCAAATCCTTGAAGTTAATGCATATTGAAGAAACTTATTGATTTGCGAGAAATCATAAGTTTAGGGAGGATTGTTGGGAATAACCGCTACCACGGATAGTAGTGGTTTACATCGCTTGGTTTAACACTAGCAAGGGAAACGTATTCCCACCGCAAGTTCTTCATTACCACCGTTATCGGTTTATGATAAGGTTAAACGCGCCTTGATAAGTATAGAATAGATTGTGTGTATATTCTATTATGTTAACTTTATACTTATCTTGTAAAGGACTCCTTGTTGTATAAAAGGAGATCCTAGGTTATTGTCTTAGGTACGTATTACATTACAATATTACCTACGAAAGCTTCAAGGTGTAACCCTAGTGATAAGTCTAGATCACTCGTATTATTTCATTAATAATATTGGAGCTTGAGTTTTGTGTTAACTTGTGTTCATTCCAATTACATCATATAATTCGTCTTCTAAGTATTACTTAAGTAAATTCCGCTTGCTTGATAATATTATACAAAATATCATTGACACAAGGAGAGTGTCCAAGTTCCATCAAAGGGGTATAGTGCGCTCGGCTAAGGTCTATTCTAGCTCGGTTAAGAAAAACATGTCAAAATTTTCAAAATGGCATAATTTTTCAAAATAAACTAGAAAAATTGGCAAATAAAGTTCAAGTTATAATTCTACTCCCCCCCCCCACTTGAAATGTACAAAGTCCCTTTTGTAAAAAAATATGTAATAATAAAAGGAGAGAAAAGTAGAATTAGAACGAGAACTCCCCTAAAATTTGCTCCAAAAATGGTAGAAGGATCACGTTGAAAAGACGTACCTTTACTTTGCCTCCATGAGCAAACTTCAAATCCTTGAAATCCCGACCCTACCAAAAAGAATAAATCTAAAAATAAAAAGGAAAAATAAATAAAAACCTAACTCACTTTTGTAGGAATCTTGGTTGCATTTAGCGTATGCAACAAGCCTTAAAATGCTCAGTGTTCTGAGTGGACGAGTGAAGTCTCGTGAGGGTTTACAGGGAACACACCCACAAAAATCATTTGAAAACTAATACAAAGTTATAGAATGCAAGTTATTTGAAATTAAAAATTTTCTGATACAAGTGAAGATTACAGCGTAAACTCATGAATTGAGTTACACCGTAATTAATATGACCTGAAAAATTGTAGAGGTCTGAGGATGGTTACGGCGTAACCATAACAAAGAGTTACGCCTGGAGCGTCTTCTTTCATGCAATCGCTCCAAATCTTCTCTTTAGTTAAAGCATCTACTTTTTCGTATCTGATTTTGATCCAATCGTCAAAACCTAATTTATCCACCCATGGTAATTCACCTCTTTCATTGTCGTTGATGGAGGTCCAAAAATACTCATCATTTCCAATCCTTACCTTGCTACTTCCTCCATCACACTCTTCATTATATAGGTCACAAGAAGCCTAAAATGTGTGCCCGTTGTTATCTCCAATACTAATCTTCTCGTACCAATGTTTTCTTCCATTTGTTCTTCTTGTATCATCCTTTAGTTCACCAGAAGGACTTTTTACAACTTCGTTGTCAGTGAGCTCCATTTCATTTGATTCAGGGTCGTTCTTGGTGATAGGGGTTTCATTGTCATAGGAGCAGTTTAGGTTATCCCAAATGTTCCATTTTGCCTCTCTATCAATCTTACCATACACTATACGTATCCAATCATGAAGGGTACTGTACCTTCTCATTAAAGGTTCCTTTTATCTTTATCATTAGTGGAAGTCCATAGATGCTTGTCATTTTGTAACCTGACTTCGTCACCCCCACCATCACATAGATCAATATTTGGGTCACAAGATGCCCATAAGTCGTATCCTTTTGCATGTTCCACCGAATAGCTTTGTACCAATGTATTTTAACTTTGTTTTCCTCCGAACATATTTGACTTTCTTCCGATGTTGAGTCACAATTTTTGTCAGAGCCTAGGTTTCTTTGCTAGTCAAGGATGTGCTAAAAATTACCTTGAGTTCAGGATTTCCTTCTACCAACACGCATTTGGAATTTGGTGGAAAATGAGATCCCACAACGTTAGTACCTTGGTTACATCGTAACTCACTGATGGAGTTACGGCGTAAGTTATTTCTGTCTTCCATTCCATCTTTATTTTCCGGCAAAACATTACTAGAAGTGTCAACATTATTAGTTTTGTGGTGATCGTGCTTCATTATCAGGAGCATTTTCCCTACTTTTAGGTTTAAAATCCTTTATTATGTTCTCATTATCCTTTATCACACACACATATTCGATTAGGTTTAAAATCCTTTATTATGTTCTCATTATCCTTTATCTCACGAAGAATTGTCCTCACGTTGACCAAAAAAATATAATTGAAGAAGCCAAATATGGAGAAAATCGACCGTTTTATGGAGATAATCGAAATTGTAACGGGTACCGTGGAAATTACAACCGTCGGCCTTATGGAGAAAGAAAGCCCAATCTTGAAGAAACAATTAACAGATTCCTGGAAAGTTCAGCCCAAATACAAAAGGAACAAGATGAGTGGTTAAAAGAATTACAGGAAAACACTGACAGAAGCCTTTCCAATCACGACACAACCCTAAAAAACCTTGAATCTATGGTGGAAAAACTTAGTGAGAAAGTGAGAATGAATAACAATAAACCATAAGGATCAAAACCCACAATGGAATGTAAAGTGATTTTTGCGGATAACGACTCGAAGATACAGGCCAAAGATACGGATTCTGGTGAAAATTTCGTCGACAGATCCGAAGTTACGCCAGAACTCGTCTCAAGAGTTACGATAACTATGTTTTTGACAATGATAATGGGGTTATGAAGAATGTTGATAAGAACGATTCTAGCGAGTTACGCCGAACTAAAAATCTGAAAGTTACTGCAGAATCGATACGTGGCGGACGAATTCCTCGAAGTGGACGAATCAGGAACATCGGAGATTAACGGATGGTCCCACGATATTAACTTATGTCCTCTGTGCCCATCTAAGAGGAAATATCACTGGTGCAAAAAGATACCCGTAGCTAAGGGGGATTGGTATGATCTATGGGCCTCGTGTGACCCGAGAAATGACGTCTACGATGGAGGAAGTGATAAGGATAGGGTCAAAAATAACAAATTTATGTGGCCTGCATATACTGATGAAGAAAGATTGGAAAAACTCTCAGTCGAGTAAGAAGAGGAGCCGCCTACCACTCACTGGTGTACTCCGATAATCATAACTGACGATGAATCCACGCGAGCGTGGCCTACATGCGACCCTTCCGCGAGTATTGCAACGGCGGTGATAGTTTAAAAGATGAAGAATGGACGTGCCCTCACGAGCTTGAAAGACATAATATCAAGTTCGGGGACTTGACATTTGATGATTGGTATGCGATACAATTCGGGAATGCTAAGATTAACCCGAATCTTCTTAAGAAGCTCAAGATCGACTACGAGGATCATAATAAGAAAAAGGAAGTGGCTAATAATGACGTATACTGCATGGAAGATCCTTTAAGCAGAATTGACAACAATGAAGCCCGAAGTCATTGGTGTGAAAGGATGAAATCTCCTGGGGAAGTCTTCTGGGCATCATGCAACCCTTATAACAATAAATGTAACGGGGGAAGCAGCTTAATGAGAATGGGAGGAGATGAATTCTTTTGGACCTCAACCAACGATAAGGAAAGGACAAGTTTGCCTTGGTTAGACAACTTGGGGTTTGACAGTTGGGTGAAGATCAAGTACGGACAAGTAGACGCATTAACAAAGGAAAAGATTTGGAAAGAATACATGAATAAAGAAAATTCAAATGGCAAGAGTCCTAATAACTCGAGTGATATAACGGTTGAGAATGATAAAGAGTTGATAAGAAATGAGAAGGAAGAATGCAAACGTATACTGGTGGAAAATTTGCTCGATGAGGAATGGTTTAAAGGTACCGAGTCTGACGACGATGACATTGAGGGGATTTTAGATTACCTTGAATTGCATATGAGCAAAGGAGGTGCAAACTCCTTGGGATTCCCTACAAGAGACCGCCACCGATTATAGCCGAAAAATATGAGTTCACTCGATACCATTTAGGACCGGAGGAAAAATTTTGCAAAATTAGGAAGATCGAGAGTAAAGAATACCTCCGCACTGCCACAAATGTCGCTTGGGTCAGACATAACTTGATGAAAGACATGGAGGAAGTCGGCCAAGTCCAAAGGCCCCATAAAGCCCTCGCGGCTCGAGTCTAACTTAAAGACTCGTTAATAAAGAAAGTGTTCTTTCGGAGACAACCCGAATTATCCCTTTCTTTTGTTTTATTTCCATTTCGTAGGGTTTTGTGTTTTAACCATTTTGCAGAAACTTGGAGTGATTGTTGTTGTACTTGTCGATCCGACCATAGTTACGACGTAACTCATCTCAAATGGTTACGCCCTTGCGTAATTTCAGATGCATCACCGATTACGGCGTGATACCATCTCCTTGGTTACGCGGTAGCTACACTCTTACAACAGATGCGGGTTTTGTTGTTACTACAGAATTCCTCAAGGAGTTACGACGTAACTTTCTCTCGCTTTTACTTTTTCATTTTAAAACACAATAACCTTGTGTTAGTATTTTAAATGAACTTGGTGGGTGTGTTCCCTGTAAACCCTCACAAGACTTCACTCGTCCACTTGGGACACCAAGTGGTTTAAAAGGCTTGTTGCATAAGCTAGCAACCGTGATTCCTATTAAAGTGAGTTAGGTTTGTTTCTTATTTTTCATTTTTTTCTTTTTAGAATTATGCTTGTCGGTAGTGTGATTGTGGATTGAAGTTTGTTCGTGGATGATTATATAAAGCACGCCTCTTTTTGTGGGCCTCTTTCTTTTAGAGCAAATTTAGGAAGTTCTCGCCTAATTTACTTTTCTTCACCTTATTTAACGCTTAGTATAAAAGGGACTTTGTACAATTCAAGTGGGGACGGAGTAGAATTATCTCTTGAACTTTATTTTGCCCTCGCTTTTTCTAGTTTATTTTGAAAAATTATGCCATTTTTAAAATTTTGACATGTTTTTCTTAACCTAACTAGATTAGAACTTAGCCGAGCACATACAACCCTTGATATTATATGGTGAGATTAGCCTTATCCGTTTCCAATATTTTACCCCAATCCACCAAATTATGAGTGTGCAGTAGCTTGTAAACTTTAGAACTTGGCCTTTGCATCATTTCGAGACCATAGACGAGGTATGTTGAGTTAGCTCGATGTATTTGGACTTTCGGTTTAAGAAGGCGATATTATAGGATTATCACCCAAATAGCCTACCATTGTGTGTCTATCGATTAGTCACCTCGACTTCTCGACCCCCATGTGAAACCCTTTTGTTGCACTCACCTTTAGTGCAAGATACCCCTAGATACACCCATCTGAGCCATTCCTTTCATTTTGCTAACCCAATATATTGTTTCGATACACCTATACACCTTAGCCTACCCTGTAGTCTTTATTTGTGATTGGGAAATCATCATTTGCCTAAGTTCAAGGTTCAAGTGGAAAGGTTCAGAAATCATGCTTTCGTCGACGACATATTCTTGAAGATCATCGAAGACCCCCCGAATTCCCGTTGTTCATCTCAAGTGGGGGATATTATGTTTAGTTGTTATGATTCAAAAAAAAAAAAAAATTGTTATATTATTTGGTTATTGTAAAGTACATTGTTATGAGCACTATGTTATGAGCTTTATATAGATTTAGTATCAAGGAGGCCACCTCGGTCACATTCGAAGATTGGAGTTGGCAATTATGCCAACAGTTGGAGAAAAGGTAGTGTGCCCATCATGACGTCCTCTAATGACACATCTACCTAGTATTTCATGATCCGGTTTCTTGACTTCAAAGCTTGAACTTTGGGCAGACGGTAAGTGGTGATGACTTGGTTATAGATTTAGACTACCGCTTGATTTTTATTTTACACCATTTATATATCTCATGTCTTATCCTACCCTTTAGTCATGAAGCGTGTCTAGGTGATTCAATGAGCAATCTTTGGTGTCTTGGCCATGGATTTGGTCATGTATCATTGATTATGTCCACTTCACGCGACATGTTAGCAATGACGAGTCACCCCTTAACCTTTGTCGTGTCTACCCATATTGCCTTCAAGAATTGTTTAGCCTTAACTCTAGTGGTGGAGATTAGTGTAACCACCAAGCTTATGATAGAATACATGCTATGACGTGCGATTGAGTGATCACCCAAATTGACACCTAGAATAGTTGAGAGATTTGAGTGTTTCGCCCCATTTCGTGAGGTGTTTGGCTTTGTTTTATTCTAGCATAAGGGATTTGTAAACTTATATTTTCCGTGTTTTGGGAGATATCTTTTGGGAATCTTTCTATTAAGGTCTACTTGAGGGCAAGTAGAGTTCAAGTGGGGGATATTTTATAACATCAAATAATCTCAATATTAAGTGTCAATTTCCCATAATGCTTGTAATTTATATCATTTATATGGATTTACGCTTGTTTTCCATTGTTTTCCACTTTCGTAAATTACGAGCATTGGAGCTAAAGAGACACGGAATTGGAGAATTATCAAAGATTCATCGAGTATGCTCACTTTGAAGAAGTTACGGCGTAACTCATCTCTCACATTACGCCGTAACTAAAGCGTGACTCGTAAAGCCAACTCATTAGAAGATTACGCGAACTCTCACAAAGGACTACGACGTAACCATATTAGGTCAATGAGGTTCCACGCCACCGATAACTACGCCAGTAACTCTTGTTTAAACTATGACGTAACTAAGAAGTATTGAAGATATGGCATAACCACTTATAAGGTTACACCAGAACCAGCAGATCTAGTGACATTTTAAGAATTGAAGATTACAGGCGTAACTATTATATTAGTTACGCCAGAACCCGATCCGCCTATAAATACCCCACAATTTCAAAGATTTCAAATCATTCCATTCCACACACCATAACCAAATAACGTGGGAAGAAGCCAAAGGCAGTGTCTAGAAGAGCATACTGAGTCGCTCCAAGGGAGAAATCACTCCTCACGATAAGCATTAGCTTTTTATCTTTCTTTACTTTCGATTCATGTATTTCGTAACATTGAATATTGAATTGATTTGTATGGTTAATATGAGAGGCTAAGCACCTCTTGGTGGTGGCCTGGTTATGATTCCTTAATTGTTTTGTTTATGTTTACATTACTCCGTATAATTATTTCTAAGTGTATGCATGCATAGTTTATTGGTAGCTACCCTTGTTTCGTAGTTTTGAATGGCGGTAGAGGCTAGTTGCTTAGAGATATGACCAACTCGACCCTAAGTGAGTAGATCGAGACGGAAGGGTAAGATATGACCAACCGACGACCCTTTCTACTTGTGCGATTTGACCAACCGATCACCCACCGCTTGGATGAACTTAAGAATTAGGGGTGAGTGTTTAAGTTGCTAACACCCGGTACTCACTATTATAAGTCTAGCATGTAGCGGTACTTAATGACTCATTAGGGACCAGAACAACTCGACTTATGAGGGACACCGACTTCTCCAAGTGGTGGCATCTTTGTCGATAGGTTAGGCTAATTGACCAAATGTTGTCCTCTCAACTTTGACCCCACCAAGTAATTGGAAGTAATTAGACGAGACATTACTAGCTAGGATGATTAACTAGGTTAGCACCACTCTCCTCTATTGATTGAACCTTTGCCTTTATTTCCTTTTATCCGCTTTAGTAGTTAATTAATTAATTCCTTATCGAATCATATTAAATCAGTAACACCTAGACATATTAATAATCCAACACACATAGCTCTTTGGACAACTCGTTTATCGAATACTACACTACACACGACCGCACATCGCTCGTTAGTGCATTAGGGCAGACCATAGGTATAACGAGATATAATATTAAAACTCGGTCAAGAAACTCGCATCAAACTCGCCGGAAGCGGCGCCAAAAACTTGATGCATGATTTACAGACCAGGTTTTAATATTTGTAAAATCGTTTAACTAAGGTCTACCTAATGCACTAATAGGAAGTGTACCCGGTCATGTGTAGTGTAGTAATCGGTAAAGCCAAGGTCGTCCTAAGAGCTATGAGTGCAGATCTAAATTAAGTTCTAATGTCACTGATTTTAAAAGGGTTTTGAATAGATTAATATTGAACTAATTAAACGAAATGAAAAGAAAACAAATTAAAAGAGATGAACAATCAATAAGGAGAAATGTGCTAGCCTAATTACTAATCTTGTTATACCATAATAAAGTTTTCCTATTAATGTTTTCTATCACTTCATGTGGGGGTAAATGTCATTAGACTCCTCGGGTAAATTCATCTAGCCTATGTTTCATAGGTTCCTATTCCGTAACCATACGATTGACAGAGTTTGTGGGTTAACCTATGTAGAGTCATTAAGTACCAGCTACAATCTAGACTTATTCTAAGGAAACCCGGCCTCTCGGAACATAGGTTTCCCCTTAACATCTTAAGCATCTCTGTTTGGTAGGTGATCCTATGGTCAATTCGCACACAAGATAGTGGTAGTCCTATGGTCAATTCTTACCACTACTCGCAACCTATTCGTCAAGGGTCTGATGGTCAATTTTCCTAGTTTGATAGATACTACCAAAATTTATACTACAGAAACAAATGTGTCCACGAATAAGCAAAGAAAATAATCAGATAAAGCAATACAAAAACGAGAAAATTAAATCATGGGAATAAAAATTTCATAACTAGGCTAACACCAAAGGTGTTTAGCTGATCATATTAAATAATGCGAAAATTCAATGTTTAAGATCATAATGAAAGACACTGAATTAAATACAAATGTTTGATACGAAATACTAAAACTTATGCAGTAAATGACGTGAATTCTCTCTTGGAAATGCTCCGTATGCTCCTGAATATCGTCCCTCTGGAAGCCTTTTTCGTCCCTTGGTGTTGTGTGTTGGGAAGATGTTGTGAAAATGCAGAATTAGAGCTTGTATTTATAGTCTCGTCAAAGTTACGGCGTAACCTTGTGAATTGGTTACGCCGTGTTAGAGATTGGATATCATAAACACACAAACCACAAGTAATATGGATCAAATGAGATGAGGTTTTAGAGAGAGAAAGTAGATAGAATGGGAACTTCTAGTGAGAGAAAGTAAATGTATATTATGAAGCTCCACCCTCTACCTTAGGAGGTAGAGGGTATTTATAGTTTTTACAAAATACACCTCCTACGGGCTGCAGATCAGGTATACAGTGGGTAAAGACCCGTCCGTCCTCCACGGTGTTACTTAACTAACTACTTTAAATAACTAAACATCTAAGACTGCGAGCTTTTTAATGCTAACAGATACTCGAGGTGACCGAGTTTTTAACTTACGAATTTACTAAATCCTAACAATCTCCCCCTAAGGGAGGTCACCTCATTTACATACGGATAATACATTTTGAATTCTAGCATTCTATTACACATTTTCGATATGTAGCTCGTAGTCTTTGATTCTTCAAAGTCCGCATACTTTGTACTTTAGTGGAGGTCTTTAACTGATCCATGACTTGGTCATCTTTGAGCTTTCTTTGAGATCATCAGCCACTGTAAATCCCTGAATCATCCTTTTTGTATCGCCTTCATGTGATATTAGTGACTTTTGGACCGACATGCTCACACTTTGTTAGATCATGATATTTGCATCAGAGTTGCTAAAGCATTGCTTTAGGTCTTTAGATTATCATGATTTCTTTAAATGTGAGAGTGAGGTGTGAGCATGTGGTTATAGATTGACTTCTCAATTTCGATCAGCTGCAATCGTCAGATGTTCCTACAAACAACAGTTAGCAATAAAACACACAAAAGTGTCTTTATTCACTTTCGACGAATAGGGTTTCAAGAACCACGGTTCCCCGTTGATCAGTATAAATACTGCCTGTGATCAGGTAAAATTCCTAAGAATCTCCTTGATGGGGTTTCGCAGCTTGATAAAGCCATTCTAAAACTGGAGCGTCACTAAGTAGACAACGCGAAGCGAGTGAACCAGCGAATTGAGATTCACTGATTGATGATAAACCGATTTAAAAAACAATCGCGTATTGCTGAAAATAGAGAGTTTTTGCAACACGACGAAAGATTTATGAGAAAAATCAAGTTTCAATCATAAATACTTTTTGTTTGAAAAATTAACGTGCGGTCGATGTGCTAGAAAACGAATTGTTGAGCACATCAAAAGGTTTTTCAAAAGTATACATCAATCCATTTCCTGGAACAAGGTTGATTTAAGAGTAAATTGCCCCATCGTTGTTTTCAAGTTGTCACAAGTTTGATCCATGAAGAATCTCACATGTCACCCACTAAGAGCTTATTTGATGTTGGCTCTAGGAGAATTTCCATCTTCATTGTGAATATTTCGCATATCACTTGGATGTTCTGGAAATACCACGAGGATAATGCGTAGGACTCTCAATATATATTCTCACTTTTCACATTGTGTGAAATAGTAAGTCTTCATGAATTGTGTATCCTAATGAGATTTATTGATGATCTATTGGCTCTAGACTCAATAGTGCACTTTGGTTTCCTATGCGGAGACTAGGGAGAGGGTCTCCTTCTTCAATATCAACCATCTCTAAGAGAAAATCGATAGATTATGTAGGTTCCCCGTGAGAATGAAACAATTTTAAGAGAACTTGAGTAGCTGGGAAGTTTAGTGCATTGCGTCACTGGGTCCATGACGTTTTGTCTTCAATACCGGCGTTACCTTGGTAACTACTAGTAGCATATGTATTGAACCCGATTTCTGCCCCAAGGTTGAATTATTGGAGGCTATTTCTTTTCACCCTTTCACTTTTCATTTCTTTTTCATTCTTCAACCCCTCTAGTGCTTACCGAGACTTCATTACTAGAACCTTGTTGGTTTTGTTCCAGTCCTAGCTCTATCTCAGTCGGCACTCTTCCCTTATTCTCACTTTTCTCCTTTTTTCATCATACCTAAGGACTTCTACACTATCTAGTAGATTATCCCTAGGTAGATCCCTCCGGCTCTTGCGGGATCATGGGAACAAATACCTAACCTTACCATCCTTATATCTCCAATGCATAAAATTAAATGGTCGGTCTTGTGGTACTGTTCTTTCCGCCTTGAAACCAATTGAAAATCAATTTGAAAAACCAATCAAGGTACTTGTGATATAAAATCAAAGCATTTGTACCTCAATTTGTTTTGATCATTTATAAATGCTCCCACTCAACATGTGCATCGTCATGTTAAACACCTCAGTTTTTGTCATCACTGAGATACTCAAATTGTACGACGTGAAAACATTTAGCACATAGAGGAAGGAGTGCTTGTTTGAGTCTTAAACAATCACCATTTTATTTGATTAGATATTTAAATCATAATCTCTCTCACTATTAAAAATTTCAAACCTATTGAGATGTGTGATCCCAATTAATTTAAATAATATAGAAAAATTTGGGAAATGATGTGGATATGTTTTAATATTTACTGATAAAGAACATTTGACCGCTCCCCCTCAATTTTTATGAGGAGAGTGTTAGTGTCAGGATTTTGAAAGATTTTTGACAGGGTATCACTTATTTGAGATTGAAGTTGACTTTTCTTATCAAAACGAAAATCATACCCTGACACAGAACACCAAAACTTTATTCACCACTTTATAGTTCACCACTTTATAATGTACTAATGGACTCATTTGATGACATATTGTTTTGAAAATGAGAAATTTGAAATCAGTCTCCCCCTCAATCGATGACCCACGTCATAGATTGAGTGATAAAAATTTATGAAAAATTGAGTCCGATTAATTTTCAAAAATTTTCGTCCGATTCATTTTCAAACAATGTTACCACCATGTACAATACAAATATTGTCCTGAAGAATCTTTAGAATGAAAAACATTTGTATAGGAACAACCGTCTTTTTGGCGACGTGCTTTCCTCATTTTTGTTATAGGATAAGTGCTCGATATTTATAAAAATTGATTTTGCGCAGCACTTTCCTTTCTTGGAAAAGTTGTTTACAGTCTGAAATAACTGCAAGCCATGATTTAAGCGCGGGTTACAGTCTAAAGTAACTGTAAACCATGATTTAAGCACGGGTTACAGTCTAAAGTAACTATAAACCATGATTTAGGCATGTTTTGAAAACATTTGAACTTCTACTCGAACTTCATCTAAAACCCTGTGTCATTATTGAATGACATTTCTAGGATTGAAGATGTTATCGATATCAGAAGACATGCCTTGAGAAAAACAATATATATATATTTTTTGGAATTTTCTAATTTTTCAAATTTTTATGGGTTTTTGTTGGTTCTATATTTTTGTATTTTTATTTTTGGAAAATATGTGCAAAGAATTGGTGAAGAAACTCCTTTACTCCTCATTCTCTTCCTGGAGTCGTTTGAGCGTTTCCGGCTGCAGACTCTTCATGCCGAGTCGCGGGAGGATAAACTGTAACCGATCTCTTGGAAGAGCTTTGGTGAAGATGTCTACCAACTGATACTCAGTCCATACAAAGTAGAGCTCAAACACACCTTTCTTTACTAGTTCCCTGATGAAGTGATGTTGAATGTCAATGTGCTTTGATCTTGAGTGTTGGACATTGTTGCAGCAGAGAGCGATGGCACTTTTGTTGTCACAGAACAGAGGAATCTTTTGAATACAAAGCCATAGTCAGATAGTTGGGATCTCATTCATACGATTTGAGCACAACATGATGACATGGCAATGTATTCAACCTCTGTAGAAGATATAGAAGTACTAATTTGCTTCTTTGACGACCAACTCACTAATTTATCACCCAAAAATTGAGCACCTCCTGACGTACTTCGACGAGTATCTTGACACCCTGCATGGTCAACATCTGCATAGGTTGTTAGTGACATGGGGGTGTCCTTCGGATACCAAAGACCCATGTTAATGGTTCCTTGGAGGTACTGAAAGACCGTTTAAACGCTTCAAGGTGCTTCTTAGTAGGCTTAGCCTGGTAGCAAGCACACATGCATACAACGAACAGAATATCAGGTCTACTGGCAGTGAGATACATCAAGGATCCAATCATACAATGATATTTAGTTAGATCAACAGGGATCCCAGAGAGGTCCTCATCAAGTTTAGTTCTATCCACCATGGGAGTGTCAACAGGGTCACTAGAATCAAATCTGTCACACCCCAAATTATCTGCATGTTTGCATGAATTAGATGAATGGAATTTCGGGATTGACCGTCATAGCATCACAATCACCCCAAGTTTTTATATTGAACGACCTAAAGTGTCGCTTTGGAAAATACATCGCTTGATTTAATAAAATAATCGAGTTTACAAAGTAGGTCCCAAATGTAAATCAACTTGTGCGGAAATAAATTTGTTACAATTCAAACGATGTTTTAGAGTACATAAACCCAGTGAGACGCCGTCACCACGACTCCATGATGTGTCCAAATGCATGCCATGAAGTGAATGCCTTAGATACCGAGATAAAAACATGCTAAAAGTGTCAACACAAAGGTTGAGTGAGTTCATAGAGTTTGTTTTGAAATGTAAAGCCTTTCAAAATCGCTTATGCCGCAAAGGCATTGTAAATCGTTGAAATGTAAAGTCTTCAAAATCGCTTATGTAGCAAAGGCATTGTAAATCCACCCGCCCAAGTCCCGCCCATACAAAACTTGCAACTCGTGTGTTCACAACCCACCGCCAAAGTGTGTAAAGTTTATGTTCAAACAGTAAATCGTCAAATGAATTCACATAATAGTGCATGACTTAATGTATCGATGTTTACTTGACCTAATTATACCAAGACCATCGCTCATTGAATGTACCAAGACCATCACCCAATGAATATACCAAGACCATCATCCAATGAATGTACCAAGACCATCACCCAATGAATATACCAAGACCATCACCCAATGAATATACCATGTAAATACTACGTATGGCAAAACTGTTATTACGCATGACTAAGCATTTCAATTCGCTAAACATGTAATTTGCAAATAGTCATGAATGCAATAAACATTATTGAGCATGTATCTCCCCAAAGAGTTTAATAACAAGATTAAAACAAGAAAAGTGGGGCTATGGAACTCACTGGATAAACCGGAATAACGGCAAAAGTGAGTACACCGAGGTTTATAATGTAATGCGTCAACCGGACCTATTATCAATGATATGATATGTCATGAGTGGCGATGTAATGTTATGCATGCACTTCAGATGTTATTTATACCATTTACGGTTTTGAAAATATTACTCGTCGTCGAAAAATACTCTTTTGACGCCTCGACCCTTCAAAAATGACTTTACATGTTTTTATGTCAAAATGTCATCCTACAATGGTTTTATAATGATTTTGGTGAAATTACCACTTTTCGTCGCAAAACAATGTCGCCGGAAAAATCATGAAATCAACAAAATGGCTCGAAAAGTGATCGAAAAACGGTGTACGCCGATCGTTAGAGAACGAACTCGACGGTTTTGGAAAGTTTGTATCGATATCTAAAAGTTTCAGTTCAGAGTTTTCGCTCAAAAGGTCTCGATCATAAAGATATCAAGGGCTAAAGTTGGTGGTTTTTGCTAATGTTGTGCGTAAAATGAGTTTCGCCAATGTTTGAACATCCGTAAATAAATAACCATAACTCCGCTTGACAAACGGCTTTTTGTTTTGAAAAATATGGCCGATGAACTTGATTTTACTAGAAGACACTTTGGTATAAAAGTTTTGCATCATGGTTAAAACCGCCGCAAACATGGACGATAGAGCTAATGAAATACTTGTTACGTCAAAAATAATATAATTTTCGTAAATTAATATTTACGGCAACTTTATGAAAATGGCCATATATTTGTCGCTTTAAACCGCTTTCACGTAAAATATGTCCTTAGCTTCGATCAAGTAAACTAATATATTTTGACTAGTCGAAATAATTTGTGAAGCTTAAGGCTCGTTTTGACCCGAAATATGTAAAACTGCATGCTGCCATTTTCGTAAAAATATACTTTTCGTCAGAAACTTTAAAAATTCACCACGGCTTCGTTATAACTCCGCTTTTATCCGCTCAAGCCGCCACGGATTCGCTTTTAAAGTATATTTTCTAAAAATCAAGGCCAAAGGGTCGTACCATCTGTGGGTTTTCCAGAATTTCATTTTAAGGACAGATTACAAAATATAGTTTACTTAAAATAGTTTTTCTCGGACAAAACCTATTCTAATCCCTTCAAATCAACTCCAAAACTAATCTAATCCTACCATACACCTTCTTAGGGTGTCATGGGTTCCTAATCACCATCAAGACCAAAGATTAACTTGGGAATAATTATAGGATGACTAATATGTATATAAAACCTTAAAATCAAGAAATAAATGGTATAAACCACAATACATGCATATGAGCTTCAAAATGATAAGGAACATATAAAATGATAAGGAAACATAAGGATGATAAAACATGCTTACTAGTGATATGAAGAGGTGTAGGTAACAAAGGTTTACTTAAATATCCTTGGTTTTTATTTCAAAACCATGAAAAAGGATATGATCTAGGTTGTTTAAACACTTGAAGTTGCAAAATTTTCTTGATCCCTTTGGTGTCTCTATGTGGCCGGTTTCTTGAGAGCAAAAGAGAGGAGAGTTTATTTGTTTTTCACACTTTGAGTATGTGTAGAATGAATGAATTGATAAAGTTAAGTAAGACTTTAGATGTATTGTGAATTATTGCCAAAACATGAACCATACCATATTTATGAGACTCCCTCCCCCTTGGCCGGTTTTGGGGGAGGGTTGTCTCCCTTATATTTTTTTTTTTTTAAAATGTTTTACTTGTAGTATAATTTGTAAGATTTTGTATAAATGTGTAAGTAAATAACTCTTGTAAGGTAAATGGTAAAATTTTGGTGCAAGTAGGTTTTAATAGCTCAAAATAGATTGTAATGAGGTGATAAAATTGTAAAATACTTTCCTTGTGAAAATCGGGTGATAAAATAATTATCGTAAGATTTTTAAGAAAACGACGTAATAATTTAATGTTAACGATTAAAATACCAAATAAATTTGAAACACTAGTAAAACTAAAAGTATAGTTTTATAAACTAAATGAAAGTTTAAAAATACCTCGGATCATTTTGAAAGTAACGGGTTAATAATCAAAATAAAAACTCACGCGATAAAAATTATTGAACATAAAAATTACGCATTGAAGGGTGAAATGAAATGTCGGCATGAACTAATGAAATGCACATGATGTCAATGAAATGTAGACTAATCATAGTCCATATGAAATGTACGTGAATGTCATGATCATGAATTCGCCGCTAAACCTCCAAGGTTACGCGATTTGAAACAAGTAAACCAAGTTTACTAAAAATGTTGAAATAATGAGACATGAAATGTGTCGAGAAATGACCGAAGTACGGGTTGTCACATTCACCATCTAAAAAGGAATTCATCCCCGAATTCAATCGTTGTTAGGTCTAACGGGTTTAGGGTTTGATGTAGCAACTTTCCATTCCCGAGCAAAACCCTCAAAAGATTTTTGGTAACCGATTTTTACTTAATCTCACAACTCATCAAACAAGAACCGCTCATGAGATTAGGCTAAATCGGTTTAGTAACAACTTGTTTCTAGCTCGATCTTTGCAACTCATCAAACAAGAACCGCCACGCGGATCAAACCGGAAACAAGTGGTTTTGAAGAAAATCTTTGAAAATTTGGCTCGACACGGAATTGCTTACTCATATAAGACTATTACTCCCTTCATTGCATGATTCTTCCCGAATTAGACATAGGTGATCGCTATGTATAATTTAGGAGTAACTATGCAATGCTTGGACTAATCGACTCATATGTTTGTTTGGTGTTGAGTCAATCGTTGTTAAAATTGTGATGAACATCGAGGAGAAAAGACATGGAGAAGTATCGTTAAAATGATAGTTAATGTAAAAGACTTAAAATCCTCGTAAATGATATCGAATCGAAAGGAAATAAAGTACGATAGATGAGAATATTTTACAACGAGTAGTTTAGCAAAAGTAATACATCGTTAAGTTATAAAGTTTCGGATACGATGGAAGACATAAAATTAGTACAACATAGTACATAAGAAGAAATAAGACCGTTAGTTTCCGAACTTCTTCGCCTTCCGCTGTTGATACCTTGACGAGCTCCTTCTAACATATACACATTCCCATGAGCACCTTCGACTTGTTGACCTTGGTTTTGAGGACATTGATTCCGATAGTGTCCTTGCTCCCCGTGATCCGTAATATGTAACCATGGCCTTGCCTCTACAATTCTCGGCAAGGTGTCCCGCTTGTTGACACTTGTAGCACTTAGCGTGACAAAGACCCGTGTGATGATACTTACATCGATTACATAGTGGGTAGGTTCCAAGATAACCTCTCGCCTTCTATTGGTGCAAAGAACATATACCATCGCAGCTTTTTGCCCTTTTTTTCATTGATGATGGTTAGTGTTGTGGTTGTGGTTGTTATAATCTCCTTGGTCGCCTTCCCATTTCCTTTTGTTGTTGTTGAGTTGGTTATCGCCGTTGTTGTTGTTGTTGTTTTGGTTGGTGTTTGTGTACTTGCCTCTTCACTACCGGGCCGTGAGCTTTTGAGTCAATCGAATAGCTTCCTCAATCGTTCATGGGTCAAGAAGTCACGCCACCTTGAATAATTTCAGAAGTCCATCAATGAAAGCCTCCAGAGCTTTTCATTATCCGAAACCATAGATGGACATAACACGCCAATTCTTGGAATCTCCGAATGTAAGTGTCGATATCATACCCAATAGTTTTTAGTTCATAGAACTCCGTCTCCAACTTTTTCACTCCGCTCGAGGACAAAACTTAGTCACCAAGCCTTTAAATTCCTCCCACGAAAGCTTAAAAGCATTCTCCATACCAATTGGTTGAGCGTAAGAATTCCACCATGACAACGCTCCATCGAGTAAAGTACTGTAGCATACTTAACCCATCATCATCCGGACAGCTATAAAGCAAAAATACCGATTCCAACTTTTCAAACCATCTAACCATAGTCGTAGCTCCCTCGGCACTCGAAACTTAGTGGGTTCCGACTTTGAAATCTTTGTACGAGCATTTCTTAACCCCTGATCCTCCCAAGATTACCAGAGAGCAGAGCCTAGTCTAGCGGTTTCAAGAAGAGCGTGGCCTCAAAGAAAGCAGCAGCCCACCGCTTCCTTTCAACTCTTAGAGCATTTGCAATGCTATCATTCACTAACTTCTGAATAGCCGCTTGGGTCATTTCAACTGTAGCTTTCTTCGGTGCCATATCTTCTTCAAAACAAGAGAAAATGTGAGACGTAGCAAAATCCGATGTTAATAATAAACTCTCCAAAGAAATGTGATAAGTGATGATAAGTTTGAGATTATGTTTCAAAAATGATCGACGGTTTCCGAAAAGATGGGTTATGAGGTGTTGTAAGCACTTCAATGAATGATGGTTTAGAGACTTAATGTGTGAATAAAGTGTAACTCGACATGTTAGTGGTGAAACAAAGGAGTGAGAGTGACTTCGCCCTATATAAAAGTTTATCTCGGCATTCGACGTTATCGATGATGAATCACCGATATAAAATTGTGATAGGAATGACAAGGAATTCTCCACGTTAGAGTATGGGGAAAAGATAATGGATGGGCATTTAAGGGCATCCATGTGACAATCGTTGTGAAATGAAAGTGAATAACTCGAAAATGTACGTAAAAACCGCATGTAAAGTGAACATGCACATATGATGAAATGATGAGATGCTATGATGATGTAGTTATAGTCTAGAGTCAATGATGCAACCTAGTTCTCTATAATCAAGCTCGATGCCAATCACACCCCAAATTACTGCTTTGCAATGAATGGAATTTCGGGATTGATCGTCATAGCATCACAATCACAGTTATATTGAACGACCTAAAGTGTCGCTTTGGAAAATACATCGCTTGATTTAATAAAATAATCGAGTTTACAAAGTAGGTCCCAAATGTAAATCAACTTGTGCGGAAATAAATTTGTTACAATTCAAACGATGTTTTAGAGTACATAAAACCCAGTGAGACGCGCGTCACCACGACTCCATGATGTGTCCAAATGCATGCCATGAAGTGAATGCCTTAGATACCGAGATAAAAACATGCTAAAAGTGTCAACACAAAGGTTGAGTGAGTTCATAGAGTTTGTTTTGAAATGTAAAGCCTTTCAAAATCGCTTATGCCGCAAAGGCATTGTAAATCGTTGAAATGTAAAAAAATCGCTTATGTAGCAAAGGCATTGTAAATCCACCCGCCCAAGTCCCGCCCATACAAAACTTGCAACTGTGTGTTCACAACCCACCGCCAAAGTGTGTAAAGTTTATGTTCAAACAGTAAATCGCCAAATGAATTCACATAATAGTGCATGACTTAATGTATCGATGTTTACTTGACCTAATTATACCAAGACCATCGCTCTCATTGAATGTACCAAGACCATCATCCAATGAATATACCAAGACCATCACCAATGAATGTACCAAGACCATCATCCAATGAATATACCAAGACCATCACCCAATGAATATACCATGTAAATACTACGATGGCCAAACTGTTATTACGCATGACTAAGCATTTCAATTCGCTAAACATGTAATTTGCAAATAGTCATGAATGCAATAAACATTATTGAGCATGTATCTCCCCAAAGAGTTTAATAACAAAGATTAAAACAAGAAAAGTGGGGCTATGGAACTCACTGGATAAACCGAATAACGGCAAAAGTGAGTACACCGAGGTTTATAATGTAATGCGTCAACCGGACCTATTATCAATGATATGATATGTCATGAGTGGCGATGTAATGTTATGCATGCACTTCAGATGTTATTTATACCATTTACGGGTTTTGAAAATATTACTCGTCGTCGAAAAATACTCTTTTGACGCCTCGACCCTTCAAAATGACTTTACATGTTTTTATGTCAAAATGTCATCCTACAATGGTTTTATAATGATTTTGGTGAAATTACCACTTTTCGTCGCAAAACAATGTCGCCGGAAAATCATGAAATCAACAAAATGGCTCGAAAAGTGATCGAACGGTGTACGCCGATCGTTAGAGAACGAACTCGACGGTTTTGGAAAGTTTGTATCGATATCTAAAAGTTTCAGTTCAGGAGTTTTCGCTCAAAAGGTCTCGATCATAAAGATATCAAGGGCTAAAGTTGGTGGTTTTTGCTAATGTTGTGTAAAATGAGTTTCGCCAATGTTTGAACATCCGTAGAATAAATAACCATAACTCCGCTTGACAAACGGCTTTTTGTTTTGAAAAATATGGCCGATGAACTTGATTTTACTAGAAGACACTTTGGTATAAAAGTTTTGCATCATGGTTAAAACCGCCGCAAACATGGACGATAGAGCTAATGAAATACTTGTTACGCAAAAATAATATAATTTTCGTAAATTAATATTTACGGCAACTTTATGAAAATGGCCATATATTTGTCGCTTTAAACCGCTTTCACGTAAAATATGTCCTTAGCTTCAGATCAAGTAAACTAATATATTTTTGACTAGTCGAAATAATTTGTGAAGCTTAAGGCTCGCTTTTGACCCGAAATATGTAAAACTGCATGCTGCCATTTTCGTAAAAATATACTTTTCGTCAGAAACTTTAAAAATTCACCACGGCTTCGTTATAACTCCGCTTTTATCCGCTCAAGCCGCCACGGATTCGCTTTTAAAGTATATTTTCTAAAAATCAAGGCCAAAGGGTCGTACCATCTGTGGGTTTTTCCAGAATTT
This sequence comes from Chrysanthemum lavandulifolium, assembly GCA_022545495.1. Taxonomy (NCBI): domain Eukaryota; kingdom Viridiplantae; phylum Streptophyta; class Magnoliopsida; order Asterales; family Asteraceae; genus Chrysanthemum; species Chrysanthemum lavandulifolium. The sequence continues at coordinate 80,853,191 of CM040244.1, read as the reverse complement.
CATTTTAAGGACAGATTACAAAATATAGTTTACTTAAAATAGTTTTTCTCGGACAAAACCTATTCTAATCCCTTCAAATCAACTCCAAAACTAATCTAATCCTACCATACACCTTCTTAGGGTGTCATGGGTTCCTAATCACCATCAAGACCAAAGATTAACTTGGGAATAATTATAGGATGACTAATATGTATATAAAACCTTAAAATCAAGAAATAAATGGTATAAACCACAATACATGCATATGAGCTTCAAAATGATAAGGAACATATAAAAATGATAAGGAAACATAAGGATGATAAAAACATGCTTACTAGTGATATGAAGAGGTGTAGGTAACAAAGGTTTACTTAAATATCCTTGGTTTTTATTTCAAAACCATGAAAAAGGATATGATCTAGGTTGTTTAAACACTTGAAGTTGCAAAATTTTCTTGATCCCTTTGGTGTCTCTATGTGGCCGGTTTCTTGAGAGCAAAAGAGAGGAGAGTTTATTTGTTTTTCACACTTTGAGTATGTGTAGAATGAATGAATTGATAAAGTTAAGTAAGACTTTAGATGTATTGTGAATTATTGCCAAAACATGAACCATACCATATTTATGAGACTCCCTCCCCCTTGGCCGGTTTTGGGGGAGGGTTGTCTCCCCTTTATATATTTTTTTTTTTTAAAATGTTGTTACTTGTAGTATAATTTGTAAGATTTTTGTATAAATGTGTAAGTAAATAACTCTTGTAAGGTAAATGGTAAAATTTTGGTGCAAGTAGGTTTTTAATAGCTCAAAATAGATTGTAATGAGGTGATAAAAATTGTAAAAATACTTTCCTTGTGAAAATCGGGTGATAAAATAATTATCGAAGATTTTTAAGAAAACGACGTAATAATTTAATGTTAACGATTAAAATACCAAATAAATTTGAAACACTAGTAAAACTAAAAGTATAGTTTTATAAACTAAATGAAAGTTTAAAATACCGGATCATTTTTGAAAGTAACGGGTTAATAATCAAAATAAAAACTCACGCGATAAAAATTATTGAACATAAAATTACGCATTGAAGGGTGAAATGAAATGTCGCATGAACTAATGAAATGCACATGATGTCAATGAAATGTAGACTAATCATAGTCCATATGAAATGTACGTGAATGTCATGATCATGAATTCGCCGCTAAACCTCCAAGGTTACGCGATTTGAAACAAGTAAACCAAGTTTACTAAAAATGTTGAAATAATGAGACATGAAATGTGTCGAGAAATGACCATGCCCTAGAATCCGCCTCAAGCCGTAGAGGGCCTTTTTCAAATGATAGACATGGGTAGGATGGTTGTCACCACTTCTTTGAGGTTGCCATTAAGGAAAGAAGTCTTTTCATCCATTTGGTAGACTATCATATTTTTTATAGCAGCATTAGCAAAGAAGATTCTGATAGCCTCAATTCATGTAAGCGGAGTAAATGATTCCTCAAAGTCAATACCCTCCTCTTGTCGATATCCTTTAGCAACAAGTCTCGCTTTATTCTTCAGAACATCACCATGCTCATCAAGTTTTACCTTGAAGATCCACTTGAGAGCGATAATCATAGCACAATCTGGAGGTGGCACTAATTCCCATACATCAAGTCAATCGAACTCATGGATTTCCTCTTGCATAGCATTAAACCAGTTGTCCTCAGATATTGCAGTCTTGACATCTTTTGGTTCGATCTTGGATAGTACAGAATTGAAGAAGCACCATAAGGCATCAGTGGCAAGTTGCTTTCTAGTAGATACCAGACGAGAAGGATTCCCAATGATGTTATCCAATGGATGATCATGTGTACATTTTCTGAGATGTTCATGTGGTTGTTGATAAGGTACTGAAGTGGCAGAGTTAGGATCCCCTAGTGAAGATGCCTCAAGAGTGGGTTCAGGGGCAAATATATTTTCAAATGGAGCATCTTCAGGAGTGGCAAAGGGGTTATCTTCAAAAGAATTATCAATGAATTTCCTTGATGTACTGAAGACGATTAAGGATTCGATGATGATGGTGAATGGTCAGCAGATGGAGCTTCTCGTGTTATGGAAAATGAGACCGATGGACCATTTGAATTGGTTGGTGTAGGAGCAGCAGCAGCTGGTGGTGCAGGAGTATCATCACTTGTAGGCTCAAAGTATTCATCAAACATCGGATCAAATAGAATCTTCAAATCTTCTTCTGAGGGAGGTACATAAGGAGCTGTAGGCGTGGGATTCTGTACAAAACCCGAACTAATTGGTCCACGTGTCAAAAGTTGACGCATGGGTCCAGAATTGGATTGTCCAGGAGCCATTTGCTCCGTTAGTTCATCAAACGTAACATGAATAGTTTCCATAATATCTCGGGCTCTCTTGTTGTAGATTCGGAAACTCTTCCAATCAGGTGCATAACCAACAAAAAATCCAATATCATTCTTAGTTTTCAACTTTCCCAGATCCTGCCCATCATTGGTTAGATAACATAAAGCCTCAAACACATGTAGAAGTAAGAGATCCGGTTTTCTATTGTGTACCAACTTATATGGAGTTTTTCCATGAAGAGTATGTATTAGGATCGGTTTTGAGTGTAATAAGAATGGCAATGGCTTCCGCCTAGAGAAACATTGGAGCCTTTGAGAAAATTAGCATAGTTCGAGCAGCTTCCACAAGAGTACGACACGCCTTTCACCAATACCATTCTCGTCAAGAGTCGTGGAACACTTTCTCGTGATCGATTCCAATGCTTTATAAAACCGAATGAGCTGTTTGTTCACAAATTCAGCCCATTGTCTCATTCGAGATGATTATGACAGCTTTTGTTAAGCCTAAACCGCAATTGTTTGATAAGCTTAATGATAACCTCGGAGTTTCGTCCTTGGTTCTCAAAAACTTTACCCAAGTGAACCGAGATTAATCGTCAACAACAACTAGCACATAGTTCTTCCCATTGATACTTTGTACTCTCATGGGTCCGCAGAGATCCATGTGAAGGGTATGAAGAACTTCCATGATGGTATTGGCAGGTTTGGGTTTATGGGCATACTTTTTGCTTTTGCCCAGTTGGCAAGCAGAACAAAGGTGATCTTTTTCATATTTTAACTGGGGTAAACCTCTCACAAGGTCCTTTCTAGTAAGATCATTTATGTTACCGAAGTTCAAGTGATTGAGTCGATGGTGCCATAACCATGATTTGTTCTTTGAAGCCTTTGATAACAAGCAAATAGGAGAAGACCTCATCATGTCTTCGATAGAGATGGTGTACAAGTTTGTGCCACGAGATCCCTTTAGAAGCTCAACACCATCTAATTTTCTAATGAAACATGTGTATTTTCTGAAGGCTACTACGAGATCAGAATCACAAAATTGACCAACAGAGAACATATTGTGCCCAAGTCCTTCTACATAGTATACCCGGGAGATAACACTGTCACCAAAAACATAATCTCCATAACTCATTATTGCCCCAAAATGATCATTCCCAAATCTAACAGTCCCGATGAACTTATTCACGAAGTTCTTAAGCCGTGAGCGATCCCTAGTCATATGTTTTGAGTAGCCTGAATCCAAATACCAAAGGACAATTTGTACGACCAACATTTGAAAACAGACGAGAATGGATAACTGGAAGCAGGGGATCCCCATTAGAATATGGGGTCCAATTGGTTAGTACAAACAATCTGTAGACCTACAGAATTCCTAGATGCCATGATATTATTAGTGGGAGCTGCACTAGTAGAAGCAATGGACCTAGTCACAAGCAGTCGAGTTCCTAAAGGTATAATTCTACCAGGTGGGCTTCCATTTCTTAACGGCACCGATCTAGACAATGAAGGACAAAGTTCACTAACTTTGAATTTACAAATTTTTAGGCTTCCAACGAAAACCCACATTAATAAACTTTTTCCTGTAGGTTTCAAGATTGTTTAACCTGCTTTTGGATTCCACACTTTATCTATCGAGGATTTAACAGAATGCCTCAAATAAGACACAACACATTCATCATGATTACCAAAAATTAAACATTCATTACATGTTTTGCAAGCAGTAGAATTCGAATTAATTATAGTACGCTTATAGTTAATACTAGAATCAACACGATTCAAATTGTTCAACTTGAACTTATTATTCCTAAGGTGGTCTTCTACATTCTTCACTTGATCACTTTTAGCTCGCGAGGTCCTATCTTTCTTTGTATTGCCTTTTGGCTTTGACCCACTAGCCTGAGTATCACTGCTTACTCCTGTAGAAGTAACGACGGGAATATTAGTTAGTTTCACTATTTTTTGCATTTATGGCCTAAAAGTGTTGGGCTCTGAGACTTTAGGAGGTACATCAAAGGTAACATGCTTGAACTTAGGCATGGAAGAGTGTGCAACAAGTCTATCTCGCTTAGTATCACTTTTAGGATAGGTGCCTAAGACATATTCTATCATTTCTTGAGATTGTTCAGTGTAAATGCAAGCATCAGCAAAATCACTATCTAGAGGCTTCTCTACTCTAGCATCTTCAACTATCTCACGAACAATATCTAGGCTATCCTTAAGGCGAGTGAGATAAGATTGCCACATAGTCTAATTATTCTTAAGAGGAGGGGGAATATACTTAACACTAATAGCATACTTCTTGCAAGCAGACAACTTTGGTGCAACATTATCACAACTAGTGATTGGCATTTTCCCTTTTACCTGCGACTTTAGATTCTCAATATCTTTTTGCAAAGAAGTTATCTTTTCATTGTTCTTGTCATGAGTGACCTTAATAGATTCATATAACTCTTTGAAATGCAATTTAACTTTAGTATTTTTAGCTTGAAAACGATCATTTTCATGTTGCAATTCATTGATGATGTTTTGAAGTTGAAAATTATGAGACTCTAGAGGTGAGGGTATATGGGAGCCAGTCACTTCACTCCTCTTTTCCTTTAATTGGGAAATTTGAGTTTTCAACTTTCGGATCGTGTTACAGTGAGCTTGGATCCGTTCATCACGTGTGCTTATTTCAAAATATGCATCAAACTTGGGAGCATCCGAAGATGTCTTGGCATTTGAGGTTTTGACTCTTTCTTCAAGATGTTGATATTTTAATTGTAAATCAAGATATTCAACTTCTAGTTTAGAAAAATTCCTGATCATGTTATCATGATTATCCTTTTGGATTTTTTCTTGCAATTTTGAATTCTCGGTTTCAAGCTCATTGACACGATCTTGGGAAACTTTAAATGCAATTGACAAATTATGAAACTGAGAAGCATTTATGGCATAATTAGTGACAGTACAAAACACATCCTGGGCAATGCATCTGGCAATCAAATTCTCATTAAGGATGTGAATATTCTTTCTCTCAATCTCATTGCTTTTTAGCTCATATGCATTATTTCTTGCCTCATTTTCCATTTCATTGAACATCTTTTTCATTTCTTTAACTTAAGTATCTAAGGCATTTTAAATACCCTCGAATTGTTCTTTCAATTGTTTAAAGAATAGAATAACCTCAGTAAGATAAAACTCTTTTGTTTGCTCAAAACCCCTTTCCCCTTCGGTAATAAACGTTGGTGTGATTCTCTTCTTACATGTTTTATCGAAGTCAGCAAATAGTTGGTAAATCACTTATGTGTTAACTAAAGTTTTTCATTGTGTAGGAAGAGTTCTAGGCACTAAATGCATTGGTGTATTGGGAGGATACACCGTAGCCGTAGGCAATTTCCTAAGGGGAGAATTATTTTCAACAAGTTCTTCGGCCTTTCTCTTATCCATATCTAACTTCCAAAAGATTTGTTCATGGGTTATTTGAGTCTGAGGTTTGAATGTGGCAAGAAAGTTTTCCTTAGAATAATTGGGAGTTTTGATGCTTAATCTATTTTTCACACATTTAGGTTCCTTCATTTTTATCCATTTTCTCCGGATGCATTTTATAACTCTATGTCCTCTTCAAATTGTTACGTACATAAGTTGGCTTTTGTTTGGGCTTAATAATCTCACTACCATCATAAATAACTTCGAGCCCTTTTGGCTTTCTTAAGGTACACAGATTTGGGTCTTCTACAAGGTTTTCACTTTGTTTATCACTTAAAACTTTGTGATTTGTAATCATGTAAGCAGTCTGAATGGTGTTGCCTTGTACGTATAACTTGTTTTCAAGTTTGTTCTTTAAAGTTTTAAGGTTGGAAAAATCGTTTAGGAGTTTAGATTCCTTTTCTTTGAATTCGTGTTTAAGCGTTTTTACATTTTCTTGGAGTTCTTATTTTTGCTTAACGGTCTGATTAAGTTTCTCTTGTAAGGAATTTAACTCTTGTTTTAACGTTTCTTCCCTTAAATTTCATTTAGTGATCAATGTAAGCATTTGGCTATCCATTTCCTGCTCACGTATGGTCAGCTCAAATTTAGCACGATGTTCATAGATTGCAACTTGATCCTTATATATATTTAGCTTAGTGGTCATGGAGTCATCAGGCACATATTCAGTGTACTCATTAAACATATATTCATCATTATTGGCAGAAGATGCACCACTTGGTACAACAGGACTTTCATCGTGCTTCACATATTGCTCATATGGGATAACATTGCTATTTCCCATATTTATAATATTTGACTCAACGACTTCTGTTGGTTGTACTTTATTGGGAATATTTTTCTCATCAACCATATCATATAGCTTTAGTACCTCTAATATGACTGAAGCATTGGAGGGACCAGCTTGTTGAGGTGATGTAACCATGGGAGAAATATTAGCCATGAAAATAGTCTGTGCCGTTGGTTCATCATCAACATCAGAGTCGAAGGCATCACAGTCAGCAACCTGGAAGACATTGGGATTGTTCTGTACCAAATCATACACTCGTTGTTCATCCACGTAAGCATCAAATGTGTTGGTATTCCCATCAACAAGAAACAACAACTCCTCCTCATCCAACACTGCTCCACTGTCTTGAGCCTTCATCAATAACATCTTATCCCTGAAGTACTCAACATTTTGTGGATGTTTCGGTTGAGTGCAGTTCGTAGCAATATGTCCCTCACCACCACAGTTGTAACACTTAATTGGTTTGCCTTGACCTTGAACTACTATCCTTCCTCTGCTCGAGCCCCACATAACCAAATGCAACATTCCCTGCAACATTCCTTGAATCACATTTTCCTTCCTTGCACATTCTGTACCACAACCTTTCCATCTTCCATTGTAGCTTGATTGTATGGGTTAGATGAGGTCCTAAGTTGGTTGTTGGTTTGGGGAAGTGAGGTTTTGTATTGTTGAACCAATAGAGAAACTTGGTTCGAGAAGTTTTCAATCAACATGTCTGTTGGGGTAAATCCTGAGTCTGGTATAGTAATCTGATTATGATTCTGGGGAGATGGTAAGACCTGTGATGTTCGAGTGTTTAGCTTCACATTAGAAACAAATGCAACTGAGTCATTTGTTATGTTTGTTGTTGTAGTTGGATTGAGTTTTTCCATGATTAAACGGTCAAATGTAGCATGCTTCTCATGTTGAAATAGGTAAGCGTACAACTGCTCATAGTTCGTATTTCTGAATCCTTTGTTCAGCTTCACTGCGGTAACAAACCTGTTCCACTCAGGGTTCATGTTATTTACGAACTTGGAATTGAGTTGGATATTTGGCATAGTCATATTGATATTCGTCATATCATTCACAATTTTGTGAAACCTCACATGGTACTCTGTAATACTCTCACCTGGATTCATCTTGAAGTTCTCAAAGTCATCGTACAGTTGTAACTCTCGATCTTCCTTTGTGAGTTCTGAGCCAGAAAGAAGCATTTTGACATTGTCTCAAACTGCTTTGGCCTGGGTGTTGTGATTGATTAGCTTGTAAATGTCCTTTGGTAGACCTTGAAGGATGATGTTGGAAGCTCTGATGTCAGCATCATATCTTTTCTTCTCCTTATCATTGAGATCATCATAAGTCCTTGGTCTATCCATTCCTAGAGTGACACTTCCATCCTCACCAGTTTCAAGTTGATCTCTGGTGGTGCCCATATGGTACGGACCTTCATCAATTGATTGAATGATGTTAAGACCATTCTCTTTGCCTAAGCAATACAATCGGATTCTATGAGCCCAAGAGTCATAATCTGTTCTATCCAGCATAGGAGGGCGGGTACCGGACCCAACAGCTTGAATATCATCTGAAACATTAGACATGATTTCTAAGTATATGGGATTTTACAACTCTTTGATTTAACCGAGAAATAGAATCTTTCGAGAGAATTTACAAAATCAAGAGGAAACCGTAGAACCCAAACCGCAAGTGTCAAATCTCAAGAGACAAGTCGCAAGACAGACAAATTGCGGGAAACAAATCGCTGAATACCCAAACCGCAACTTTCAAAATGCAAGAACACAAACCGCAACATTTGAAAAAATGCAGAGACAAATCGCAAAATAACCAAGACGCAACTTTCAAAACGCAATTAGCTCAAATCGCAACCTGTCAAATCGCAAGATATCAAAACGCAAGAACACAAGTCGCAGCACTTGACAAAACGCAGATAAAAATCGCAACAGAACCAGGCAAACCGCAAGTTTTGTCAAGTCACAGAGATAAATCGCACAACAAAATAACAAATCGCAGGTCACTGTCAAAAGGTACAAGTGTCACAATCGTCGTTTTTGTCCTTTTACCAAGCTATCAAAATGCAATCTTTGTTTTTACCTAACAAATCGCAACTGAATATTATCAAAATAATTAAATCGCAACGTTAGATCACCAAACTGCAACACCAATCAGTCAAGTCGCAACACTAGATAACCAACTGCAAGCTAGATTGTGCCAAATCGCAACCAAGAACCAATCAAGTCGCAACTCAAAAGACACAAACCGCAACGAAGAACTTGAACTAAATCTTGTGTTTTCGATCAAGAACCATCACAAACAAGATGAAACAAGCCTTCCAAACCCAAAACCAAGCTAATATGGTAAACCTAAATACAAAAGTACAACCAAATAACAAACTTAACCACTAAATAAGATCAAACTAGTGAAAATGTCTCTAAACCATTCGACCCATAAACTATGAATAACCAATCAAAAATCCGAGCACACACGAAGTAGATGATCAAACCATGGCTCTTGATACCAATTGTAAGAGATTGGATATCATAAAAACACAAACCACAAGTAATATGGATCGAATGAGATGAGGTTTTAGAGAGAGAAAGTAGAGAGAATGGTTACTTCTAGTGAGAGAAAGTAAATATGTATTATGAAGCTCCACCCTCTACCTTGGGAGGTAGAGGGTATTTATAGTTTTTACAAAATACGCCTCGTACGGGCTGTGGATCAGGTATACAGTGGGTATAGACTTGTCCGTCCTCCACGGTGTTACTTAGCTAACTACTTTAAATAACTAAACGTCTAAGACTACGAGATTTCTAATGCTAACAGATACTCGAGGTAACCGAGTGTTTAACTTACGGATTTACTAAATCCTAACACGCCGTAACCATCGTATCTCAGACGATCTTATCCATAGTAAAATATTTACGGCTTAACCTTAAGAATGGGTTACGACCGTAAAACTCTCGTAGTGAAGTTTCATCACTTTTACGTCGTAACCTTGCAAATGGGTTACGGCGTAAGTATCTTGACCATCAAAATTGTTCTAAGTCTGGAATTATATACAGCGTAACTATTTTCTGAAGTTACGCCGTAACCTTGAACTGCGTTTACTTTGGTCTTCTAGTGTAAGTCCTAGTTACGGCGTAAGTAGAGTATGGAATTACGCCGTAACTCTTGTCTGGCCAGCATACTCTTGTATATTTACTTTAATAACCGTTCAATCCATGCCTCTTTGTTCATATGGTCATTAATGACCTGAAAATGATAAATTAATAAATATGAGTATATTTTCAAGTAAAACAATACAAATGATGAGCATATTAGGGGGAAATTGACACTAAAATATCAGGACTATTTGATGTTATGAGTACTTCTTATTGGAAAATTTTAAATTAACTACACATCCAGTGTTTGTTTGCTACAGAAAACTTGATTTACACAATTGAAATCATATACAACTGTAGTGGGGAATTGGTCCATAAGTGGTTACCAAATTGAGATGGTAACGCAACAAAGTTGCATCATTTTATTAGCTCTAACCATCACTCGGTGACAACATGATCTCCTCCGTCTCAGTTCATCCTCTAAATAACAAAATACAACCTCCAAAAGTATCCATACTTAATTCATCCAATCTTCAACCTTCCAAAATTTCCTTGCTCAAAACCCAATAAATCATTTTTTAGAATTGATGACATGAACTTAAAGCCTAAAAATCTAACAACCATTAACCAAAAACAAAATTGGGGCTCGAAAGACTTGACGGTTGAATCTGAAACTAAAACCCGAGAGTTTAAGAACCGGGACACCATCACAATCACCGGCACACAACAACCACAAATATGGGTTGCTACTACCACATTGTTGGGATCGCTCCTAACAAGTAAATGGAACGATATTTACAGGATTATATTCGTTATCATGTAAGCCTCATACATGAGTACTGAAACCGTCATTATTGTAAAGTGATGTGTATGATGGCCTATATATACCCCTCCATACTTCCATGGAAGGGTGAGACTCTTTGTGTAATTTTCCATTCATTAATAAGAAACACATAGTATTTCCCTTCTCTCTTTACTTTCTCTCTCTAACAATGAAGATGGTGTTCTTCCATCTTCCCCGACCTCCCGAATCACCATATCAACCATTATAACGATCCTACAAGTAGTATAAGGAGCCAAGGTTTTTTCACTATGGTTGATTTTTTTTGTGGTGTTATCTTGTCAAAATCGTTACTTGTAAATCTGTGTTACCAAGTTTCAAGCTTTCATACATTGTTTTTGGGTTTAACAGTTTTTTATAAGTTTTTTAGTTTATCATAATGGTCAAAAAGGTCTATGTTAAACAGTTTATACTAATCTGTTTCTTGCATCTCTTTTGTCCATCTCGTGAATGTTTTGTGGTCAACTGGTCAAGATTTGTGGTCAAACGGGTAAAAAATGAAGTTTTTTCTGCAAGTGTCTATGGGTTTCTCATGCTAAACGGAAAACTGGTCAAAAAAGGTCGCTGGAAAAATGGTCAAGTTGGTCAAAACCCCAATCTTATGAATTACTTGGAAAGTAATTCGTAAAACCCTATTTTTACGACTAAGATCTTACGCATAAGCATGCTTACGACTAAGCAGGTTTACGAATAACCATGTTTACGAGCAAGAATGGTTACGAACAAGCTTTTACGACTAAGAATTTTGTTTACGACTAAGATTGTTTATGAACAAGGATATTTTACGAATATGGTTTACGAATTAATAAGGCTTTACGAACAAGTTTGTTTATGACTAAGCTTGTCTTACGAACAAGAATTAATCCTTATTCGTAAAACCATCCCCAAGCAGAAAACAAGATAGAAAAGTCTTATTCGTAAACTGAAATGGACTAAGACGACAATACCAATATACCAAACTCATCCTTGATCTCAGCCTTTAAACATCATTGGTCCAACCTCAAAGTTACCTCAAAACTGAAAACATAAATGAACCAATAACTTTCCTACAACTAGACTCAACAATCGACCCTCTCATCACTCATCAAGACTCACACTTACATGACTCGACAATGAAAGTAAAAATATCTAAAGATATTAGAATTTCTTCCTTCGTGTGAATCATTGTCACATCAAGCCTTCTTAAAGGTCTAGCAAACGAAGCAAGAAATTTCATCATCGACCCTTTATTGTTTTTGGAAGCATACGCTTCATTAATGTTCGAAAGTTATACAATAAGATTTATAACAAAAGTGTTACAATCTATTCATGTTTCTTTTAATAAATAATACATCAAACATGAACCTACCTGATACCATATTTCAGATCTTGAAGCTTTAAAAGACGCGTTCTTGATTTGTATAGAGCTGAAAACATTGGCGATTAGTTTGGTTATGGGTTTGTGTTTGTTGTTTAGGAGATTGAAAGAGAGACAAAAGGAGTAGGTTTCTATCCATTTTTCTAGATCTAAAATATTGGGATAGAGAATGAAATGGGGGCGTCTGTTTTGGTGATAAGGTTTTTAGGGTTAAGGATTCTGATAAGTAGGGTGTTATATACAAGTAAGTTTAGGGTTAAAATTTTAACCGGTTAATTTGTCTTAAGGGTTGGATCGGGTTTAATGATTCTTGGGCTGATAAGTTATCAATTAGATTTGGGCTATAATGGTTTGGGCTCGGGTCTCACTTTGTGTTGGTGGGGCTGAAACAAACCAAACGTGGTCTAGGATTATTGATTGGATCCGAATATATTATGAGTTGAGATGAAAGTTTATTATACAAATGTATTCATATACATTATGTAAATTTCTTGGTACAATATTCAGTAAAAGATGTGGTATTTTGGTGTTACAAATTTTTCATGGGGATACATTTTTTTTGACAAGATTGGGATTAACCATTATCAAAGTTCACTTTAACCAATAAACGAAGGCTAGTTTTGAGCATTTAACCACAAGATGTGACTACGACGAGAATTCGTTATTATTTATTTGAGGTTGAAGTGGGATATCACGGGTGCGTGTACTTAGTATCTGAAGATATCGGGGTCGGTTGGATGCATGATTCTTCGAGATCCTTGTTCAAGCTTTTAACCGTTATGAATGACAAAGACTTGAGTTTTCTAGTTATATCTGATGTAAGGAGTTACGTTGTTATGCTCACAGTGTATAACTCTCACTTTTAAGGAGTTACGTTGTTGCGCTCAAGTGTCACAAAAAGTTGGGGATAATTCGAGAGACATTAGTTCACCTCTTTTCGATCCGGTTAATCAACCAAATAAGGAAAAGGTTTCTTCGTCTGACAATAGTGCAAGTTTAAGTCACAAGTTCGGGTTATTTTACTTCAGTCTCAAGTTCATAATATTGAGTTTTCTCCATCATTAGTCGCTAGAAAGAGCCGTCAAAATGATAATAGGGTCGGTACAGAGTTAGCTGAGAGGAGTATAAATGAGTAGAGAAGTTTTATTAGCAGTTGATTCTCACGCGATATTTATGGTACTTCACACCTGCTCGATTAATTGGACATACATGGTTGCGCTGTTTCCAATTTCATCATCAACATACGTTGTGTATGTTTCCGATTCATTGAAAACATCGGGGGGAAGAGAGTGTATGTGGTCTCTGCTTCTTTGACGTTTTTTCGAAAACTCTTTCCCTTCATGAATTTCTTCAGTCAGGGGAAAGAAATGAGACGATATGTGGTTCAAATGTCTTACTTCGGTGTTATCGTCTCAACTTTCACGGGTTATTTTGTGTGAAGTTACCTACATATGATGTCTTAACCGCATTATGATGCCTCACACACGGTCATTTTATTGAGTATTTGCATATTCACAGGTGACTATTATTCCGATAGACCGCAAAACCAAGGGAATTGGATTATTTCATCTTTCGGTTGTTTTGTGTGAAGCATCTACATACGTGAGAATATCTTGTTGATTTCTTGCATGTTACCCCTAATGATTTTTTGCATTGTGTACAAGCGTGATTACGTAACAAGACAGATTTACCGGTGTGGCTTATCGCTCATCTACAAATTTCGATGCGATGAAAACTTCAAAATTAGAAGACATGTCTACTACATCAAAGTTTCGAATCAACAAGACGGTTGTCAGTTTGGGGGGAAGATGATCCAGAAACTTTGCCAAAAAGAAGTGTACAGAGAAGCTGCTAAAGACATGCAACATGAATTGGGGGGAATTTAATCCAGTTCATGCATATTACATCATTTGCCTACAAGTGAAGAAAAAAAATTTCTCAAGTCGAGGTACAAGATGAAGACAAAGAGTGTTAATTGTCGTCGTCCTCAACATTTGAAGAGCTTGTGAAGACCTTTCTTTATTTGTGTTTTGTACTTGTAGGAAATGTTGTAAATAATCCCTCATGTCGTCCCATTGGGAGAAGATTTTTGGGATAGCTCCTAACAAGTAAATGGAACGATATTTACGGGGTTACATTAGTTATCATGTAAGCCTCATACACGAGTACTGAAACCGTCATAATTGTAAAGTGTTGTGTATGATGGCCTATATATACCCCTTCATACTTTCATGGAGGGGTGAGACTCTTTGTGTAATTTTCCTTTCATTAATAAGAAATACATAGTATTTCCCTTCTCTCTTTACTTTCTCTCTCTAACAATGAAGACGGTGTTCTTCCATCTTCACCGACCTCCCGAAACACCATCTCAACCATTATAACGATCCTACACACTTATTTGCTTCGCTTTATGCACCACATATCTAGGAGTTTAAAACTTTAAATATCATGCTCATCATACTATCTTATAAATCATTTAGGCCTTCTTTTAATAGAAATACTTAAAAATTCAGCTTGTTTATTATAGAAATCCAATAGCTTACAAGACAAGAAGCATAATGTACAACTACTTTAATGCACACATTTAAAAGACAAAACACAAGTATTACTAGAACTATAATGTACAGTACTTTAATGCTATTAATATAGTCAATGTTTTTAATGTAGCCAATTAATTAACTGGTCAATAATTACAATTAATGCAGTTATTAAAATAACCCTTTCAAAGAAATACAAATTACCAAGCATATTGTACAACCAACTTAAACACAATTCATTTATTAAATGTCACTAATAGAAACAATGAAGAACATTATACAAATATTCAAGCCCGAATGGGCAACAGACCAAATGGACTCATGTTATACGAGTCGCTTTAAAAAGTCTAAAACAAGATCTCATACTGAAAACTAACGGGCTGAACGGGCACGGGCCAAACAGGCTCATGTTATAAAAATTGGCACATCTAATATTAATTATCACAATTGTATAATGAAAAACATTGTCATTAGTTAAGGAGTTGAAATACGTCACATGAAATATTTGATATCTGTAAATTTATTGTCAAAAAGAATATAATAAACTAAAATACATGATTCACCGGAAAGTTTTATTTTGGAGTACTCGCGGCTACAACGCGCAGGTACCCTACTAGTATACTCTTGAATCGTGACATTATATTATTATTAATTCATATTGATTGTGCCATTATTCACTCCAAAATTTGTAATAATCCATTAATACCACTAACAGAATATTCGCGCGTTGCGGCGGCCGGTACCATGTAACTAAAATTATCGGTGATCAATATTTTTTTATTTGCAAATTTCTTTTATAATAATCTTACGGATGACAACACATTTACGTTTGAATTAGTTTAAGCAACAACAAATTCTTGCGTATAAGAATAGTAAAGTATCTGCACAATGTTGGGCCAATATAGAGGCGGTAGATAATATTATAGAAGTAGGATGTTAAATGGTGATAGTGGCTTGTAGTCACAAGTAGGCACAAGGTAGTGAAATTAGCTTCATTACATTTGTTATGGTATAAATATATAAATGTCATAATCACTAATTATTATATGTTATACTAAAAATATCTACAAAATTTCAATTTGAAAATGTATTTGTATCATTTTACAAAATAAAATTACTACAAATATACACCCTTTGAACCTTTTTTTCTGAAAATAGTTTCTGTTATTAATCATCTTGTTTGACTACTGAAACATTAACAACCTAAATTTTCAAGTATTTTAGAACTTTAAATATTACGTAAAGTTGACAATTGTTTTGAAACATAAACAACTTTAAAATAATTTGATTACACGGATTATTATGATGTAAGTGTCTTGAAATTTTGTGCACTGTACTAATTTGAAAAGTATATTCTAATACTCTATTTTTATGTGCAAAAGGTGAATTTATATTAATAATCACAATGACAATTTACACCAATGAACAAGGGCAATAGAAATGCTTATTCTCTGTTTATGCTATCCATACTATGAACAAGATTAACATATACAGTATACCATCACTGATAAAACTATGGATCTATCTCAGACAATACTAATGAGACATCTCATACAACATAACATTCAAAAGTCTGCAAGCAAAAGCAAACACCATCTTTGCAGTATCACAAATAGTTTGCAGCTTCAAATTCACCTTTAAATGTACTAAATGACCATATTTTCTTGACTACATTTCCTAACTCAATCCAGCCTCAACCCACATCAACAATAGATTGAGCTGTTAATTGAGAAGGAATCATAAAGAAAAATATAGCCCCCATTCACACTAATTGAGGGGCTATACCTAACATAGTTAAATTTTCTAACCTTTCACCCCTAGAATCGTACAAGCATCTTCATCCTCACTTGACTGAATCTAAGTAAAATTGGCTAGGCATCACTATGTAGGGAATACACACCCTCAATTAGAACCATCTTTACCTCCTTTGATAGTGTATAAGATGGACCAAGAAGGTTCATCTTTCACACCTCTCTATTTTATCCAACATACACCATCCACCCAGACCACTTACCCTTCCCTTCATTGTGAACATACCTACTTTATGGTACATTTATACTCAATTAGACCTCCTATTGATCACCATAGCATACCAATTTCCTCCCAAGGCCAAACTGGATAGCATATGATTCTCAATATAGGTATAGTCACACCAGTTAAAGCTCCAATATACAAGGTACTATCCCACTGTAGTGGTCTGCAAACATTCATTAATTTTCTTATCCCAAACACTCCTTTCAAACTGCCATCACATGAGGAACTGAGAACTAATTCACCATCTTGAAAATTCGAAACCAACACAACTCCAAACAGAATATCATTACCCCTTATGTAGGTTTACATTCCATTTTAGCTCAGAATCCCTGATGACTATACTATTTTTGACTTTCATACCCATGATTCTTACCTTCACTATCTCAAAGAATCTCTTAGCAGTTTCTTCTTATGTTTTATTCTCATCTTTACATATTCTGTAGTTTCTTTCTTGCCACAAACAATACACACAGGTTGCAAACACAAGTCTTCTGATAATACTCCAAATATTATTACTGTGTGAGAGCTGAGACATGACAGTATACTATCGGACCATCTTGCAGAAGAGTTTTAAAGACCAATAAAGCCTTGTAAATACCTCCAAACCTTCCAAGAATAAGTGCATCCAAAGAATAAATGATTATGAGTTTCCATCCCTTGATGACAAAGCATACACATATTTGGAACAACAATACCCCAAGTACTTAATTTGTCTTGAGTACCAAGCCTTTCTAGGATAGCTAGCCAAAGGATAAATGAATGCTTAGGGATGCATTGTGAATACCACGCCATTTTCCACCATTGCATAATAGGGACATTATCTCTAAGGTCACCACTAATATCTTTAACAGAGAAAGGAACTTCTTTACCATTAGTTAATTTCCACAACACCTTATCATCTTTCATGGGGTCTAAGGTTGGGTAAGCAAGATTAGTAATATCAGGAAACAACTCAAACCACTCCTTAGGCCATTTCCATTTTCCATTGCTCAGCATATCACTTACCTTCTATCTACAAGTCTAGCTTCATAGAGATTCCTATTAGTTAAAAGATTTTCAGAGGCCCTATTTGACTCCAATTGTCATACCACACAGAAGTATTATTTGCATTCCCAATCTTATACACCAAAAAATTCCTAATTTTATCTCTAATGCTCAGAATGTTCTTCCAACCCCAAATATCATTAGGATCAGCCTACACAAACCATATACTCTTACCTCTTAGTTTAACAGTATGTACTCATTTCACCCATAAGGAATCTTTCTTAATAGCTATGTTCCAGACATGTTTAGCAAGTAAAGCTTCATTACATCTTAAAAAATCTTTTAACCCAAGCCCACCCTGGTCTTTAGGTCTGCAAATTGTTCTCCAAGCCACCTTTCTACCATTAATAGTATTACCCTTATTCCATAGGAATCTCTTAAGAAGTCTATTTCTCTCTTTTAGGACAGTTTTAGGAAGCAATAAAATAGAGGCCCAATAGACAAGGATAGACTCAAGGACATCAGCAATTAATTGAAGCCTACCAGCATAAGTGAGACACTTATTTCTCCAATCATTAACTTTCTTCTCAAAATTATCCAAGAGGCATTTACAATCCTTATTACCTAATATTTTAGCAATCAAAGGCACACCTAAGTACGTGACATGTAACTTCCAATAGATAAAGGCATATAGTTTAAAATATCAACTTTATCACTCTCATTCAAACTTCCAAAGAAAACTGTAATCTTAGACATATTAGGCTTAAGACCAGAGTATGCACTAAACTCTTCCAATGCTTGCATAATTGTCATCGATTGGAGATCCCCATGAAACATAACCAGTAAATCATCAGCAAAACGAACATGAGTTAAGCCTAGATCCTTACACCAAAAATAATACTGGAAATTTTGATTCCTAGCAATCTGTATTCTTAAAACTAAGGTAAAAATTTCCATTATTAGTGTGAAATGATAAGGAGACAGGGTCACCTTGTCTAAGACCTCTGCCACCCATAAAATATCATATCCTATCACCACTTATGGAAAAAATCAAGGTAGTACTAGTAACACATTGCATGATCTAGCCTACCATTTTACTATGAAACCCAAAACACTCCAAAAATTGCCTCAAAAATCCCTAATGGAAAGTGTCATAAGCTTTTTGGATATCTATCTTGAAAGCAACTCTATTAGGACCTTGTTTCCTATTATAACCTTTCATAATTTCCTGGAGTAAAAGGATGTTATCTTGTATCACTCTACCTGTTATAAAGGCACTTTGGCTAATATTCACAAGTTTACCCAATGTTGGCTTAATCCTATTAGTAACAATCTTACTAATACATTTATACAAGACATTACAACAAGTTATGGGTCTAAAATCGGTTACCTTATTTGGAGCGGGGATTTTAGGAATAAGGGATATAAGGGTAGCATTAGTTTCACCTAAAAGCTTACCTGTAATGAAGAACTGCTTCACAGCACTGCAAACATCCTTACTAATCACCTCCCAGGCTTTGCTGAAAAGGGTTGAGGAAAAACCGTCAGGGCCTGGATCCTTAGAATCATCAATATCAAACATGGTTTTTTTTATTTCAACATCTATGACATTTCTTCCCATATGTTCAGCATCTTCTAGTGAAAGAGTATTAGTAAACAAGTTCTCACTTAAGTGCATATCAGTCACAAGATAGCTCATCCCTAAGAAACTCTCAAAATGCTTCAAAAATAGTTTATTCATTTCATCACCCTCATGCCTTATACCATTATCATCACTTGTAGAAAGGATTTTATTCTTATGGCTTCTAACCTTCAGGATCTTATGGAAGAAAATGTTGTTTTTATCACCCTCACTAAGCCATTTTATCTTTGCTAATTGGTACAAAAACTTTTCTTCATCAGACTCAGCTTCAATGAACTCCTCCAAAACTTTAGCTTCTTGAACTCTTAACTGCTTGTTGTGTGGATTAGCATCAATATCAGTTTGAACCTGCTTTAATTGGCACCTTAAGTTCTCAACTCTAGTAGAAACATTACCATTACACCAACTAAACTTGTTTAAAGGAGATTTAAGACTCTTTAACTTCTTAACAACTTGAAACATATGATACCCCGCAATCTTATTGTTCCAAACCTCTTTAACAAGAGGCAAAAACTCCTGATTGTCAATAATGAAATTTGAGAACCTAAAAGACTTCATTTTCTTCTTTAAAGCAGTAGGAATACTTAGAACAGCAGGAGTATGATCAGAGATTAGGTAAGGCTGGAAAATAGCATGGGCTAAAGGAAACTTATTAAGGAAATCCTCATTAGCCATTACCATGTCCAACTTTTTTAAGACCCTATACTTATTACCTGCTTTTAATTTATGGAGATTCTTAGTCCATGTATAAAATAGACCATAACAACAAACATCTTCCACTTCAATAAAATTCAATCAATCTTGAAAATTAGTCATATTTGTAGTCATGTTTGAACTACCACTAGATTGTTCATTTAGCTTTAAAGTGACATTCATATCTCCAATAATAAACCATGAATTGCCATTAACAAAGCATTTATCCTGATACAAGCTTCTCCATAATTCTTTCCTCTCAGCTATTGAGTTAGCAGCATAGACAAATGTAAAAAACAGTTAATTTTGAATTGGGGAGCATTGATGGAACATAATATGACTTGGCTAGTCATATTAAATACTTGAATCTAAACCTCACTATCATCCCAACCCAAAACAACTCTGCATCCTTTAGAGCAAAAACTCATATTAGTTACCCAAACCCATTGCACAAAGAATTTCTCACAATTCTTCTGTAATTTCTTAGTTTTCAATTTGGTTTCAAGTAGAACACAAATCTTAAGTTTTTCATTCCTCATAAGATTCCTAACTTCCTTTTGTTTATCAGAGGTACTCATACCTCTGACATTATAAAAACCAATTTTAAAACCCATTTTAAAAAGTGGATAACAAACTACCATACCCATTATTCACTATATTCTCCTTCATCATACTAGCCATACCACTCTTTTCTTCATACCTATTTTCCTCAACATACCTCTATTCCAGTACATTAGTTTCCTTATCTTTCCATTTCTCAACCAGTTGCTCCCATCTTTTCTTAAAATAGGTAGACATATCATATGTCCACTTACTCTCCTCATCATTTGTGGGTTGTCTCTTAAGTGACATAAAACCATCAAAAAATTCTCTAGACCTCATTCCGTTAATTTCTTCAATCTCATTCTCATCATATTTCTCCAATACAGAAAACTTATTAGCATCCCTTTTCATTGTTGCCAATATATCTTTTTGAAAATTCCATTTCTTCTTTGGGCTAGCTACATTGGTATCTAAATGACCACCCTTCTCCACATCTGAAGTTTGCACATTTTCCTTACTGACTTTGGGTTTATAAGCAGTCTTATTACCCTGCTTTTCATTATTCAGACCACCTACATAATTAGCATTTTGGTTTTTGGTTTTGAGTGGTGGCTGTGATTTCTTCATATGATTCAAAGTTTGTTTCTTATGTATTACTGTAACAAATCCTTTTCATCCATGATGTGCTAACCGTGTGCAAGGTTTAAAAATTTATAAACACGATTTTATCGGACAATTACATTAACACATACGAGCAAGTATACTCGTTCGTGATAGCAAAGGTGAGTAAGTCGAGATCATCCCAAGGGATTTGTGGTAATTTTTTAAATTGTTTGAGACAAGAAAGCTTTTCAAGCCTTCCTTGAAATTGATGCTTTTCTAAAAACCAAGTTAAGGAAACATATTCTTATGTGTAGGTCATAGTCAATTATCTAGAGTGTTCATGAAGGCTTGGTGTAAACTTGATGTAATGAACAAATCATAAGCAAATGATTCACAATCCATGGTTTATGTTTTGTAAAAATCATTTTAAGAATACAATCACATGGGTAATCCTTTCGGTCCTTAACCAATTGATTATTCTTTAAAAAATCCATTTGTTTGTAAAAGATTCTTATTTAATTTGTTCTTACGAACACTTTCGGCCTTTATGTGATGAAATTGTTTCTAGTCTCATTTTAAAAGCAATTATGATGAGTGTCAATCATCATATCCCCATACTAGTTTGTCACTAACGTTTTGGAATAAAACATAAAGAGAAATTCTTTCAGCCATTTATCTTACAAATGTTATGATGGATCTTTGGACACTCTCCTTATGTCAATGATATTTTGTATAATATTATCAAGCAAGCGG